>CM076576.1:691779386-692134553 GCA_034641835.2 Pinus albicaulis | reverse complement strand
CTACATGAATTTATTTTCTCAAGCCACACTTATCCACTAGGTCAGGATTAACATAACTATAATTAGATCTAGGATCAATCAAGATAGAAATAACTTGATCACAAAGCTTACATTGCATCTCAATAATAAATGACTGGCGATTTTCCTGTCTGTTGTCCACAATTGCATAAATCTGAGGAATGATATGACCCACATCCCCAAATATCTATGCCTCCTCAGCACTAGAGGTTCGAGGTATACCTCCCTAGTTCAATGGAAAATCCTTCTTGCAATGATATTTTCGACATATCCAACACTACAAATGCTCTACCATCACCTCTAGTTTTTTGATCTCAAGGCCACAATGCATGACCCTTCTCGACTATACTGAACTTCTTGTCAGGAACCATATTTTATTTCTCACCTACATCCTCAAGTCTTCCCCGCTTTGGTGGACATCTTCCTTTGATTTATAATTTCCTTTCAAGTCACGCTTAGGCACAACTTTGTGGTTTGACTACTCATAGAAATGCTTTAGCTTCTGAATGGATTCTTCTAGTGATCTAGGCTCACCGAAACCAAAATGGTCTCTGTATGCTACTAGCAACCCATTAATAAATCTATGAACCTTGTCCTTGTCCTCCTTGAGGTAAGGCACATATATCAACAACTCCAAGAACCTGCTAATATAATCATCATCTGTCATGGAACCCATCTGCAACTCATAAAAATTCCTTAGCTCTAGCATCATTGTACCTCTCCAATAGGTAATTCTTCTTGAAGAGCCTCTCAAACTCTTCCCAAGTCAAGTCATCCTTTCAAATACCTTTAACAATATTCACATCCTCTGAATAGATATCTGCTTTCCCTTTAAGACTGAAAGTGGTTATCCTGGTTTTCTTGTTCTCCGTATAGATATGCAACCTGAATAATTTATTCATCCCAAGCAACCATGCCTCTTCATCTTCTGACTTCTTCATTTCTCCATTGAATGTAGGAGGCTTGAATTTCCTGAACAACTTTGGAAAATACTCACCCCTCCTATAAGGATGATGACGGTGACGACTATGATTATGTCTCATGTAAGAGAAATTAGAATGATTTTACATACATACCCTTTTCACGCGTGTCCAATGATTGAACACCTTCCAATGATTGAACAACTCTAGCTAAGTGGAACACCTCTAGCTAAGTCCCCTTTATCCAACATATATCTGGATAAATAGCTTCTACCACATGTTCCATTAGTCTTTTCCTCCTTCTCTTGATTGATTTTCATCTATCCCTATTGCTGAAACTCTGAAAAGATCTAAAGAATCATTGCATTGACCTCTATCTAATTTTCCTGAGCCCTTGCAAGTATTTCCTGAGCCTCAACCAACCTATTGTTATCTCCCTTACAACTTTTAATATTTTCCATCAATCTCCCCAAAGTGTCTGATACACTAGGAGAATGCTCATATCCTTTCTTCCCAACTGATCTATATGGAGAGTCAAGGTTTTGGGGACCTATATTTCATAGGATCTCAAGGCGACTGATTTTATTCTATTTGTCAAATTTACTTTGTAAAATTATTTCCAATCTGCAAATAATTTTCAAAAGAAAAGAAAAGGAAATAACATAAAAAATCAAAAGAGGGTATATTCTATAAAAAATATATATATAATATGTGAACCCCATCAAAAAGACAGAAAGGTTGAGTCAAGCATCAAAGGGTGTTCAACACTCCATTCATAAAATAGACTTTGCCAGCATAACTTTTAGTTTTCCATCACATCAATAAAATGTGGTCCACGTCCTAAAATGTCCCACTACATCAGCACCTTATTTGCATAATGCATTCCACCGAAGCTGTAATTTTGTAATAATTTAGAGTTTTTAGTTCAAGTTTAAGTCTAAAAATACCATGTCTGTTAGATACTGTATTGTAGGAATTATTTTTGTAAAATTTTGTATAAATATTTTAGTTTTGGAAGTATCAAATGTCGATTGATTGAGATCAGAATCATTACTATATTTTGGAGTATTTTATTCTTTTTCAAAGCACTAGAGCATCAATAATAATTATACCATTCATAGGATTCATGTGGCTTAAATACTAGTGATTTTTCTCTTCTGTTCTTATGGTTCATTGTCATCTTTCATTATAATCATCTGAATTATAATTGTAAAGAAGAAAGCATGATGAATAGGATTTACTTTATAGTACCTTATTCTAGCTGTGTTTAAAATCATAATGGTTTCCACTTAAAGGAAAACTAAATAATTCTTAATTTCTCTTTAGTTCTATTGAATTTCTTCATATTTCTGTCATAATCCATTTATAAATTCGAAAAGATCCGGTAAATATTCATATCTTTCCTTGTGTTTACTCTTTGAAAAATTGATCCAACTATCCAGTTATATTTTGACTCCATTGCCCAATAGACATTAATCAATTAAATACATTCAATTTTCCAAAAACCTAAAAAAACCCAAAACCCTAGGTACTATCATAACTATCCTAAAAATTTATTCAAACAAAGTCAAATCTTATAGACAACGCCCTCTCTGAAACTGTCATGGCTAGATCCTAGTTTCCAAAGTTGGTTTGGTTTTGGCCTATGTGATTAGTTCTCACAATCACTAGAAAATTACATAACACTAACATAGTGGCGACCATCTTGGGGACTAGAATTGAAATCGATCATAATTTCTTTTGAATTCAATCTCTGATTAAATAATCACTGTATTAATATTTCATAGAGATTGTTATATTTTTTATTTTTTGTAAATATAGTGTGCAATTTCAAATCAAAATATTGGTGTGCATTACATTTTATAATGTGTATCTTCATTTTAAAAATTAGCTTCCAGGAGACCTTATACAAGATCCCATCTTGATCCAAAACATCTTGAAATAGTGAATTATCCTCAAAGGATTGGAAAAAGAGCTAAGCATACTTCAAAAAAATCAGTCAAACAGATCGGTTCATCAGAAAGCCAGGGAAGTAATAATCCTCTCCCTAGAGCACAATCCCTCCCTAATAAGCTTGAAACCTTACAAGATATCAAATTTGACTTAAAGTTTGAAAAAAACTTATTTAGAAGGAAATCCCTAAATTGGGAAGATACATTAGTGATTGACCAATCTATTCTACATCCAAATTCACCTAAAAGTCTGCCTTCTTTAACAAAATTTAATCAAGAAATTGTCTAGGATTTTGAGATCCTCAAAGATTTGATATTAGACTTCACTTCAGTAGTTATAAATTCTTATCTCCAACAATCAGTATAATTTACTGCATTAAATATTTATGCTTCATCCATTGCATCCCAAACAATTCAACAAATATCTGTGAGTCCAACCTCTTCTGAAAATTCTATTACTTATCCTCTCATAAACACTCAAAGGCCTTCATCTCCATCACCTCATCCATCCTCTCCTTGATATATATTTCATCCTTTACCACCTCTTACACCACCTCCAATCATGGTTGCACGTTATGATCCCTTGGTTTTTCCTCAAAATCTAGGGCTATGCCCGAAGATTGTCAATCCAAAATATCCCATTTTGATAACACCCAACCTATTAATGCTCTACAAAATGTAGAAAAAAAGAATGATTTCTTTGATCTGCATGAGATCAATGTTGATGATGTTATGATGAGGTTATTTTTTCAAACCCTTGGAGGTGAAGTTAGGAAATGGTTGAGAGCTTTACCAGCTACTTTCATCAATGATTTAGTAGTCCTAAAACGTCAATTTCTAGATGTATAACAAGTTAAAAAGAACCCCCTCCGAATTCTATAAGAATATGAAAATATCAAAAGACAAAATGGAGAAAGTGTGCAGGATTATTGTGCTAGATTCAACTCTATTTATAATGCTATTCCGGCTTGCATAAAACCACCCTAAGGAATAGTGCTGATTAATTTTCCAGATGTTTTTGAAACAGACGTAGCTTATCTGTTAAGAGAGAGGAATCCTAGCACCTTAGAGGAAATGTAAAGCATATCAATTAGTGGAGAGGCAAATTTGTTGGCCAAAAGAGCTAGAATGAGAGTTGAGAGGAGAGTTACCGTAAAATAAGAATCATACACCTATAGCATTGATGCCAAGATAGATTCTTTAGTGAGGGAAATGGAACGAATGGTGATTAACAGAAACATCCCTAGGGAAAATCAAAACCCTCCCCAAAATCACAATAAAAAAAATAGGAGAAATCAACCATAGATTAAGCAAAGGGGACCCGACCAACAAATTAGACCCCCTTTTTAGGACAATTATGTTGATGAAAATGAAGGTATCCCTCAAGAGGAATAAGAAAACCAAATAAATTTGTTTGGTTTACAAAATAATGATACTATTTTTCTCACAAAATAAGACGAGCAACTATTTTCATTAGCCTAAACAGAGCTTGAGTGAGAAGAATCTAAAGAATACAAATAGGGATTTGAGAACGCCATTATGGAGGTTCACATAAAATATAATCTTAGGAGTAGAAAACATTCTCACAATACTGCTAAGAAAAACACTGATCAACCTCCCAAAATTACCCATGATTCAGACTTTAAGAAAACAATAGAAAAGTCTTCTATGAAATCTGGTGAAACTGATGGAAAGAAACCTTCAGAGGTTTCTACTAAAAATACAGTTGATTTTGTTTCTAAACCAACTCAAACTGATGCTCCAACCACCAGTCAGCAAACCTACTTAAATCTAAAGAAACTGTCGTTGTACCTGATATTCCCAACATTGTGAAGATTCAATCATCATTTAATCTTGGAAACTAACTAGCCAAAGTTAAAATTCCAATCCCTTTGACAGAGCTAATGAAAAAAAAAGCATACAGAGCTCAGGTAATGGAAGTACTGAAGATAGGGAAATATACTGAAACTCTTATCCTTAATGATGATCAACCTGAATTTTTGTTTGGTCCAGAAGTAGATGGTAAGCTACAAGAAGGAGAAGTCCCTCCTTTCTATGTCAGCTTAATCATACATGATAAAATCTTGCATAATACTATGTTGGATTCAGGTGCTTCACATAACTTAATGCCTAAAGCTGTAATGGAAAATTTAGGTCTTGACATCACAAGGCCCTACAAAGATCTATACTCATTTGATTGAAGTAAAGTGAAGTGTTTAGGTCTCATTAAGGACCTGTGTGTAACATTGTCTCAAATCCCAGCCAAAAGCCTAGTTATGGACATTTTCATAGCATACATTCCTCCTAAATATGGCATTCTTTTATCACGTTCTTAGAGAGAAAAGTTACAAGGAACCCTTCAACTAGTTATGACCTATGGTACAATACCAGTTTTTGGTCAGCAGAGAAGGTTCTGTAAGGAAAGTCTCATGAAATATATGGTAAGTAGCCAAGAAAAACCTCATAATTACCCTTTATATTCTATTCACAATGATTTTGATTCATTCATATTATTCAATGATGCTGAAATTGAAGCACAATTTGGAAATAACATTGATACACCTAAAAATCGAGTTCAACTTGAACAATTAGATCCTCCTCTAGAACTCTTCTAGAATATGAACTTTGATGGAGCCTGTAGTAAAGAAGGCTCTAGAGCACGAATATGGTTATCTAATCCATCTAATAATCATTATGAAAGGAATTCCTATAAGCTTAATTTTTCAGTGTACCAACAATATTGTTGAATATGAAGCCCTAATTTTAGGTCTACAATTACTTAAGAAGTTAGGTGCCAAAAGAATTGTTGTGCAGGGAGATTCAGAATTAATCATCAAACAAGTAAAAGAAGAATATGCTGCTAAACACCCTAGACTATGTAGGTTTTAACCCTATACAAAAATTATCTACAAACGAATATTAAAACAAAATATAAACAATAGCGAGAGCATAAAACATAAAACATATAAACATAGATATTTTCCCCTGGATCCCAAATCAAGACGACCAGCTTGATTTTTCCTCATATTCCTTTTAGTGTTACAACACATATATATACATGTCAAAGCATACATAAACCCCAATCCATTAAAGTTGGATTAGAACATAACCATAGTTCCCTTGACCAGATCTACAAAATACCAGGGGCCAAAAATCATCGTACCCCAAAACCATGTGCAAACCCATGCACAAAACCATGGGTGGGTCCTCCCATCAAAAAATAAGGCCCAAAAAATTTTTGCCGGGTCGTTGCCTTGGACCCTGATAGGGAGGGCTACCGCCCTCCCCTGTGACCCCCCCATGCGTGACTAGTCATGGAAAGAATATAACACATACCCAACATTCTCCCACTCGTTGTTTTCTTTCCGCATGGGGCCACAAGAGAGCTTAGTCATTAGCCCAGTTCTACAACACCCATTGTTTCTCCACACCAAGAGAACTTCTAGTGCTTACAGACTTTTTCAATGCATCTGTAACATTCTTCAAGGTGTCCACCTTTACCAGCAACACCCTTTTAGGCTCAACCATATCTCTCACAAAGTGATATTGAACATCAATGTGCTTTGTTTTTTAATGATAAGTAGGGTTCTTAGCTAAAAAAAATTGCACTTTGGCTATCAAAACCTATCCTTATAGCTTGCTACACTAACCCCATACTTGAACACAATCTCTGCAAAGAAACTGCTTCCTTGCTTGCGTGCGTGGCTGCTATGTATTCAGCCTCTGTAGTTGAAAGAGCCACTACAGACTGTCTTTTACTCATCCAACTAAATGCACCTACAAATAGGCTAAATACATACCCACTTGTAAATATTATTTGGTCTATATCTCCAACCCAGTCTACATCAACAAAACCACGAATGTCCAACACTCTTTCCAATCTTGGTCTTCCCTGGTAGCACAATCCATAATCACTAGTGCCACAGAAATATTTGAAAACCCATTTCAATGTTGTCCAATTCTCCTTCCCTGGGTTTGACATAAACCTGCTCAATGCTCCCACTGCATGTGCAATGTATGGTCTAGTACACACCATTGCATACATTAGGCTACCCACTGCACTTGCATATGGAATAGGGGACATATCCTCCTCTTCTTCTTGTGTCTTGGGACATTGTTCAGTAGAAAAATTTTTACCTACAGGAATTGGAACATTCACAGGTTTACTATCCTGCATATTGAACCTCTGCAATATAGTATCGACATAATTCCTCTAGTTTAACCAAAGCTTCCTCTTTTCCCGATCTCTCTTAATTTCCATGCCCAACATATAGTTTGCAGCACCAAGATCCTTCATGTCGAATTTGGAGAACAATTGGGTCTTCAAATATTGGATAATTTCTTTGTCATTTCCAATCAACAACATATCATCCACATTCAAGACAAAATAAATAACACAGTCACCAATTAATTTAAAATAAACACAGTGGTCCTCCTTGCTTCTGGTGAAGCCAAGTCCCCATATATAGGTATCAAATTTCTACTACCACATCCTTGGTCACTGTTTTAACTCATACAAATACTTCTTTAGCCTGCATACCAGTTCTTTCTTCCCCTTCACCATAAAGCCTTCAATTTTTTTCATGTAAATATCCTCTTTTAGATCCCTATGAAGAAATCATGTATTCACATCCATCTGTTCTACCTCAAAATCAAATGCAGCAAAAACAGATAAAAGTAATCTAATAGAAGTAACTTTGGCAACAGGAGAAAAAATATCACCAAAATCAATTCCCGGCACCTAGGAATAACCTTTTGCTACCAACCGAGCTTTGTATTTCTCCACCTTGCCTTCACATTCATCTTCTTCTTAAACACCCATTTCCCCCCCAATGGGATTCCTCTTAGCTCAACTCCACTCGCATCCTATGCCTCATTTTTTTATGCAAGGATGCCATTTTATCAACCATGGCCTCCTCGAGAGTTTTCCCATCCTCTCGACCCACCGCCTCCTACCGCTCTGTGGATCATCATCAATTATGGTTAAAGCAAAATTTGAATAGAAAGAAGATGGAATATATGTTTATGGTTGTCTTATTTCCTAGGCCGATCTTCTCACCACTAGATTTTGTGGTTCTTCCTCTTCTGTCTTCTTTCCTCGTTATAGAGTCTCGATTCATCGTCCTTTAACTCAAACTCTATCTTCCTCAAGTTCCTTTAGACTTCTTCAAGCTTAACAACATGTTTCACCTCTCTAAACACCAACCTTACCGCACACAACCTTCTCTTGTTTCGGGGTTCCAAAGCTTGTAACCCTTTAAAACCATCCTTATACCCAATAAAGATGCACCTTGGAGAGTTATTATCCAACTTGGTCCTTTATCCTATTTATCCTGAACATGTATATGCATCACATCCAAATACCATTAGATGTGAAAGAGGGTTTATTACCACCATACCGCTATGTGGTATTATCCTCCAATGCCGATGAAGGTGATTTGTTAACCAAGTAACATGCAAGCCTCCATCGCCGTCGCCCAATTGTTGTCCTAACCCGATACCACCGAGCATGCTTCTTTGGGTTTCATATGAATTATTTTCATTCTTTATGCACTCCATAAAATGTGTCGAGGTATGTATGGAGGTCTTCTACCGTGCTATTTTCATTTTAGCGTAACTCTTCAAATTTTTTTTCTCGTTAACTCCCCAACATTATCTATCCTCGGCACCTTTATCTTCTTCTTTGTCTCGTTTTCCACCAGAGCCTTTAATTCTTTAAATATGTCAAAGAATTCATATTTCTTCCTCAAGAAATATATCCATGTATTCCTTGAGAAGTCATATA
Source organism: Pinus albicaulis (assembly GCA_034641835.2). Classification (NCBI taxonomy): domain Eukaryota; kingdom Viridiplantae; phylum Streptophyta; class Pinopsida; order Pinales; family Pinaceae; genus Pinus; species Pinus albicaulis. Next base: position 692,125,878 of record CM076576.1, on the reverse strand, counting down.
TGAATGAAACATAGTACATAGACTTACCTAGTGATGGAACTGACACAGGTCCAAACACATCATTGTGCACAAGCTCTAATATCTTGTTCAAACTCTTAGCACTAGAAGGAAAACTCACCTGATTCTGCTTCCCATATACACAATGTTCATATAAATCGAAATCAAGAGAGCTATTAGACATACCTTCTACCATACCATTTCCATGCAGTATCCGAAGGCCCTTCTCTCCAATATGTCCAAGCCTTTGATGCCATAGCATGGTCATTTCTCCACAGACTGCTAGGGTTTCCGCTCCACTTTCAAGAACCACATAAATGTTGCATCCATAAATAACAGTGATGCCCTGAAGCTTGTACAGAGTTCTAATCTAAACTCCCCACATTAATACTAGTGCTCCTTGAAACATCTTACATGTATCTTTCTCAAACACCATTTTTACACCTACATCATCCATCTTGCTTACATAAATCAGATTTCTGGCTAATGCATGAATGTGCAGAACACTAGGAAGTGTTCTAATCCTCCCACCTTGCAACTTAAACTTGAATTTTCCACGTTCGACAATTATGGCCTTCCTATCATCCCCTAGGAGGACATCACCACCATTATATTTCTCATACTCGCAGAACCACTCCCTATGGGGAGTGAAGTGAAAGGATGCACCCGATTCAATCAAGCATAACTCATGATCTGCATGTGTATTTGAAGAAGAAGACAAATACACATCCCCAACTTCATCCAAGGTGGTTTTTGCCTCTGTAGAAGGAGCATCATCAGGTCCCTTTCCTTTCTTAGGAGCATTAGATCTACAGTACTTTTTGTAGTGCCCTTCCTTTCCATAATTCCAACACACCTTTATAAACATTCCAGGAGATTTAGATCTCCCTATAGATTTAGATCTCCCACTCAAGTCCTTATTCTTGATTCTGTTCTGGGACCTTCCTCTTACAGATAAGGAATCTCCATTCTAACATTCTATATTTCTCCGTCTCATTTCCTTAGACAACAAGGCTGAGACAATGTCATCAAAATTCAAGGTAGTTGTATTGATACTTATTGCAATAACCAGAATATCCCACGAGTCTGGTAGAGAACACAATAAACTGATGCACTTATCTTCATCTAAGATTTTAATATCAACAGATGACAACTGACTTACCACAGTATTGAAGGCATTCGGATGCTCTGTCACTGAGTCTCCATCCTTCATCCTCAAGTTGTACATCCTTTTCCGCGGGAAGAATTTATTCACCAAAGACATAGATTGGCACAAAGTCCCAAGTTTTTCCCACAAATTCTTCATCGTAGCTTCCCTAGATACATTCAACAATACTGAATCCGAGACACACAACCGTATTTTTCTCTTTGCCTTCCGATCAACTTCTTCCAGTCCTTATCTGACATTGTCATTTTTTTAGTACCTGGATCTACCATGATCCACTGGTCTTTATCCACCAATAGATCCTCCATCTTGAGCTTCCACAACTCAAAACTCTGACCATTAAATTTCACAATATCTATCTTTCCACTGCTCTCCATCTTCTTTCACCGCAAGAATCGATCCTGTAGATCTCCCACTGAAGAGGGTCTACCATAGACCTGAGCAACAAACCCTCAGTAGCAAAGGCATCCCCTTTAAGCTGCAACAAATCCGATACCAAATGTAGGTTTTAACCCTCTACAAAAATTATATACAAATGAATATTAAAACAGAAAATAAACAATAGCGAGAGCATAAAACATAAATTAGATAAACCTAGATATTTTCCTCTGGATCCCAAATCGAGATGACTAGCTTGATTTTTCATTATATTCATTTTATTGTTACAACACATATATATACATGTCAAAGCATACATAAACCCCAATCCATTAACCCTGGATTAGAACATAAACGTAGTTCCCTTGACCGGATCTACAAAATAGTAGGGGCCAAAAACCATCATAGCCCAAAACCATGTGCAAAGCCATGCACAAAAGCGTGGGTGGGTCTACCCACCAGAAAATAAGGCCCAAATTTTTTTTTCTAGGCTGCTGCCCCAGACGCTGACAGTGGGGGCTACTGCCCCCCCTGTGACCCCCACTCGCGTGACTAGTTGTGGAAAGAATATAGCACATACCCAATAGACTAAGAGCCTACAGAAATGCAATGCATCATTTCTTAGATACTTTTGTGGAATATGATCTAGCAGTAATTCCAAGAACTCAAAATGTCATAGATGATAGTATTTTTGTTTCTGGGAGCACTTGTAAAATATATCATCTGAAAAAATCACACACAATTGAAATAAAGCATCACCCTGTAGTACGAGATAGCATGCGATACTGGCAAGTTTTCGAAAATGACAAATAGATTGAAAATTTCTTACTGTCAAAAGATGAGTTTGAGGAAACACAGTTAGATTTCGATAATCAAGAACAAAATAAAATAAAAATATAAGATCATGTAGAAAATAAAATAGATATATATAATCCTTTGGTAAACTAGTATGATACATTAGATGTCAATAATCCTTTAGATGAAAGTGTGCCTTAATTAGAAATTCATGAAATAGATCATGAAAAAGAAGATTTTGAAATGCTTCAACTAAAAGGTAAGATTTTTCCTTGGGGATTAGCTCCATTAGAAGGCCTTTTTGAATTTATTTATGTAGCAAAGAAGCCTAAAATTAAGCCCATAGGAGCAAAAGTTGAGGAATGCAACATAGGTACTAAACAAAATCAAAAGATGATTAAACTGTCAAAGATATTACCTATTATTACCAAAGGGAGATATATATCCCTATCCAAAGAATACATTGATGTCTTGACTTCAAATTATGAGGACCTGAAAGTTTATGATTCCAGCATCATATAACACAAAATTCCAATCAAAGAAGAATAAAAACCTTTCGAACAAAAAATTCAGAGGATAAATCTAGTTTTGTTACCTTTAGTTGAGAGCAAAGTTAAAAAATGTATGATGCTAAAATAATTGTCCCATTCAGATATTCCAAATGGGTGTCAAACATAGTACCAACTAGAAAGAAAACTGGAGAAATCAGGTTGTGCATTGATTTCAGAAATCTGAATAAGGTTTCTCTGAAAGATAACTATCCCTTACCCAAAATGGACCATATCTTACAAAAGGTGATAGAATCAAGTAGGATATCATTACTAGATGGTTTCTCTAGCTATAACCAAGTCTTGGTTGATCCAAAAGATCAGGATAAAACAACTTTTACCACTCCATGGGGCACTTTCATGTATGTGAAAATGCCTTTGGATTGACGAATGTTGGGGCCACGTTCCAAAGAGTAATGGAAATTTCTTTTTCAGAAGAGATTGGCCTCTTTATTGTAATCTATTTGGATGATATAACTGTGTATTCAAAATCTTGTGAAAAACACTTGAGACATTTGAGACAAGTCTTTAAGAAATTAAGGAAATTTTGCATATCTTGAAATCCTAAGAAAAAACTATTTGGCTTGGAAGAAGGCAAATTGTTAGGACATATGATATAAAATATGGAGTTAGAATTGACCCTAAGAGAATTGAAGAAATCCTAAATATTAGTCCCCCAAGAAACATTAAAGAACTTTAATCCTTCATAGGCAAAATAAAATTTTGGGGAAGATTTATCCCTAATATTGCTGAACTTCTTTGAAACATAACCAATATGCTCAATAAAGATTCTGAAATCAAATGGAGCATAGAATTTAAGCAATATTTTGACATGGTAAAACAGGCATTAACTAAAGAACCAGTGTTAATCAATATAGATTTTACTAAAGATTTTATAATATTTTCTTTTGCTTCTGAGCACACTATTGCAGTTGTTTTACTGCAAAAAAATAGTGAAGGATTTGAGCAGCCAATAGCCTTCCTTAGCAAAGATTTAAGAGATGCTTCTCTCAAGTAAAACATCATGGAAAAACATGTATTTGCACTAGTCAAAACAATTAAATATTTTAGAGTTTACATTCTGCTTTCACATGTAATTTCTTATGTACCTAACACTATGGTAAAGGATATTTTAACGCAGAATGGACCAGATGAAAAAAGAGGAAAATGGATTGCAGTAATTTTAGAGTATTATCTAGAAATAAAACCTACCAAACTAATTAAAGGGCAAGGACTCACCCATTTCAAAAATGGGGTTTGGCTTTCATATGTGCAATCCATCCTCCTTCCTCTGCCCAACGTAAGTGGATTTTAACAGCCATAGATTACTTCACCAAGTGGATATAAGCCATCCCTTATAGAAATTCCACTGATTCTATTATTGCCAAGTTCCTTGAGACCAATATCCTATCCAAATTTGGTTGCCCAAGGAAAATCATCACTGACAATGCAACAACTTTTAAATCCAAAAATATGATTTAATTCTGTGATAAATATCATATTTATTTAGGACATTAAACAACCTATTACCCACAATGTAATGGACTAGATGAATCATCCAATAAGATTATGGTAAACATCATCAAGAAATTATTAGAACAAAATAAAAAGTCTTGGCATAATAAGTTAGTCAGTTCACTTTGGGCTGATAGGCTTGCTACAAAGAATTCCATTGGTATATCACCATACCAACTTGTCGATAGAGTGGATGATGTTTTTCCATATTCTCTAGCATAGACAATGATGAACATAGTTCAAGAGTTACAAGTGGAACCAAATGATGCAATCAGAAGGATCTATCAAACCATTTAGTTGTAGAAAACGAGAAAAGATGTGTATAATAGAACACAGCTCATCTAAGAAAATATCATGATTTTTTTTTATAAAAGGACCAAGGCAGATGATTTTGATATTGGTGATAAATTTTTGAAATGGGATGCAAGGAGATAAGACAAAGGGAAGCATAAAAATTTTGATAATCGATGGATGGGGCCATATATTATAAATGATTTTAGAGGTGACAATGCATTTTTTCTCATAGATATAGATGGAACAGAGTTACCTGGTGGTCTTGTAAATGGTAGGATGTTGAAGCATTATTTATCCTAGTCCAAATATTCTCTGACATCATTGTAAATATCATAGTAAACATAGATTTGATTGGATGTTTTGCTGATTAAGGTTGAACCCCACAGAGAAGGCCCTAAGCCATGGTCAACAGATCATCATAATATTTGAAGCAGAAAGGGAATCAAATTACAGATTGCTCAGATGTGCAGAAGGATAAGGCTACTGATCATAGGTTCTTGACACTTCAATACATGGAAGTGCCATCCCCAATTTGAGCCACTGTTAGGGTCCTATATTTCATAGGATCTCAAGGTGACTGATTTTATTCTATCTGTCAAATTTACTTTGTAAAATTATTACGAATTTGCAAATAATTTTCAAAATAATAAAAAAAGGAAATTGGATAAAAAACCAAAAGAGGGTATATGTTATAAAAAAAAAATATATGTGAACCCCATCAAAAATACATAAAGGTGCAGCAAAGGGTGTTCGACACTCCGTTCATACAACAAACTTTGGTAGAACAACATTCAGCCTGCCAATGCATAAGTAAAATGTGGTCCACATCCTAAACTATCCCACTACATCAACACCTGCTTTGCACAACACATTCCACTGAAGCTATAATTTTTTCATAAGTTAGAGTTTTTAGTTCAAGTTTTATTCTAAAAATACCATGTCTGTTAGAGACTATATTGTAGGAATTATTTTTGTAAACTTTTGTAAAAATACTTCAGTTTTGGAAGTATCAAATGTCGATTGATTGAGATCAGAATCATTATTGTCTTTTGAAGTATTCTAATCTTTTTCAAAGCACGGAAGCATCAATAATAATCAGACCATTCACAATATCCTTGGGGCTTAAATACTGGTGATTTTTTTCTTTTGTTATTATGTTTCATTGTAATCATCTGAATTCTAATTGTAAAGCAGAAAGCATGATGAATAGGATTTACTTTTGAGTACCTTATTTTGGTTCCATTTACAATAATAATTTTTTCCACTGAAAGCCAGATTAAAGAATTATTATTTTTTCTTTAATTCTATTGAATTTCTTCATATTTCTGTCATAATCCATTTATAAATTTGAAAAGATCTAGTAAATATTCCTAGCTTGCCTTGTGTTTACACTATGAAAAGTTGATGCAACTATCTAGTTATATCTTGACTCAATTTCCCAATAGACATTAATCAATTGAATACAATCAATTTTCCAAAACCCCAAACAAAAACGAAAACCCCAAACAAAACTGAAAACCCTAAGTACTATCATAAGTAGCCTAAAAACTTATTCAAACAAAGTCAAAACTTATAGAGAGAGCCCTCTCTGAATATGGCATGGATAGATCCTAGTTTCCAAAGTTGGTTTGATGTTGGCCTATGTGATTAGTTCTCACAATCTATAGCAAATTACAGAACGCTAACACAAGGGAAATATAGTCTACCATTTTGCTCACCAATTTCAATTCTCTTCTTTCTGCAAGTATGTCATGTTAGATAAACCAAATAGATACAAAAATAAAATCCATTCCTCATTGATGTTCAAGGGAGGCTTATATCATCTTCAAGATAAGTTCACATTAGTATTCACATGTATAATCATAAACATATCCATATAACAACATATCAAGATACACCGTCATGCATGACCATACCAACCATATACCATGACAACCATGACCTTGACAACATCAGAATTTTCTAAAAGATACAACCCAAAGAGAGCGAAACCTTCTCTAATACCACCTGTAACCAACCTATCCCCTCACATCTACCAAATTTCACCATCTTGCCAAGGGTAAACATGAGATGATGGGTTTTTATGATAAGACTCAACCTCCTAGCTGACTTTAAGGAAATGAAATTGATAAAATAGATCACACTGACTTCCCTTAGGTGCCTAAAGACCCTCATGGACTAACCCAACACCTCCAACTGTCCATCCCCTGAGCTAACTTACATTTCCATGAGCTGGATCTATGTTTCCCTTCTCAAGCCCTCCATGCTACTGGAAAGCCCCAGTTTCTCCTATAGGCATGCATCAGTGTGACTCTGTCCTTTTCTACTAAGTGTTCTGCTAGACACTATGAAAGTTAAGGCTATTTTTCAGTGTTAGGGCTAAGCCTCTGTCCAAAAATCCATATAACTTTCAAAACTCATAAAATACCCAAATACAATGATTATAAACCCAATATTGAAACCAGGATTAGATCTAGCCATCCGCAACCTCGAATGAAATTCTGTCAAACACTTGGTAGATAGGAAACTGACAAGTCATGAATGAAAGTATGAGCATAAGGAACTGAAAAATTATGTCAAACTTAACAAGAAGGATCACCACCCTCTCCCATTAGCTATCATAATATAAATTAGGTCTTTCATCCATTATTATTTTAGTTACAAGTAAAAACATAAAATTATCCATGAAGAAAACCAATCATATATCCATTCTTATAACTAGCATATAAACATATAAATGAACATAAGATAATAGCCATTAAAGCCACATAATAACAAGTATATTTACTAATCAAAAGAAATAGAACTTAACTCTCATCAAACATAGGCAAAATCCAAACAAATTCAGGACTTCCACGTACCACTCAATTATATACATTGATGAGCCAAAACTTTCTTTTAGCCAATCACCCTTGTGCCATATTCCAAAAATGATTGTGGGATCTAATGGGATCAACCAATCCAAAATGACCAAGGGAATCCAGAGGTTAAACCAACTCCACCTTCACCATACCATGATCTCACTTAAACCATCCTTGAGATCACAAAAACAAACCAAGCTTGGAATTCCTGTGGATTTCTTCACCATCCTTGAGGAATTCTCTTGTCTAGCCTTATAGCCTTAGGATTTACTGTGTAACCCTCCATTACTAGTCGAGGGATTCCTAGGCCTATGCGAATTTTATTGAGACCACCTCTGCCCTAGACTATGAAACCTTCTAGCAATTCCAAAGCTCAAAATCGAGAACAATACCATCACACCATGGATATACAGAAATAGGAAGGCAGGGCTGAAAACCACTGTTAAAACCAAGAAAACCCTTGCCATTGACAACAAAATAACAAAATACCAACATGCGCATACCATGCATGTAAAAACTAGCTAGGAAATAATGCATGCAATTTGTTACGTACAAGGATTCCTACTAAAACTTGCTTGTTCCAACCTTTCCTCGTTTTCCTTTTCTTTCCTTGTCCTTCCTTTACTTTCTTGATCTCTTTCTCCTTTTGGTGCTCTTCTCCTCTCTGAGACTAATTTTGAAAATGAACTGACAAAATCTTACCAAGCGATCCTCATAAGAATTTTTATTAATGTGGCCTCTATTTTCTTCAATTTTCTATTATTTTTCTTCATTTTCCTCCACACATGCAACCTATGACCTTTCATCTTCCTTTTCTCCCAATTTCCTTTATTTTCATAAATAATTGTGCGAAATTACTTTTTTCCTTTTTAAAGCCTTAGCCATTGCCTTTACCAATTTCCCCTTAGCCATAAAAATATCAACCAATGCCCACTAGGATATATTTCCCAACAATCAACTTGGAATAAGTATCCCTTAACCGTGGTATTATTTTTTCCTTTATTAAATTTTATTACATGAACTTTTATCGTGGGTCTATTACAACTAATTTAAAGTACAAACCCTGGTCTCTTTATACTCGATGAAGAGAATTAACTACATACATAAGAAGTGACAAGGGATTTCAAGAGAAACCGGCGTATAATGGAGGATGTCGAACTCTTCAATGGACTAGTAGGGTTTCATATTAAGTATAAATAAAAAAATTTGAAGATGCCAAGATTTAGTGTACCTTATAATTCCCAAAAATAAGAATTATGAATGGTGTATTATCAAAAGAGAAAATATCAACAAAAAAGATACTATAAAACAATTTGGTGAAAATTATACATGAGGAAAACGAACCATGTATGAGGACCCATATCCTTGACCTATAACATAATACAAACTCTATAAAAGGCTTTCAAAATAATATCAAATTAACAAGCTCTAATGGGGTCAAAACCTTTACAAATGAGTAAAACATCCACATAAGGAAGTGTAACTATGAGAGAGTATTTACATATGCGGGCATGGAAAAAATATTTATGCCAATATTTACGCGTGGCTATACAAAAACCATCGATTGTTAGGGTCTCAATTTTGAAACCCCAATTTCAAAAATTTACAAAGAAATAACAAATAAATGTAAGGAAAATATCGAGGGGTTTTCCCTTAAAGAGAATAATATAATCTTTTCCTTCAAAAAGTGAATCCCCTATCGTGAATGAACCCCTGTCGACATGAGGCTGGTAATGAGTCCATAATATTTTATTGATCCTGCATAAAAAAAGGAAAAGGGTTAGTTCAAAACCATAGTTTTTTAATCATAACAAGAGATGCAATATAAAAATAAAATGAAAAACAATATTTTGCATCAGATAAAGGGGTACGAAGGTAATATCATGTGACAAGTTTACTTGAACCAAAAGCTATGTAAAAGAGGTTTATTACTGAACATAAAGGTAGTGTAGAGTCCCAACATCCTTAGGGAAATATTCCCTGCAAATCCTGCAATTCCAAGGAGATAAACAATCAGTTAAACTAACAACACAAGTAAGCAACAAAACAAATGTAGAAATCTCATACTAACCACCTTATAATTTGTTAAATAACTACTCAACCATTCGGATCCGTAATCTATATCTGCTAAAGGTGAATGTATTAAGCCTGGAAAAGAACGAGGTATAGTGGTTATGAATTTTGTAGTCAGTGGTAGATTCAAACCAGGTTGTCGGGTAGTGATTTTGTATCTTTAAACGAAATTAAAATGACCAAGCAAACTAGCATGGAGAAGTTCGTTAAGGACGAAACCAAACCCTAACATTTTACATCATTGATATGACAATACTCCTCCTACGTTGGTTATAATTTCACATCTTCTATGTAGAGCCATATGAGGCCAAGTGGGCAGCCACATTGTGGAGCAATAGAAATCACCCACGCCGATAAGCCTATTTCTTGCATTAAAATCCATGATTTCATTCAAGTGTGGAGGAACCTTCATATATAGTTTAAAAACAAAGAACATATAGAACAATAAATTAAACATAGATGATGACGAGATCCATTGGGTGGCCTAGGGACTTTGAATTGATAGTTTTCATAGTGTATGAGCCCGTTGATGTGGATATATATCACGCTTTGATAATAATTATCATGTAAAGGCTGAAAAACCTAGTGAGATAAAGGAAACACTTTTCAAAAACCAAATATCATATGCCATATAATAATCATCATGTAAAGGCTTAAAATCCTAGTGATACAGGGGAAAATATTTTCAATAACCAAATATCATATGACATTAATCGAGTCTGGTAACTAATGTTGGGGTAAGACTAGTCATAAAAGAACGAAGGGAGAGAGTGGAAAAAGTTTATAGTATGATTATAAGTCCTATCTACAAATCTAACTTTGTTCCAAACCTTGTATGAATTCAATAAGAGATAATATGAACATTAAGGCCTAGCTATATATGTACATGATTAAATTCAAGTTGAAATGTATGCTGGTTAAAATACCCCATAGTGAATTTAAAGGTAATTGCGTTTTAATATGCGATCTGCAGAAATCATAGGTTGAAGAGTGTCATGGAAAAATTTAAGAACAACTTAAAATATATTATTTATAACGTGAGAAAGGCTTATGTTTAAACTTAAAAATAAGGTTTTACCTAAGTCTTACGAAAGAAAAATTGGTCAATGATCAACCGATTTCATAGTATCAAGTCCTAGTCTTGTGGGGTACCACTTGAGTAATTGAATTTAGTCAGCAAGATTTCTTTTTAGGGTTTGTTTTTAGGTTCATTAATTTTTGATATTAAGGATAAATATGCCTTAAAAAACCACTGTCAAAAAAAAAAAAAAAAAACCAATAAATGATATTAAAGAAAATACAAAAAAAAAGATATCATTTAAAATAAAGGGGAATGAAAGTTATTAAGAAAAAATAAATATTAATACATAATGGTAGAAATTATTATAGTGATGACATGTTAGGAACTAGCCTAGGGTCCTCAAAGTAAAATTAAATTTACCTAATTTCAAAATGAAAATGACATGTTTATAACACAACAATTATTTGACAATAACATATAAATAAAAATTGATAATAGGCTTATGCAATTTCAAATTTATGTAAACATAGCTTTAGTTAACACACGATCCCACTATTTGGGATTCTCTCCCACAAGGCTCCTTAATATGTTCTCGAGATTCCTCTTCACAACTTAAGTTTTCCCATCACATTGTGGGTGATAGGATGAACTGAATTTAAATTTTGTTCCATGCTTCTTCCACAAAGTCCTTAAAAAATGTCATATGTACTTGGTGTCCCTTTCAGAGATTATACTCTTTGGAAATCCATGTAATCCAAAAATATCATTGAAAAAAAACTGGGACACATGTGTGGCATCACTAGTCTTGCAACATGGGATAAAGTGAGCCACCTTCGTAAATATGTACACAACTACAAGTATAGAATCGTTACCTCTCAACGTTCTTGATAAACCAAAAAAAATTCCATAGTCACCGAGTCCCATGTTGTGCTAGGAATGGGAAAAGGAGTATAAAATCCAACATTTTGATCTCTCCCCTTCGCATATTGACATGCTATGCATTTTCCTACACATTTCTACATATCAACTCTCATCTTTGGCATGAAGAAGAAGTGTTGTAGCTTCCCAAGTTCCTTTTCTCCACCAAAATGTCTTTCCAATTATCCATTGTGTTTTTCCTATATCATATTCTCTCTCATTCAACAACGAGGGATATATAAATTACTGTTATTGACGAAAAATCCATCCTACAACATAAATTCCCTCCATGGGTTGTTATCTCTATTCATGAGATTCCTGCATGCTTTTAATGTCTCTCAGAAAAAAACATCATCCTCAGACAAGTCCTTCAAATAATCAAAGCCCAATTTTTTTGCATGACTCTCATGTACATGATCAAAATCCTTCTCCTCCAAGCATAAAATACATTGTTCTCTTATCCTCTCACATGTTTTAGAACAAAGGTGAAACTTTGTAGGAATTCCACCCCCTTGGCATTCTTATGTTTCAACTTGTGTTATTTCTTTATATACTGTAATGTAGAATTGTCAGAGAAAAAATAAAATTTCCTTGGGCATCAAGTAGTGTCTCCAATGCTTCAAGGCTTGAACCACTGAATAGAATTCCTTGTCATAAGAGGAGTATTTTTCTTTAAATAATTGAATTTATCGTTGAAATATACAAGAGGTTTTCCTTCTTTACTCAATACTGCCCCAATGGTTGTACCACTATCATCATATCTAACATGGAAGAGTTGATTGAAGTCTGGTAGCTTCAATACCAATTTCTATGTGATATTTTTATTCAAGAGCTAGAAACTTTTCTTCGCTGCTCCTATCCAACAAAATGGTTGTTTTTCCTTCTTAATTGTTTAAATGATGGGTGAAAAAATACCACTGAAATTCTTAATGAATTTCCACTAGAAGCTAGCTAAACCGTGAAAAATCCTAACTTCAAAAATGTTTTTGGGTGAAGGTGAACTTATAATTGCCTCTATTTTCTGTGGATACATTTTAAGCCCATCCTTTGAAATGACAAAGCCTAAATATACCAACTCAAGCCTCATGAAAGTATGTTTCTTCAGATTAATCAATAGTTTCTCTTGCTGCAAACTTCATAGAACATACCTTATATTCCTAAGGTGTTCTTCCTTTTTTCTTCTGAAAATGAAAATATCATCCAAATAAAAAATAACAAAAATACTGAAAACCTCCTTCAAGACCTAGTTCATCAACCACATGAAGCTACTTGGTACATTTGTGAGTCCAAATGTCATGACCAACCATTCATATAGTTGACTACTTGTCTAGAAAGTTTTCTTCCACTCGTCTGATTCTCTAATCGAAATCTGATGGTAACCACTCTTTACATAAACCTTTGAAAAGTAGGTTTCCCCACTCAAAAAACCCATCATGTCATCCATCTATGGTAATGGAAATATGTATCGGATTGTAATCTTGTTGATTGCTTTGGAATTTATGCACATCCTTCATTCCCCATATTTCTTTGGAATAAGTAACCAAAGGAAAACAGATGGACTCAACCTTTCCCTTATCAACCCCTTGTCCAACAATCCTTGAAATTTCTTCCTTATCTCTTCATTCTCCTTGGGTGTCATTCAGTAAGCAACTTTGTTCAAAAGTATTACTCCTAGTATTAGGTCTATGTGAGGCTTGATATTTCTCTTAGGTGGCAGCTCCCCTAGAAATTCATATACCACGATATCACTAATCTCTCTAAACATTTCCTGAATATTAATAGGTAAATCTGCAATTTTAGTGTGCAGAATTATTACCTTTGGTTTTAATACCACCGCATAGGTGACCTCTTCTTTCTCCATTTGTTGCAAAAATTCCTTTCGTCCTAACAATATTTCTTTTGAGCTACTTATCCCAACTGTAATTTCTTCCTTCATAGGTAAAAGAGTGTGCTTGATACTATTCTTTTAAAACTTAGAGGTATTGTTATGTCCATCATGCACCACTTTCTTATCAAATTTCCAAGGTAGTCCCAAGAGAAGGTTGTAGGCATCCATTGGAATGATGTCACAAACAATCTTATCCTTATATCAACCTATTTGGAACTCCACTTCACTCTACCCAACCACCAACTATTGGTGAAATTTCTGCAACCATGAGGCTTTATATGTTATTGGGTGCTTCAACCTTTTCAATCCACGTTTTTGCATTGTTTCTGTGGAAACTAGATTGTTAGTGCTTCCACTGTAAAACACCACTTTGCAGCATTTTCCTTCGACCTTGCAAATTGTCCTAATTTTTTTTTCTCTTTGTTCGTTCAACGGTCTCTTTGGTTTGTTTCAGCAAGACCTTATTCATCGTTAAATTTTCTCTTGTCTCTGGTGCATCTTATTAGGGTCCTATAATAATAGGGTTCATAAGTTTTGAATTGACTTTGATAGTCATGCAAATATGTACATACCTTTCTTTCTGCAAGTTGTTTTCCCATATTTTGAAAATGAAAAATAAATAAAAATGAAAGAGGGTAAAATTCCTAAAAGAAATATCAAAGGACTTATAAAAAGATAGTCCCCAAAAGAAAAAAGAGATAAAATAAGACATGAAAGTGAGAAAGTCAAAATGCCACTATTATTTACTTTTACCGCAAGAATAATGATTATGTCCAAATTGTACGTAAATTCCATAATCCATGATCAGTTAAAAAGTTTAATCTTAATTTTTCATGCTTTGAATTTCATGTTCTAGACAGAGAATAAAGATATGTCAAACATTATAAACTTGACAAATCAGTAGATAGTTAGAGAATAAATGAGGAGTTCAAAAATTTAATCTGAGCCCTCAGATGAAATAAGGTTATATTGAGATAGTTTTTATACTTTGAAAGATAAATAGATTGAGGGTTGCAAGATTAAATGCACCAATAAAACTGAAGTAAAAAATGTTAGAAATAAATATGGGTAGGTAGACAGCACTTGTGCAAGACATGTAATGAAGCATCATCAGGAAAAAATTACTAATTTCCCCTTCCGCACAATGATTAAATATTCTAAACCTTCAATTAAGGAGGCTCAGAGAGTTTCTCTGACTCTTTTTGGGACCGGACCCAAGGCTCGATAACTGATTGGTTAAAAATATTGAATTCCTTACATAAAACCGCTTTCATCAGCATATTTACCCTTTTTCCAATATCATGATCCCTTTTCATAAGTAAAATACCCTTTTTGCTTAGTGAAAGTAAAAACCCTACATAATTAATTTCATTTTCATTCAGAAACACTCAAAAACCTACAAAATACATTTATTCTAAGTTTGAGTGTGAAAAACAATAATGAGAAAAACTATTCTTAGTTGCCTATCTTTACACTTTAATTAGTTTTAAATTATGTATTTTTTATTCATTTTCCAGATTACACCTCCATTTAATATTAATTTCTAACTTATAGTATTAAATTCCTAAATTATACCCTCCCTGTATATTATTAAATCCTTTATGTTTAAATAACCCCAAAAAACACACTATTTTAAAGTTTAAACCTATGTTATATATTCCGCGTGACGAAATAAATACCCACCCTTTATTTCCATAGGTTTAAACATATCAAAATAAAAAAAATAATCCCCACCCCTATGGTTTTTAAACATCAGTTAAAATGTCTTTTATGCCATATAAATAAACATACCCGTGCCAGAGTTATTAGTTGAAAAATTTGTTAAATGTTTTAATTAAAAACATATACCCCTCCACCTATCATATAACATAAGTTTTTTAATGGTTTAAATTTATATTTATAATGTTATAAACCATCCCGCCGCATACACAAAACTCCGGACCCACTCAGAATGCCGAGCAGCTTCCAAATTAAATCTTCGTCGTTCGCACTCGAGCTTCCCGATCCAACGATTGAAATCCCATATCACAAATAAAGTTGTGTGTTTTTAACTATTTCATTTCTATGCGAAAATGGTTGTTTCAGCCTTTCCTTCCTCTTCCACGTGGCTCATTTCGATTGGATCGCATCTGATTCAATTGAAACCACTTACCACTCAAAACGCATGCGATAACCACTCGCGGTTTCTATCCTTTGAAGACAGAAAACCACCCATTGCTTGACATGACCACCATTTATTGTAGGCCAGATTAACCCTAAAACACTTAATACACTCTGAAAAAAATTCATTATTCCCTTCTTCTGAGTTATATCTCTGTATTTTCTATCCCGAGTCAAAGAAAGAAGCCTGTATATGGTTTTTATGCCCAGAACCCATGAAAAGCCTACCTATAACTATTGAAGATTGTTGGAAGTCCTAAATTACTTCTAGAAGACACCATGAATGTATCATACGCCTTAGAGCCATTTTCAAATACCCATACCTGCGTAAAATAGGTATTCTTCAAATAAATCGAGCCTGTTATCAGTTTGAAAGAATATTGATAAAGAAATAAAAACAGTCAGAGCTTAAATTTATCTAAGAAATCCCATTTAAAAAGGTCCAAAAGAGAGGCTAAACCCTGGAAAAAGTTTGGATAAATCCTATTTCATACTATGCATAGTTTTAAATGGAAAATGTTGAATTTATTCTAGTTTTACAGACTGTTTAAAACTCCAATTTAAGCCCAGAAATCCTCTGAAGGTAACCTCACACTCTATGCTTGATTTCAAATGGTTTTTTTCCCAATTATCCACTGAAAAGCCCAAGAAACACCTGTTTCTTATTTCTATAACCAGTGAGAGTCTGTAACACAGTTGAAAGTCAGAAATTGAAAGAAAAATTCAAGGATAGAACCATATCCTGCTTATTTTCATCCAAACCCTCTGTCAAAGCTAAAAATACTTCTATAAACCATTTAATATTACAAAAGAAACCAAAATGTCTAAAAAATAGAGTTACAGTAATCCTGAAAGCCTCAAAATGCCAAAGGCTACTCCAACTATGTCTTCAAAAATTGCCATCATTGTGAATCTTCTACAACCTCCAGTTGTAGACATTGAGCACACCCCATTAGCAAATGTGGACTACAAAATAGCAGACCCAATCATAGAATTCAATTTGTTAGACCTTCACAATTAGATTTTTCAAAAGTCTTTAGATGATGTGGAAGAAGTCCAAATTTGGGAATCAAACCTGCCTAGATATGTTGCTCCAGTCACACATCCATGTCCAAAGGTTATAACTTAGGTTATGCCAGCATTATTATGTACCTGAACAAATAGAAATAGTGAATACGAACGAAGAAGTACTTTTTACCATTACTGTTGAGTCCATAAATCAAATGTTACAACTCAAACCTGATCCTAAAGAAATTCCTTTGTTCATAGAATCACTTACCAAGCTGTACATTGGCCTTGATTTTCCCAAAATATTTCAAATATTCCAAGTATTCATGCCCTTACATGTCGAAATTACTCAAATCAGCCCTCCATATTCCACTTCAAATTTCCCATAATGTTCCAGGCTTGTGATTTCCATGTTGTCATTTATCCTATGGTACTTTCTTGATTAACATACAGATGAATCCATTTTAGCTTCCCTATGCACTTTTACACTAGGACAACCTTCATCTGTTATATTCAAGTATGCTGAATACATTGCTGACAATATCCATGACCAATTGGATAAATTTCCAACTGAAGGAGTGTTTAGATACACATATTTCCTCTTCCATATGGTCTTATATTTTCAAGCAGACAAGTTTCCAGTAACCCTTTAGAAGCTTGACATAGAAGGAAATCCTCTTTCCGTCATTTTTTGGACATCTTTGATTAGAAAAGAGTCCACATAGTTTACTTATGCAGAGTTTTCAGACTTCTTTATCCATCCATTGATAAACATGTTAAAAAATACTAAACAACCAAGGATATATCATGATATGAAGAATATTTTACAACTATCAGAGCAGAACAAGACTGGAGATTGGTATTTGTATGAAAAACACACAGAGATAAAAGTTTTTTGGTCTAATATCTTGCCGTACAAACAACCCAAATATGTACCAATGAGGGTTTTTCCCTTGGAATACATTAGGAAAATATTAAATTCTGATTCTATCAATTTCCTAGCAGCAAAGAAGAAAACACAATTTAAGTTGAAGAATCAAGTGGGACCCTTCATTTGTAATAATAGAGATGCAGAGACAGAAGCAGCAAAACAGTTACCAGAGTATAGGTTTGAAGAGAGTTTTTCCTAGAACTATGATCCACAAGGAATATTAAGTAAAATGAGGGTTAAGTGCAAACTAACACCCTTCATTCATGGGAAAATACCAGAGATTGAGAAGTATGTTAATCATATTGAGTGGACAGAAAACACTTTACCATATGCAGTAAAGCAAGGTGATACTAGTCACACTTTACAAACTGCTAATCAAGGAGAAAAAGCCACCAAGAGAGCTAGAGAAGAAGGTACTTATGTTGCTGAAACCACTACTGAAACTAGGTTCAAGTTAAGATACAATAAAAAGCATAAGTTAAAATCAGTTGACAAAGAAAAAGTAACTACTGAAGTTGAAGACATAGATGTCCCAGAGACAAATATTGATATTTCTACAGTCATTACTAATGAACTAGTTATAGAGAATCTGAATGAAGAATAGATTGATAATTCAAATGCACAAATGATAGAGAAACAACAGAATATGAAAGCATCATCTTCATAGACAATAGAGCAAAAGTATCTTGATATCACATAAAAATACAAACAGATTAAGTTAAAGAATAAGGATATTAAAAATCAGATTTACTCTCAAAACAAAATTGTATAAGCCTTTGATTACTCAAATAAAAAGTTTATCATGTCAGTGTTACAACCTAGAGTGAAGACTCCAAACGACAGTTGCAGATTACAAAAATATTAATCTAGAAGTGCCAATAGAACATATTCATGCCCTACATCAAATATAATTTCATAGACAGATTTCAGAGATGTTATATTCTATAGTTAAAACCAAGGCTATGAGTGTTCAAAAACTTTAAAACATAATCATAAACATGAAAGATCAAATGAAGCTTGACAAAGCCTCATTATATGCTAAATATCTCAGGATTAAATCTTTAGAAGAGTTGGTAATTCAAGCTGGACATGATCCTGCAAATGTCAAAGCAGAAGAATAGTTAGTGAAGAAAAAGAATGAGGACATTGCATCATCGAGGAAACAAATAAAACTTCCATCAACTAAACATCCTCAGGCCAAAGAAATAATACAAGAACAGACACAGAAGGATGATATGATGAGCTTAATCTTTCAGCTAACAGGATAGATCAAAGAAATGGAGATTCAAATGGACAAGCTTGTCCATGAAAGAGAAACAATAAAATCATAGGAAACACCTACAGTAATTCCCATGGTTACTACAGTTGTTCCTTCAACTCTAGCAAAAGAGTTGGCACCCAAAGTACCACTGGCTACTGCAGTGCCAATGACATCATCTACAACTTCAGTTACAAATTCATCTAATACAGCAGCTCAACCTTCAGATGGGGCCAGTAAACTAGTAAAATCCATGGAAGAAATGTCACTTCAAAAAAATGAGATTAACAGATTGAGAAAGGTAATTGAAAATCTTGAAGATACAATGAAGTTGGCTTAAATTGGTGCAAAAACTCATGAGCAAAGAGCTAATAGGTTAAATGAAGAACTAAAGAATCTAAAAAAGGATTTGACCTTAAAGGAGCCAGTGCCATATGTAAAAAACCAGTTATGGAACAAAATCATTGAAGCCATCAATGATGTGTGGCCCTCAATCCAAGTAGTCTATGAACAAAAAGACTTACTGAAGGCATCACAAGCAAAAATACAGAAGACTAAAGATGAGATAGGTAATAAACCTGAACAATCCTTAGAATTGATAAAGTTTCTCAATAGTAAAAACAAGTAAGAGTTAGAATAAATTGAGATTATTGAGAGGACTGAAACAATCCTTGAAATAAGGAAATTCATCACCAAGAAGAACCTGATGAAACAGCTTGAAGAGAAATGTGAAATATGAACATATCCATAACCAGGTTTATGGTTAAATTTGAAAATTTGAGGCAAAGAAGTTTGCCTAATATTTTGGTCATAAATGATAAACTTATGCCTCAGGAATATTACAACAAAAAGATCAGAGAATATAAAAAAGAGTAGGTGAATAAGACACAAGGACAAGGAATCCCCACTGGAAAAGTTTTGCATAGATGTTTTGAGGATTTATTCTACTTGCAGCATGAGATAAGACATTTATTTGTCATAAAACCAACTTTTGTCACATATACTCAGGCAGATGAAAATTTCAGGAAGCTAAAGAAGATACAAATTACAAATGATGAAGCTTGGCAATCACTTACTGATTTACTGTGAAAGTTAAAAGGCAGATGAAAGACAAAAAATAATTTTCTGATTTTTCAATCAAAATAGATTTTATTATAGCAGTAAAACAATTTTTACAGAGGTTAAAGAGTATTCAAGTTAAAGAGTATTAGAGATTAAAGGGAATTAGATTGAAAGAGTATAAGATAAAGAAGATCATATTTCAAAACAAACTTGAAATATCTGAGCCAGCAAAGAGGACACCAAGGCAGCCAGCTACACCTAATCCATAATTAGTTTCTAGTTTATTTGAATAAATAGGACATCTTGCTTATTTGTTAAGAAGCTGTCACTATTTTGTTGTAAACATATTTCTATTTTCCTTAGATAATTCCTAGAAGCCTTCTAGGATATTTTGTAAACATTTTTGTATAAATACTTCACCCTTTGAAGTATTATGTGGAATAAATTGTTGAATATTTCTATAGTCAACTTATCTGTACTTGAATGCTTTTCTGTTGCAAGTTCGAGTAGCATACTGAATCAAATCATCTAGCATCATATTTCAGGATTCATGTGATGAGCCATTTAAGTGAAGTACTTTCTACTTGTCATTTTTAATCTTCTTTGTTTCATGCATCTATACATGTGTTCCAAATTTGAAAGATAATTCATGAGTTTTATTTCAGGATTTGTTAAAAACACCATGTCTTTACTTTTTATCATTTCTATGTTTTCTGATGATTTCTAGAGTAGGGAACCCTTAATTTCTCCCTCTTTCGAAAGACCTCTTTCTACTCCTATTGGAAATGTTGGCATTGATGGCAAAGGTAAAGACAGGAGTAGCACCTAAACTATCCATACGGCAAGAGAGACAGAGAGGTAGTAGAGGCAGCAGATGAAATAGAAGAATTGAAGCAGAAGCAAAAGAGGAATTAGAGACAGAGCAATGAAGTTGAAAGGGCCTGAAGGAGTGTAATACAAAGGTTTATTTATGAATTAGGGGTTTAATATAGTTTGCAGATGAATTATTGAGCAATTATTCATTAATTGAGTTTGTATGGCATAAACTTTGATTGAAGACTAAAACCCTGTGGTAAAGACTTAATATGCTTGGGGATGAGTTGGAGCATTGCTTAAATGGCAAGGAAACCATGAAGTGGTCGAAGAAAAAGGCACAGTTCGAAAATTAAACTCGTGAATCAAGGATCACGATGAGTCAGTGGATTGAAGAGCCAAAGGAGCACAGTGTATTAAATATTTGGGCAGTCTCTAACTGAGAATCAAAGGGACAGCGTACCACAGAAGCACCAAAAAATTTCGAATCAAATTGATTGAACAGAATGTGGGTTTGAATTGCCTTCAGTATGTAAGGGCGAGAATCGGAGATTGAGGAATTAGTAAGAGCTGTGAGGTTTGGGGATAGCTCCTTGAGATATCATTGCAGATATCGTATGGAGGACTGACGAATGGATGATTGAATGGTCGAGATGAAAAGGTCGAGCAGCAAAGGCACAACAAAGGGAGAGGCAGAGGCAGCAAAGGCAGAGATAGAGCGAGTAGAAAATTCCGAGAATCGCTACCCCAACCGGAAGATACACTGCTGCAAAATACCCGAGAATCTTTACCTCAAATTAAGATACAAAAAGGTCAAGAAAAAATACACACACACACATATATATATATATATATATATATATATATATATATATATGCAGCACTTTATATAAGTATAGAGGGACAACCCCCCTTCATAAAATTCTGAGAATCGCTACCCCAGCTGGAGTATATACTAAAGACAGAAGCGGAAGCTTATATATATGCAGTAAGATACATATGATGCACCTTATATATATAAAGGTCCAAAGCATATACATTTATATGTAGCGCAAGATCCAAAGAACCAAAGGTTCTATCAAAGGAAAAGCCTTATATGGTGGACCCTCATCAATCGCATCGGAAAAAGTTGGCAGTGGATCACATGCAACTAAAATTTGCGATTGCGATTGAAGCCCGGACCCGATGGGCTTATAAACTGTGATTAACACGTATTTGAATTCCGGCCTAATCGCATCGGAGCATCGGAGTATTGGCATATCGGAACATCCAACCAAAACTTGCGATTGAGATTGAAGCTCGGACCCGATGGGCTTATAAACTGTGACTAATACGTATTTGAATTCTGGCCTAATCACATCGGAGCATCAGAGTATAGGCATATCAGAACATCCAACCAAAACTTGCGATTGCAATTGAAGCCCGGACCTGATGGACTTATAAACTGTGATTAACATGTATTTGAATTTCGGCCTAATCGCATCAGAGCATCGGAGCATTGGAATGTCGATTCATTCAAATGGAAATTGTGATTGCGATCAATCACAATCGGAAGAAGTTGAGGAGCAATGTATAGCATCAAAAAGCGTGGCAAGTGGGCCCAGATATATGATATTCTATTGATTAAATGGAATTGACCCTTTATTTTAATATTTATAACACTTGACTCAAGGAATATGCATACAGGGTGATATATTTATATATTGTGCTAAAGTCGAAACTTATAGAAAATGAGGTGCATGCTAGGCATTCGCTAAAGTGAATTCATGGGTCTTTACATTCCGTTGGAGAACATATATATCTACGCAGTGTGGGGCCATCGCATCCGCATGAAGGAAGAGCAGTGGAACATACCAATGAAGTTTGCGATTACGATTAATCACATCGGAACAATCGCAAAGGGTCTAATCAAAATCAAAAATCATCGGAGGAGACTCATCGCATCGGAGCACAAAACAAAGTTCGGATGGTGGGCCTGAAACAGAATTTTATATGTTAAACACGTTTTTACTATTATGGCGAGAGATGAAGTTGTGTTATATATATAAAAGGCGCTGATTACAGATACATAGTAGTTACACCATGGCAGAGCACATATCAAAACGTCTTTTTATTATTGTGCCGAGAATCAATTAGCTTGATATAAAAAGCACAGTTACATATGTATGAAAGATGGCCGTTACCCTGTGACAATGAATAAGGAAACAAACAGAGACGAAAGGGACAAAGGCACAGTCAAAGAAAAGACAAATGCGCAGCAAGCCAAGAGGCTGAATGAGTGAGCTGGAGTTTTCATAGTAATTGAATGTAAATGTTTTTGTTTTATATTGTTTGTGATGCAAAAGAAAGTATCCAAAGGAAAAAGAAATATCCCACTGAAATGTTAAATTGGTACCTATAGTTATATTTTATGAATGAGAGGATAAAAGAGTTGAGGAGGCAGAAGGCAAAGAGACATGGCTGTCCATTTCGAATTCCCAGTAGAATACAAACAGCCATGAAGCTAGTTTGTATAAAATAGGATAATATCCAAGGGGATAATGTTATGAAAACAGAGTGAGAGAATAAGAGAGTGTGCAGCAGAATTGAAGATAGTTGAAGAAAATAAGAAAGCTGCAATAGGTTAGAGAGAGTGAGTGAAAAGAATGCAGAAATGTAGCAATGAGGCAGAAAAGAAAGAGGAGCTAAGGAGAGAAGAAGGAGGACCTGAGTAGATAAGAAGGAGAAGCTGATAGAGAATCTGAGAAGATGCAGAGATGATACATGGAAGATATGAGAATTGATGAACAATAGAGTAGATGGAACAGAATAGAGTTGATATCCAAGGTAAATCAGTAAGTGTTTTTCTTTTGAAAGAGTAAGGAAGTTGGAGCTTCCCTATCCAGTTGTAGCTTGATAGATGTCAGTTGGAGCTAACTGAGGTAGGAGCTTCCTGTAGGTTGGTGCCTGCAGATAATAGATGGGAGTTGGTGCTTCCACATCAAGTTGTAGCTTGATAAAATGTAAGTTGGGGCTGACTGAGGTTGGAGCCTCCTGTAGGTTGGTGCCTGCAGAAAATTAATGGGAGTTGGAGCTTCCTTGCAAGTTGTAGCTTGCAGAATTGAGGTAGGAGCCTCGAGTAGGTTGGTGCCTAAACAAAATCAGTGGTGAGAGGGAGTTGGAGCTTTCCTTTACATCACAACAATAATAAGATGTGGTTTTCTCCCTTTATGGCTTTCCACTTATATCTGGTGTCTCTGTCCATGATGTCTATGTGTTGACGTGGTTTATCTAATCTGCTTAATACTTGTTTCTCACATATTAAGACTGTTGTTACATTAACAAATCTGTTTGATACTTGCTTCTCACTAATAAATATTTCTCACATATTAAGTTGATCATGAAGTGAAGGTGTAAATAAGTTTTAAGAGAAAAGTTTTAAAAGTACATGTATGTGTTAAACTGATTCACACCCCCCCCCCCCTCTCAGTTTAACTAAGGGTTCAACAATTGGTATCAGAGCTAGTTCCTTTGGTGTAAGCTTAATAGCTTGAAGGAGATCTGGTTGAGTCATGGACTATGAAAATGTACCTGTACTAAATACAAAAAACTTTCCTGAATGGAGAGATAAGGTTAAGACAGGGTTAATGGCTGATGAACCTGAGGTATGGAAGCTTGTTTGTGATGGTTACTGCACAGACTCCCCCACGGTGAAAGAACAACAGAGGAATTCCAAGGAAAAATGTGTGATATATAACAGTCTTCATAACAAGGACTTTGAGTTGATAATGTATCTAGACTTTGCAAAAGAAATTTGGGATAGATTGCATTTCATGCATGGAGTAGACACAGAGGATTGCATTACCAAGAAGGAGAATAAAATTAAGAAGAATAAAAATTCATGTCAATAGGAAAATATTCAATCAAATGAGGTACCTGCCAGTGTGAATGGCAGTAAGAACCACGAAGAAATTGCAGCTGAGGAAAAATCCAAACTTGACATAGCCTTGACTGAAATAGAGAGACTGGAGAATGAAAACAAAGACCTGAAGACATTGGTGCAAATATGTGATGAGAGAGAATATGAAGATAGGAAAGAAATTATTGGCCTGAAGACACAGCTTGAAGAGGCAAAGAAAGTAGAAGACACTCTGCTACAACAAATGAGAGAGAAAAGTCAGGAATGTGAAAGATTGGAAGAAGAAGTAGTGAGCCTAAGAAAGAACTTAGAAAAATCCCAAAGATAACTATTAATGAATACACATCTAATTGAAGGCTTTGGACAGTTGGACCAGATTCTAAATGCACAAAGGTCACCTCTCATAAATACTGGGATAGGATATGAAGGAGAAACTAGTAAGTCCAAGGCAGAAGATAACAAGAAAATCATCTTTGTAAAAGTTGTAAAGGAAAATGAAGCAGCTCAGAATATTCTCACAGAAGAAGAAGCCAGCAAGAATAAGATTTTTAAAGAAACAAACAGAATCAAGCAACAACATGAAAGAACAGAGAATGAGAGAATGAAACAATCAATTGCTAAAGGCTCATATGCGCCTAAGGATGAATTGAACAAATTTGGAAGATGTCAAAGGAGGTTCCTCCCTCCTATGAAAAATAGCACATGTTTCTCTTGTCATAAACCAGGACATAATGCAACATATTGTAAGACAAAGCCAATCCAGTCAAACCAGCAAAGGTTGCAGCAAAAGAGAAGAACCCCTCAAGCACGCAAATGGAAAAGACAGTCTTTCACTAGGTACACAAATCATTTCCATGGCTATTGTTATGCATGCAATAATTTTGGACATAAATCTATTGAATGTAAAATGTATTCAAGAAGGGGAAAAAAGTATTATACATAAACTCAAATGTACTATGATAAAATAAGATTTTATGTCTGCCTCAAACTTGGTCACAAAGAAAAGGATTGTAATCTACCATATACATTACAGAACTCTAGACATATGATGGAAACAAAGAAAATAAAAAAAAACTATGAATTTAAAAGAAGTGCAGACATTATGAAGAACCCCAATAAAGTATGGAAGGAAAAGAGAAAGGGGGAGCCTATTATCTCAATAACATAACGAATCCTCCATAGTCTCAGGGGGAGCTACTCTAGGAAGCAAAGCAAAAATCCATACAGTGACAAATATGAAGCAACATCTCAGGGGGAGAGTAGTTCAAAAATAGACCCCATGAAAGCAGTCTGAGAAGATCTCGATGTAATGAGAACAGATATGAGATCAAGAAGGAAAAGGAAATTTTCTCTCACAAAGAATTATTGAGGAAGAAGATCACCTGAAACACACAATAGCCAGTAGGTTGATGGAAGGAGAGAAAGCAGCAAACAACCATGATGATAGAAGAAGACTTCAGCACATTAAAGTGATGATCACACCATACCTAATACTGCTAGAATTAACAATGAATCACATTGAGAAGGATTAGCAAGAGAAGTGAATATCATCATTATGTCATGTCTTCATTAATCTATGAAAAGTCCTCTTGGATGAATATAGTTAAGTGATTGATAATTCTCTGAGTGATCTGCCCATGAAGAGTCCAAGCAAAGAAATTGAAAATGTCTTTCCTAATATCATCATGTCAGAACAGTTGAATTGGAATATAAAGAAATATAAAGTAGAAATGATTCTGGATCTGTCATAGCAAGAAAAGGAAGTGAAATTCCTTTAAACAAAATGACAAAATAAGAAAATGGTTAAGATTTCAAGATCAAATTCAGGATACTGATAACTGTTGGTGTGAACAGTGGAAAGCTCTATAGTAGAATTTATGAAGGATGTCTTAGTTATGGGTTAATATGCAAGCTGAAGTGAAATCTCTACATGGCTTATCAAAGTAGTATCAATTGGAATCTAGGTACAAGCAGCATGCCTATCAGCAGAATACCAAGAGTTATTATGGAGTAGCAGCAGTATGGTACAAGTCCTTAGGATCAAAGGATTATGGAAAAAGTCCATCAAGGTGAAATTCCCAGAGTTATCTGCATTAAGCATGAACAGGTCAATAATAGAGCTAAAGGATCAGTACTCTATTTACACTTGAAACATTATATTAAACCTTGAAGAAGTATCTGTTTATATATATATAATTTGCATGCCCTCCTGAAGTCAGTACATATATCTTCAATACCTCTTTCTGAAGATTGTTCACAAACTGTGTGAAGTCTGTTTGTTGAGTTTTCAATTAAACATCTTGAATATGATTTTGTGGAAGTTCATTCTGATAGAACAGTCAAAGTATCTGAAGAATAAAGGACTAGCTGTGATTACCATCTGAAGCTCAATTTTTTTTTTAAATCATCTAAATCCTACTTCAGCACAAAGGATTTGCTGGTAATCCACCTTTAAAGAGAGGTTGATTATTGACATACATACCCCATTATGTCATAAATAAATCTGCTTGATTGATAAGTAAGACTGAACAATACACTGAATGTATCTAGCCTCAAGGGTTTGTTTTTGAAAATGCATTGAACAAGCAGGAAAGTTATTTGGTCTTTCATAATGAAAGCAATTTCCTAATCTCACAATAAACTGTAGACTCTGGTTTGATTCATTGATTCAATTCAGCAACAAGGATCTTTCAGGCATTAAGTGTAATATCATCGTCAACATTCTAGCACATATCATCACCAACAGGCAAGAAAAGTGAACCACAGAAATAATAGATATATTGGCTTCATCACAATTGAACAGAGGTATACTGTAGATGTGGATTGCAGAAATAGACTTACTCCATCTATAACCTTCCTCAATAAATACGCATCATAGATGAAGATTATAATATAGACTGAAGTATAGCTAAAACAAGCTTGACATGTCACATGAAGCATTCACAATCTTTAAGGTTTGATCCAATAATGCATTTATGATTAGATAAGGCTGGTACAATATGTGATATGAAGTGTCATTATCCTCACTTTCAGCCTTATACTAGTGAAAGGAGATTGTGCTTTGGATTGTACCAATTTACAGCGTATATTCAAGTCCAATAATCCTCAAAGTGTTCTCTCAACAAGTCTTGTACATCAGTCTGGAGCAGCATGGTACAAAGTCAACAGAAACGGGCCTAAACATAACTCAGAGAGAGGAAATGCAGAAAGAAAACTAGGAAATGAGCAACCCTTTGCCATTTATGTCAAAAGGGGAGGAAAAGAAAAAAGGGGTTTCTAAAAGGAAAGCAGAGGAAGTGTATTTCCATCAATGCAAAAGGGGGAGACTGTTGGAAATGTTGGCATTGATGGCAAAGGTAAACACAGGAGCAGCACCTAAACTATCCATAAGGCAAAAGAGACAGAGAGGTAGCAGAGGCAGCAGATGAAACAGAGGAATTGAAGCAGAAGCAACAAAGGAATTAGAGACAGAGCAGTGAAGTTGAAAGGGCCTGAAGGAGTATAATACTGAGGCTTAATTATGAATTAGGGGTTTAATACAGTTTGCGGATGAATTATTGAGCAATTATTCATTAATTGAGTTTGTATGGCATAGAATTTGAATGAAGACTAAAACCCTATGGTAAAGACTTAATATGCTTGGGGATGATTTGGAGCATTTCTTAAATGGCAAGGAAACCATGAAGTGGTCGAAGAAACTAATAATGAGCAAAGAATTGCTGAATAAAACCCGTGAATCATGCAACATTGAAGTCAATGGACTCAAGAGCCATGAGCATACAATATATTAAAGATTTTGGGCGGTCTCTAACTCCAGGAACTGGTGGACAACGCACACGTGCTGGCCTGGAAAATTTCAACAAACATTCATTTCTACATCACAAGGTTTGAACTTCGTATAAGGGTGAGAATCCAGAGATTGAGGAACTCACAAGTATCATGAGTTTGGTATTATCTGAGATATCAATGGCAGAGACTATATGACCGAACAATGAAGCACACACTGTCTAATAAGATAAAAGGCTGAGCAACAGAGGCAACAATACTTAGTGCAGAGGCAGAGGGTTGAGCAGAGAGACAGAGCGTGCGTGTGTGTGGAATCGCTACCCCAGCTGACGACACACTACGTAAAATTTCGAGAATCTTTACCCTAGCCGGAAGATACACTAAAGGCTGAAGCGGCAAAGTACACATACATACATATATATATATATATATATATATATATATATATATATATATGCAGCACTTTATATAAGTATAGTGGGACACCCCCCCCCTTCATAAAATTTCGAGAATCGCTACCCCAGCTGGAGGATATACTAAAGACGGAAGCGGAAGCTTATATATATATGCAGTGAGATACATATGATGCACCTTATATATATATATAAAGGTCCAAAGCATATAAATTTATATGTAGCACGAGATCCAAAGAACCAAAGGTTCTATCAAAGGAAAAGCCTTATATGGTGGACCCTCATCAATCGCATCGGAAAAAGTTGGCAGCGGAGCACATGCAACTAAAACTTACGATTGCGATTGAATCCCGGACCCGATGGGCTTATAAACTGTGATTAACACGTATTTGAATTCCGGCCTAATCGCATCGGAGCATCGGAGTATAGGCATATCGGAACATCCAACCAAAACTTGCGATTGTGATTGAAGCTCGGACCCGATGGGCTTATAAATTGTGATTAACACGTATTTGAATTCCAGCCTAATCGCATCGGAGCATCGGAGTATAGGCATATCGGAACATCCAACCAAAACTTGCGATTGCGATTGAAGCCCAGACCCAATGGGCTTATAAACTATGATTAACACGTATTTGAATTCCGGCCTAATCGCATCGGAGCATCGGAGCATTGGAATGTCGATTCATTCAAATGGAAATTGCGATTGCAATCAATCACAATCGGAAGAAGTCGAGGAGTAATGTATAGCATCGGAAAGCGTGGCAAGTGGGCCCGGATATATGATATTCTATTGATTAAATGGAATCGACCCCTTATGTTAATGTTTATAATGCTTGACTTGGGGAATATGCATACATGGTGATATATTTATATATTGTGCTAAAGTCGAAACTTATAGACAATGAGGTGCGTGTTGGGCATTCGCTAAAGTGAATTCATGGGTCTTTAAATTATGTTGGAGAACATATATATATCTATGCTGTGTGGGGCCATCGCATCAGCATGAAGGCAGAGCAGTGGAACATACCAATGAAGTTTTTGATTGCGATTAATCGCATCGGAGCAATTGCAAAGGGTTTAATCGCAATCGAAAATCATCGGAGGAGACTCATCGCATCGGGGCACAAAACAAAGTTTGGATGGTGGGCCCGAAAGGGAATTTTTATATGTTAAACAAGATTTTACTATTATGCCGAGAGCTGAAGTTGTGTTATATATAAAAGGTGTTGTTACAGATACATAGTAGTTACACCACGGCAGTGCACATATCAAAACGTCTTTTTATTATTGTGCCGAGAATCAATTGGCTTGATATAAAAAGCACAGTTACATATGTATGATAGATGGCCGTTACCCTGTGACAGTGAATAAGGAAACAAACAGAGCCGAAAGGGACAAAGACATAGTCAAAGAAAAGACAAATTCCCAGCGAGCCAAGAGGTTGAATGAGTGAGCTGGAGTTTTCATAGTAATTGAATGTAAATGATTTTGTTTTATATTGTTTGTGATGCAAAGGCAAGTATCCAAAGGAAAAATAAATATCCCACTAAAATGTTAAATTGTTACCTCCAGTTATATTTTCTAAATGAGAAGATAAAAGAGTTAAGGAGGCAGAAGGCAAAGAGACATGGCTGTCCATTTCAAATTCCCAGTAGAATACAAACAGCCATGAAGCTAGTTTGTATAAAATAGGATAATATCCAAGGGTATAATGTTACGAAAACAGAGTGAGAGAAGAAGAGAGTGTGCAGCAGAATTGAAGAGAGTTGAAGAAAATAAGAAAGTTGCAAGAGGTGAGAGAGATTAAGAAGAGAGAATGCAATGTTTGGAAAATTGAGGCAGAGAATATTAGGAAGAGAAGAAGGAGCTGAGAAAAGAAGAAGGAGAAGCTGATAGTGAATTTGAGAAGATGCAGAAATGATATAAGGACAGATATGAGGACTGTTGAATGGTAGAAGAGAAGGTAGAGAACAGAGCTGATATCCAAGGTAAATCAACAAGTGTTTTTCTTTTGAAAGAGTAAGGAATTTAGAGCTTCCCTATCAAGTTGTAGCTTGATAGATGTCAGTTGTAGATGAATGAGGTAGGAGCCTCGTGTAGGTTGGTGCCTGCAGAAAATAGATGGGAGTTGGTGCTTCCACATCAAGTTGTAGCTTGATAAAATGTCAGTTGTAGCTGATTGAGGTTGGAGCCTCCTGTAGGTTGGTGCCTGTAGAAAATTGATGGGAGTTGGGAGCTTCCTTGCAAGTCGAGCCGTGCACTGAGGTAGAGCCCTATAGGTTGGTGCCTAAAGAAAATCAGTGGTGAGAGGGAGTTGGAGCTTGCCTTTGCATCACAACAATAATAAGATGTGGTTTTCTCCCTTTATGGGTTTCCACTTATATCTAGTGTCTCTGTGCATGATGTCTATGTGTTGATGTGTTTTATATAATCTAATTAATACTTGTTGCTCACATATTAATACTGCTGTTACATTAACAAATCTATTTGATACTTGCTGCTCACTAATAAAGATTGCTCACATATTAAGTTGATCATGAAGTGAAGGTGTAAATAAGTTTTAAGAGAAAAGTTTTAAAAGTCCATGTATGTGTTAAACTGATTCACACCCCCCCCCCCTCTCAGTTTAACTAAGGGTTCAACAACTGCTTCCTAATCTGGATCAAAGAACCCTTCATTTCTATTTATCCCGATTTAAACCACTTCACAAAAAACCTTTCAAGATCTTCAAAGACTTACCTATCTTGCCCTGAAAACATTTGACTTTTTTACCTTGATCCTAGTTCTGTCTGCTTGACTTTTTGACTTCTTAGCTCAATGGACAAACACATTTCCCACTATCCATCTCATTAAGTGATTTTTCCCGCCAAACCATCCAAACCCAAACCAATTTGCACAATCATAACTAGCCTAATATCATATAAAAAAAACAAAGTTAAATCTTATAGAGAAAGCCCTCTCTGAACCATAGGAAGGCTAGATCCTAGAGTTTAAAAGTAGGTTTGTAGTTACCTCTAGTGTTCTTAGAACCAAAAATAAAAATCTCACAACTAAGGGAATTAATAGAGTGATAACATACTGGTGACCATAATGGGGAATTAAACAATCCTCAATCTTAAAAATAGTTCTTAAAGGAAATCATTTTTATCATCCTTTTGCCTTTAAGGCTATTTTATCGGTTGTGAGTATTAAAAAACTGTAATTCTGGATTTTAGGAAAATTTACTATACCAGGTCCAACCCAGATCCTAAACCTGCTGTTATAGTTGACAATCCAGACAAAATTGGAAAAAACAAAAAATAGATAGAAGATTTAGACGCAAAAGTTTCTTTAATA
Organism: Pinus albicaulis; assembly: GCA_034641835.2. Lineage (NCBI taxonomy): Eukaryota > Viridiplantae > Streptophyta > Pinopsida > Pinales > Pinaceae > Pinus > Pinus albicaulis. Next base: position 692,093,757 of record CM076576.1, on the reverse strand, counting down.
AGAGTCAATTCATTGCCACAAGAGTTAGTAAGTTTGCAAGATATAGAGTTTGATCTGAAATTTGAACAATCTTTATTCAGAAGAAAATATGAAAGTAATTTAAATACTGCTGTTTTAGACCTTGTTTTCATTTCATTTTTGGAAATAAAACAGAAAAAAATTGCAGTAGATTCTGAATTAAAGAAAGTTACAAATCAGGATAAACTTGAAGAGGTTAATGCTACTATTCTTAAAGAAATTGTTGAAGCCATTGAATTAGATCAATTATTAGCCTACACATGTAAGCCTTCTATTATTCATTTAGATACCCCTATATCATTGATATTTTCCACTTCCATCCAATCTACAGATCCATTTATCCCTAGATTACCCTTACAACCTAGAATATTATTTCCTTCATCCCCTTCATCCAATAGTTTACCTTCTACAAACAGATCATTCTCATTTCCCAATAGTTCATTATATATTCTAGTTTCACTTCCTAGCACCTCCATTTTATCCTATAGTTCATCCACCACTTTTTCTAGTTTAGCATCTTATAATCTAGTTTCATCAGCTAGTATTTCCATCTCAACTCCAAGCACTTCTGATCTACCTTCTAGCCAAGCTAGAATTCAAGCTATGGCTGCTAGGTATGCTCCCCTTGTTCTTCTAGTACAGCTACATGATATGCCTCAGGATTACCAAAGTAAGATACCATAATTTGATGCTACTACTCATTACACATCCCAGCAACACATTAATAAAATGACAGATTACTTTGAACTCCATGAGATAGATGATTTAGATGTACAAATGAGGATATTGGTACAAACATTAGCAGGGGAAGTTAAAAAATGGTTTAAAGATCTTAATCCTGGTAGTATAGTTGATTTATCGAATTTTCATAGAATGTTTTTAAATAGATGGGAAAAGAAGAAAAATCCACTCCAAATATTGTCTGAATTTGAGGCCATGAAAAGAGTTCCTAATGAATCAGTCCAAGACTACTGCACTAGATATAATAGTGTTTACAATTCAATTCCTGCAAATATCAAACCCACTCCTTACTCTGTCTTACTTAAATTCCCAGATAAATTTGACACAAACATGGCATACCAGTTAAGAGAGAGAAAATTTAAAACATTAGAAAGAATGCAAACAGATGTTGTAGGTGTAGAAGTAAACATTTTAGCTAACAAGGCCAGATTAAGGAATGAGATGAGAGTAACTATGAAAGAAGAAGCTTCTAGCTCAGACACACAAATAGATCAGTTAGCTAAGACTTTAGAGAGGATGATGGATAGATTAGACAACATAGATGGAAGACCTCAATGGGATAATCAACAACAAATTAGAAATCCCAATTTTATAAAAATACAAATTGAGGGAAATCAAAAGAATCATCCCCTGATCAGATAATAAGACCCCCATTGCAGGGAGAGCTATGCTCAAAGTTCTCAAAATAATGATGATGATGAGGATACCATAAATATAATAGGAATAGATGATAATAACACTATCTTTCTTACACAGGAAGACCAAGAGTTATTTGAAATGCAACAAATCTAATTAGATTCAGGTGAATCCTTAGATTACAAACAAGGTTATGTTTTTGCCATCAATGAATTATACAGTCAATATAACCTATGAAGCAAGGAAAACAATGATTTTTATACTAATAAAACTTCTCAAACACAGAATAAGAAAACAGTAGAAGCTCCCCAAACAAAAGTTCTGGAAATTCTCCCTAGGGAAAATAAGCAAAACTCTATTTCTTCCCAAAAAATTTCCAGCCCTAAAATTTCACCAAGCCCTAAGATTGTTGATATAACAAATGAAGTTGCTTAAGCTACAAAATATTCAAAAAAATCAGCTGCTACAAAATCACCTAATTATGCACCTAAAACAACAAACTTAGATCATAAAACACCCAATGTTGATCCAAAATTAGCAGATCCAAAAGTTGCCACTGTAAAAACAGCTTTTGATAAATCTGACAAAACATCTACTGCTCTAGAAACCATTCCTGAAAATAAAACAAAGAGCAATAAACCACAAGAAACTTAAACAAAAAATGAAGATATAACTTTAGAAAAACAAGATAAACCAACTCAAACAACAGTTACTAAAGAAGAGTTAATTGAAATAAGTAAATCACAACCTTCATTCAATATACAATCTGAAATTGCAAAGTTAAAAATATCATTTCCTTTAACAAAATTGGTAAAACATGACTTGTATAAATCAAATATCACTGAAACACTAAACATGAATGATGGATAAGACTCTATGAACTTAAATTATGATCAACCAGAGTTGATTTTTGGCTCAGATGTCAATGGAAAGCATCAAGCTGGACCAGTCCCTCCATTTTACATTAGTTTAACTATTCATGATCAAATTTTACATAATGCAATATTAGATTCAAGAGCTTCACATAATATAATGCCCAAAGCTATAATAGAAACCCTGAACTTAGACATTACAAGGCCCTACAAAGATTTATTTTCATTTGATTCAAGCAAGGTAAAATGCCTAGGTTTAATCAAAGATTTGTGTGTAACATTAGTTCAATATCTTGGTAAAAGTATACTCATGGACATTGTAGTAGCTGATATCCCACCCAAATATGGAATGTTATTATCTCGCTCATGGAGAGAAAAGTTACAGGGATCTCTACAATTGGACATGTCATATGCTACTATATCAATTTTTGGTCAACTAAAGAAACTCTATCAGTAAACATTGATGAAATATATGGTGAGTGGTGCAGAAAGATCAATAAGTTATCCAATTTACACTACACCTACTGACATAGATTCATTCATCTTATGTAACTCTAAAACTAATGAAATCGAGACTAAACTAAGAGCAAAAAATAAAGCACAAAAAAATGATAATATCTTTCATGAATCTTTATGGCATTTATATTTCTATGGATCATTAAATAAGTTAGGAGAAGGAGCAGGAGTTTGGATACTAATGTAGAGAAAAACCATGCAGAATGCCATGCTTTCAGACTTAATTTCAAATGCGCCAACAATATGACTAAGTATGAAGCCCTCATCTTAGGAATTCAAATTATCAGAAACTTAGGAGGCAAAATAATATCAATAATGGGAGACTCGGAGTTGATTGTTAAGTAGATTAATGGAGAATATTATGTTTACAATCCTAGGCTAGGCTGATATAGAAACTCTGTATTAGATTTGATTGATGATTTGTTGGAATGTAATTTTTCTGCAATACCAAGAAAGAAAAATTTACAAGCCCACTCTTTAGAAACTTTTGCTAGTACTTGTAATTTACCTTTTTAGCCTAATCATATGTATATTGTAGAAGTAAATCAAAGACCAATAATTTCAAACAGCCTCAAATATTGGCAAATTTTCTCACAAGATCAACAAATTTACCATTTTATGAATAATGAAGGTGAATTTCATAATTGTAAAATAGACACTTATTGTACAATAGATCAAGATTTAGAGAGTGAAATTGATTTGACTAATGTAGATGTAAATAAATTAAGTTTGATAGACCTACTAAATTCAGTCAATCATATATAGATAATTTAGAGAGAGTAGAAGTTGATGAGATAATAGATGATGAATCTGATGTAGTAAATCTCAAAGATAATTTCTTACCAAAAGGTTTAACTCCTTTAGAAGATTTATTTGACTCAAATGATGTTGCTAGAAAACCCAAAATGGAGCCACTAAGATCTGATATTGAGGAATGTAACATTGGCACAGAGTTAAAACAAAAAATGATCAAACTTTCCAAATCTTTACCTCAGTAGGAAAAAGAAAAATACATAGCACTTTTAAAGGAATTTCAGGATGTTTTTGCCTGGAGTTATGAGGACCTAAAATCCTATGACACCAGTATAATTCAACATAAAATCCCTATAAAAGAAGACCTAAAACCTTTTAAACAAATTTTGAGAAGAATTAACCCTATTTTGTTGCCTTTGATATAAAAATAAGTGAAAAGAATGTATGATGCACAAATAAATGCACCAATCAGATACTTTTATTGGGTTTCCAACCTAGTTCCAACCAGAAAAAAGATAGGATAAATTAGGTTATGTGTTGATTTTAGGAATCTAAACAAAGTATCCTTGAAAGATAACTACTATTTACCAAATATGGATCACATTTTACAAAGGTTAGTTGGTTCTTCTATGATTTCACTATTAGATGGATTTTCAGGATACAACCAGATTTTAGTCCAAAAAGAACAAAACAAATTTTACTACTCCTTGGGGCACTTTTATGTATGTAAAAATTCCTTTTGGTTTAATGAATGCAGGGGAAACCTTTCAAAGTGCTATGGATATAGCCTTTGAAAAGGAAATTCATGATTTCTTTGTAATTTACTTGGATGATATTACTGTATTTTATAAAACTGATAATGAACACTTGGATAACCTTAGACAAGTTTTTATTAAATGCAGGAAGTTTGGCATCTCTTTAAACCCTAACAAAATCTCATTTGGATTAGAAGAAGGTAAGTTACTAGGACACATAATATCTAAGGAAGGAATTATAATAAACCCAACCATGATAGAAGCAATTCTTAATATTAGTCTACCAAGAGACATAAAAGAGTTACAAGCCTTTCTAGGTAAAATTAACTTCTTAAGAAGATTCATATCCAATTTAGCTGAGATAATTAGAGAAATTAATAATATGCTTAAAAAATATTCAGTTCTTAAATGGAATATTGAGGCCAAATAGTCATTTGAATCCATAAAATAGGCCTTAACTAAAGCTCTAGTCCTCATAAGTCCTAACTTTAAAAAGGATCTCGTCGTTTTTTCATTTGCTTCTGAGCACACCATTGCTGCAGTTTTACTACAGAAAAATGATCAGGGCTATGAACAGCCCATAGCTTTCTTTAGAAAAACACTTAGAGATTCTAATTTGAAGTAAAATATCATGGAGAAACAAGCCCTAGCTTTGGTAAAGGCCATTAAATACTTCAGAGTTTATTTTCTCTATTCTCACATCATTGCCTATGTCCCAAATTTAGTAGTAAAAGAAATTCTTAATCAGGATGGTCCTGATGGAAGAAGAGGCAATTGGATTGCCATAATTTTAGAATATGACATAGAGATAAAACCCACAAAACTAATAAAATGTCAAGGTTTAGCCAAACTCATGGCCGAATCAAATTGTCACGCCCTAGACATAAATTTTATTGCCCAAGTAGATGATCAGGAAGAGATGGCAACTCCAGAGATCAGTGAAGCCTTTTCAGACTCACCATGGTATGTATATATCATATTTGTATTACTAAACTTACAAGATCCTCCTGGATTATTAAGAACAAAAGCTAGATTCTTAAAAATAAAGGCAGTACGATTTTGTATTTTAGACAATGTACTTTTTTGGAAAGATTATAGTGGGATTTTATTAATTTTTTTGTTAAAACAAGAAGCTGACAAAATATTAGAAGAATTTCATGCAGGTGACTGTGGAGGACATATCTACCAGAAGATTATTGCAGACAAAATCCCGAGAGCTGGTTTTTACTGGCCTACTTTATTTACAGATGTAAAAATGTATGTGACCTCCTATCACAAGTGTCAAATATTTGAGGGTAAGAAAATCCTGTTACCCCTACCCTTAAAACCCATCTCAATAGAAATTCCATTTCAAAAATGGGGTCTTGACTTCATTTGTGAAATTCACCCTCTATCATCAGCCTAACACAAGTGGTTGCTGACTATCTTACCAAGTGGATTGAAGCGACACCCTCTAGGCAAGCCACATATACTATCATTATCTCCTTTTTAGAAAGCAACATCCTTTCAAGATTTGGTTGTCCCAAAAAGATAATTACTGACAATGCAGTTACATTCAAATCTAAAAATATGATTAACTTTTGCCATAAATATCACACTACCCTAGGCCATTCAACTGCATATTGTCCTCAAGGTAATAGTCTAGCTAAATCTTCAAATAAGAGCCTTATAAACATCATCAAAAAATTACTATAAGATAACAAAAAGACTTGGAACAAGAAGTTAGTCAATTCCTTATGGGTAGAAAGATTTACAACCAAAAAATCTATTGGTACATCCCCTTACCAGATTTCCTATGGAATGGATGTTGTTTTTCCATCCTCCTTAGGAGTACCAATTATGAATATTATTCAGTTTAAACAAATGGCATTCAAAGAAGGATTAATTAAACTATTCACTTGCAACAAACAAGAGAAGAATTTTATGTTAAGTCTCAAGTTATCTAGGATAAAATAAAGAAAATTTTTGACAGAAAGAGTAAAGAAGATGATTTCTACATTGGAAACAAAGTGTTAAAATGGGATTCAAGAAGAGAAGAGAAAGGTAAACATGGAAAATTTGATTTACTATAGAAAGGACCTTATGTTATTTATGGTTACAGAGGTAACAATGCTTTCTTTCTAAGAGAAGTAGATGGGTCAGAGATGTCATATGGACTAGTAAATGGTAGAATGCTCAAGCACTACTACTCCTCTGAGATAACAAATACTTAGTTTCATTTACTTTGATCATTGTACATATACATTGAAGATTTTAGATTGGATTGGATGTTTTCCTAACAATGTTGAAGCTCGAAGAGAAGGCCCTAAGGTTTGAGAGGTAAAATATCGTAAGTATAAATAATTGCAAATATCAGAAGATACTTACAGGGTCATCACAGTCAAAATTCAAAGGCTACTAGTCTTAAAGTTCATGACATTTCACTAGGAAATGCCATCTCCATGTGGAGCCACTGTTAGGGTCCTTTAATGATAGGGTTCATAACTTTTGAATTTACTTTGATAGTCTTGTAAATATGTACATGCCTTGCTTTCTGCAAGTTTTTTTCCCATATTTGGAAAATAAAAAATAAATAAAAATGAAAAGAGGGTAAAATTCATAAAATAAATATCAAAGGACTTAGAAAAAGATAGATCCCAAAAGGAAAAAAAGATAAAATAAGACATGAAAGTGAGCAAGTTAAAATTCCACTACTATTTGCTTTTACTGCAAGAATAATGATTATGTGAAGATTGTCAATAAATGACATAATCCATGATCAGTCAAATAATTTAATCTTAATTTTTCATGCTTTGAATTTCATGTTTTAGATAGAGAATAAAGATATGTCAAACAATATAAACTTGCAAATCAGTAGATATTTAGAGAATAAATGAGGAGATCAAAAATTTAATCAGAGCCCTCAGATGAAATAAGGTCAGATTGAGATAGTTTTTATGCTTTGAAAGAAAAGTAGATTTAGGGTTAAAAGCTTAATTGCACCCATGAAACTGAAGTAAAAAAATGTTAGAAATAAATATGGGTAGGTATAAGGCAGTTGTGAAAGACATGTAATAAAGCATCATCGGGAAAAATTACTAATTTCCCCTTCCCCACAATGATTTAGTATTCTAAACCTTCAGTTAAAGAGGCTCAGAGAATTTCTCTGACTTTTGTTGGGACCGGACCAAAGGCTCGATAACTGCTTGGTCAAAAATATTGATTTCCTTACATAACATCCCTTTCATCAACATATTTACCTTTTTTCCAATATCATGATCCCTTTTCCTAAGTAAAATACCCCTTTTTCTTAGTGAAAGTAAAAACCCTACATAATTAATTTCATCTTCATTTAGAAACACTCAAAAACCTACAAAATACATTTATTCTAAGTTTAAGTGTGAAAAACAATAATGGGACAAACTATGCTTATTTGTCTATCTTTACACTTTACTTAGTTTTAAATGATATATTTTTTATTCATTTTCCACATTACACCTTCATTTCATATTAATTTCTAACCTATAGTATTAAATCCCTAAAGTATACCCTTCCCGTATATTATTAAATCCTTTTTATTTAAATAACCCCAAAAACCCACTACTTTAAAGTTTAAACCTATGTTATATATTCCACATGATGAGACAAATACCCACCCTTTATTCCCATAGGTTTAAACATATCAAAATACAAAAATAATCCCCACCCCTATGGTTTTTAAACATCTATTAAAAGGTCTTTTATACCATATAAGAAACATACCCACGCCAAAGTTATTGGTTGAAACATTTGTTAAATTTTTTAATTAAAAACATATAGCCCTTCGCCTATCATATAGCATAAGGTTTTTAATGTTTAAATTTATATTTTGATGTTATAAACCACACCACCGCATATACCAAATCCCGTATCCACTCCGAATGTCGAGCAACTTCCAACTTAAATCTCAGTCATTCGCTCTTGAGCTTCCCGATCCAGCGATTGAAATCCCATATCGCAAATAAAGTCCTGCGTTGTTAACTATTTCATTTCTATGCAAAATAGGTTGTTTCAACCTTTCCTCCCTCCTCCATGTGGCTCATTTTTATTGGATTGTGGTATCACTCAGTAATTTCTCCAGGTTCAAGGGAGAACTCACCGAGGTAACCACAAACCTACTTCAAATTCTAGGATCTAGCCTTCCTAGAATTCAGAGAGGGTTCTCTCTTTAAGATTTATCTTTGTTTTTTATTTATGTTTTTATGCTAGTTATGATAGAAAAATTGGATTTTTTTTAAAAGGTTTTGGTGGGTAAAAATCACTTAAGATTAAACTAGAGAGAGATCTACTTGACCATTGGGCTATGGAGTCTAAGTCTAGATAGCAGTACTAGAAGGCAAGGCCAAAAGGGTGCAAATGTATTCAGGGCAAGGTATATAACCCTCATAGTTTTGGGTAAAAGGTTTTTTGATGAAATGGTATAGTCGGGATAAAGGTAAATGAAGGATCCTTTGATCCGGACAATGGAGGAAGGAGGCAGGGGTCAAACGAGAGTAGGAGAAATGAAGGATTCCTAACCCCTAAAATCAACAGAAAACATTTAAATGGTAACTTAGTTAAAACAGGAAGAAATATGCTAATCCTGAAGTAATATCCCTAGTTACTCATTAAGACAGATTAAACACATAATTAATTGCATGAAACTCAGAAAAGAAACAATTACAAGAAGAGATGTACATCAATCTTCAACTTATTGCTAGAATCCTGAATTATGATGCCCAATTAGCTTTGTCTAGTCTGCTACCTTGAAATCAACACATGTAAGCCTCCAATGTATTAGAAAAATTCTATAGTAATCTTAGAAATTTTATTCCACACAAAATACTTCAAAGAGTGAAGTATTTATACGAATTCTAAACTAAAATATCTTGAAAAATATCAAGATTGGTTTACAAATTATCTCAAACTGTTTTACATAAATAGAACTTAATAAAAGGACACTCAAAAATAATGAACCTATTTGGAACTATACTCATGGATATATGATGACTAAGAAGAGAATTCGAATTTGATCTCAACTCTTAGTTGATGATGAGGCGTCCAAGTCACTAACTGTTTCCTTTCTTTGTGCATTCTGCTCCAACAATTCTGCAAACTTGGGATCCAATGATACCTTTGTATTTCTCAATCCGAAATAGATATGTAAAACATGAAAGATATTATTGTATATAAATATTTTTTTGAGATAAACCTTTCTCAGTTCCCTAAAATGATGCCTCAGCTTTTCACAATAGGCTCTGCAAAAATATGTGTAAAACAGAGTTTTACAGAGTCTAAAAAATAGGCTGTAAATATGCACATGTATATTTCATTATGTAATAGATGTGCACAAAGTGAGATAGGTTTTTGTATATGTCTCTCTTAGGAATAAAAACATCCTTCAGTTTTGTAAGATCTATTTCTTATTGGCCACAATGTTCTAGGAAAAAGGATGACTTAACAAGAATTTTCTGCAAAAACGGTTTTCCCATATTGTTTAATATTTCCCAACCCATAATGGGTCTTAGAAAAGTGAGAGATTTTTTTGTAGTTTGACATCTTAAGAACATAAACCTCCTTTATTTTTGTAAAATTCATCTTGTATTGGTCAGAATAGTTTCTGTAAAACAATGACTTAAACATGAAATTTCTGCAAAAATGTTCCTTCCTGTTATGTTTTCATCTTTTCACCTTCTTGTTCTTTTAACTGTTTTACTTTCACTTTGGATAAAATTCATTGTTTGCGAATGTATTTTCATCTCTTCTTACCATTACTGACTCTGTTTTTACTTTTACTTTTTTACCTTGACTGCTCTGTAACTTTTTTTTAACTTTCACTCCGGCTTTTACCTAATACACTTTAACTCTGATGCTCTTTGACTGTTTTGTTTTCACTTTCATTGTGAATTTTGATTTCAATTTTACCATTCACTGTGCACATTTCATCATTTTGATCTCTCTCTGACTTTATTTTATTATTTCTTTGTATATACAAACTGTTTGTTGAATGAAGCTTTTGAATTAAAATCTGAGAATTTGGAGCAAACAATTTTGTCAAATAGTATTGAAACTATTGGTACAAATCCATATTCTGATAACAACCTGCAAAAATCAAACAATTTGTTCATGAAATCCAGGTCTGCAGGGAGGTGCTTAAAGGCTTTTTGAAATACCTGTGGAATGAGATCTGTCTCTGGAGGTTTAACTCTGTTTTTTAGGCAATTTTGGGCTTCTTCTGCAAGATTAGATTGTTTGCAGGAGTAATTTTCTTTAACAGAGGGATAATTGAGCAAATTTGGTCAAGGATGTTCTCTTTTGGTTTTTCTGTGTTTCTTGATAGAGAAATAGGGATTCAGGGTATCTTCATGGTTTTTTAGCCTTTTACATCTTTAAAATGGATTCTTAAACTCTGAAAATTGATGAAATTTGCTAGAAAAGGAACACAGAGGATAAAGGGTCTCACTATTCTTGGTTGAAATGCTGGCTTCAGCAGTTTATCTGGAGCGATGCACAACTCGTCAATAGTCTTCACAGGTATATTTTAGCAACTTCAAAGGCTTTGGGTGTAATAATGGCAACCAGGGGCTTAAAAGTCTTTATACAGAGCTTTTTTGACAGTCGGGAGGCAGTGTAGAGGGTTAGAACGCGTAATAAGGAAATAATGAAGGTTTTTCAAAGGTTTTAACCATATATATTGATCGCATTTAATCATCATTAAATTTCTATCGCATCAGGAGGGAAGCAGTTTCGGAATTTAAACGCAAAACCAAAGATTGGTTATCGCACAAGGTTCAATTGCTAAGCTTTTTTATTCAAAATGCACATGATTGAATGAATGTAAGCCACATGGAGGGGAAAGGTATCGAGAAACCATCCATTTCGTGTGCATTTGGATTTTGGGTGATCAATCACTTTTTCAATGCGATATCATATATCTGCCATTGGATCTGAGGGATGAATGCGAAGGGTCAGGATTGAATGGGAAGTTGCGATGAAATAAAATGGTGGGACAGGGGAACTTATATACACGCAAATGCGTAAAAACATTTATATAATGTTATAACTTATATATTGTTTAATGAATAAGGATGTGGGATTTATATATAAGGGGTGAGGGTTTTGATTTTATTAAATAAACCTTAGTTTATTTCAACAAACTGTGGGTTAAAATTTTATGAGGGGAAGGGTTAGTATTGTGAGGAAGGCTTGATATGTGTGGTTGTAAAGGCATGGGGTTTTTGCCTTTTGAACCTTATAAAAAAAAATTATTTGGTTTAAAACTTAGGATAAAAATGTGATGTGCGGGGGAAAATGTTTAGTTTTGAACATATGTATGGGTGCAGGGTATTTATTTAAAGTTAATTTTAGAAAAAAGGGCACATTATTTGGGTTTTATTTCAACATCTGAATAATGACTTTGGTCCAAAATCTTTATAATAGCTGGTTTTTGGGGATATTTAGATATAGGGATTTATAAAAATAGGATAAGGTGTAGTTTAGGGAATTAATAAACTAAGTTAGAAGTTAATATGACAAGGGGAAAGGAATACACAAAAATACACAAAATGACTAAGTAAAGTGAATAAATAAAGTAAATCTTGTCATTTCATCATTTCACCAATTTACTTAGGATAAAGTATTTTTGAGGGTTTTGTATGGTTTCTGAATGAAGGAAGTTAATTAAGTAGGGTTTTATGTTTTATTAAGTAAGAATGAGTCCTTACTTATGAAAATGAGTTAAAATGTATGAATGAGGGATAAATAATGGTAAATGGGGGATTTAACATAAAAATTTAACATTTTCAACTAACCAGTCATTGAGCCTTGGATCCGGTCCCAATAGAAGTCAGAGAAATGATTTGAGCCTCTTTTACTGAAAGTCTAGAATGAAAAATAACTATAGGGAGGGGAAATTAGTGATTATTTTCCCGGTGATAAATATTTACATGCTTTTCCTGCTTCTTTCTACCTACCCAACTTTAATGTAACATTTTTTCTTCCATTTTGCAGGTGCATTTGAGCTTGCTACCTTGAAACATTTTATTCTTTTGAAAGCATAAAAATTATCTAAATCTACCTTATATCATCCAAGGCCTTAGATTAAACTGATGAGCTCCTCTTTATTCTCTACCTATCTACTAATTATTCAGGATTAAACTATATGACTAATCTTTATTCACTATTCTACAACAATAAAAATTGAAATCATGACAAGTCAAGTTTAAGTAGTTCAACTCATCATGGATTATGGCATTTATTAACACTCTGCCATAATCATCAGTAACAAAGTAAAAAGTAGTGGCATTTGGATTTGCACACTTTCATGTTTTATTTCATTTTTCTTTTGGGGTCTATATTTTTTCTAAGTCCTTTGATCTGTCTTTTAGGACTTTTACACTCTTTTATTTTTTATTTTTTTATTTTTTCTAAATGTTGGAAAACAACTTGCAGAAAGCAAGGTATGTACATATTTACAATACTATCAAATTCAATTCAAAAATTATGAATCCTATATTTATAGGACCCTAACAGATCGCATCCGATTCGATTGAAACCACTTACCACTCAAAACGCATGAGATAACCACTCGCGATTTATATCATTTTAAGCCCAAAAATCGCCCAATTCTTGACATGAACACCATGTATTATAGGCTAGATTAACCCTAAAACACCTAATAAACTCTGAAAAAATGCCATTATTCCCTTCTTCTAAGTTATATCACTGTATTTTATATCCTGACTTAGAGAAAGAAGCCTGTATATGGTTTTTATTCCCAGGACCAGTAAGAAGCCCGCCTATAGCTATTGAATATTGTTGGAAGTCCTGAATTACTTCCAGAAGAAACCAGGAACCTATCATATGCCTCAGAGCCATTTTCAAATACCCATACCTACGTAAAACATGTATTTTTCAAAGAAATCGAGCTTGTTATCAGTTTGAAAGAATATTGATAAAGAAATAAATATAGTCAAGGCTTAATTTTATCCAAGAAAGCCCATTAAAAAAGGTCCAAAAAAGAGGCTAAACCCTGGAATTTTTTTTGAGAAATCTTGTTTCATACTATGCACAGTTTTAAATGGAAAATGCTGAATTTATTCTAGTTTTACATACTGTTTAAAACTCCAATTTAAGCCCATAAATCCTCTGAAGGTAACCTGACCCTCTGTGCTTGGTTTCAAATGATTTTATGCCCAATTATCCACTGAAAAGCGCAAGAAACCCCTATTTTTATTTCTATAACCAGTGAGAGTCTGTAACACAGTTGAAAGTCAGAAATTGAAAGAAAAATTCAATGATAGAACGATATCTTGCTTATTTTCATCCAAACCCTGTGTCAAAGCTAAAAATACTTCTGTAAACCATTTAATATTGCAGGAGAAACAAAAATGGATAAAAAAAAGAGTTCCAGTAATCCTAAAAGCCTCAAAATGCCAAAAGCTACTCCATCTATGTCATCAAAAACTTCCATCATTGTGAATCCTCTACAACCTCCAGTTGGAGACATTGAGCACACCCCATTAGCAGATGTGGACTACAAAATAGTAGACCCAATTGTAGAATTCAATTTGTTAGACCTTCACAATTGGAGTTTTTAAAAGTCTTTAGATAATGTGGAAGAAGTCCAAATTTGGGAATCAAACTTGCCTAGATATGTTGTTCCAATCACACGTCCATGTCTAGAGGTTATAAATTAGGTTATGCCATGATTATTATGTACCTGAACAAAGAGCAATAGTGAATACAAATAAAGAAGTACTTTTCACCATTATTGCCGAGTCAATCAATCAAATGTTACAGCTCAAACCTGATCCTCAAGTAGTTCCTTTTTCCATAGAAGAACTTACCAAGCTATACATTGACCTTGATTTTCCCAAAAGATTTCAAATCTTCCAAGTATTCATGCCCTTACATGTGGAAATTCCTCAAATCAACCCTCCATATTCCACTTCAAAATTCCCAAAAATGTTCCAGGCATGTCATTTCCATGTTGTCATTCATCCTAGGATACTTTACTGATGAACATACAGATGAATCCATTTTAGGTTTCCTATCCAATTTTAGACCAGGACAACCTCCATCTGTTATATTCAATTATGATGAGTACATTGCTGAGAATATCCATGACCAATTGGTTAAATTTCCAACTGAAGGAGTGATTAGATACACATCTTTTCTCTTCCATATGTTCTTATATTTTCAATTAGACAAGTTTCCATTAACCCTCTAGAATCTTGACATAGAAGGAAATCCACTTTCAGTCATTTTTTGGACATCTTTGATCAGAAAAGAGTCCACAGAGTTTACTTATGTAGAGTTTTCAGAATTCTTTATCCATCCATTGATAAACATGTTAACAAATACTAAACAACCAAGGATCAATGATGAGATGAAGAAGATTTTACAGCTGTTAGAGTAGACCAAGACTGCAGATTGGTATTTGTATGAAAAACATACGGAGATAAGAGTTTTTTGTTCTAATCTGTTACACTAAAAAATACCCAAATATATACCAATGAGTTTTTTTTCCTTGGAATACATTAGGCAAATATTAAATTCTGATTCTATCAATTTCCTAGCAACAAAGAAGAAAACAAAATTTAAGTTGAAGAAACAAGTGGGACCCTTCATTTGTAGTAATAGAGATGCAAAGACAGAAGCAGCCAAATAGATACTAGAGTACAGGTTTGAAGAAAGAATTTCCTAGAACTGTGATCCAGAAGGAATATTAAGTAAAATGAGGGTTAAGTGAAAACTAACACCCTTCATTCATGAGAAAAAACTAGAGATTGAGAAGTATGTTAATCAGACTGAGTGGACAAAAAACACTTTACTAGATGTAGTAAAAAAAGGTGATACTAGTCACACTTTACAAACTAATAATCAAGGAGAAAAAGCCACCAAGAGAGTCAGAGAAGAAGTTACTTATGTTGCTGAAACCACTACTGAAACTAGGTTCAAGTCAAGATACAATAAAAAGCCTAAGTTAAACTCAGTTGACAAAGAAAAAGTAACTATTGAAGTTGAAGACACAGATTTCCCAGAGACAAATATTGATACTGCTACAGTAATTACTAATGAACCAATTGCAGAGAATCTGAATGAATAAAAAATTGATAATTCAAATGCACAAATGATAGAGAAACAATAGAATATGGAAGCATCATCTTCACAGATAGTAGAGCAAAAAAATCTTGATATCAGAAAAAAATAAAAGCAGATTAAGTTAAAGAATGAGGAGATTAAAAATGAGATTTACTCTCAATATTTGAAGCAAACACCAAGTGTTCAAAACATACTTTTATCAGCCTTTGATTACTCAAATAAAAATTTGATCATGTTAGTGTTATAGCCTACAGTGAAGACTCCAAAGATAGTTGCAGATTACAAAAGGATTGGTCTAGAAGTGCAACAAAACATATTCATGCCCTAGATCAAATAGAATTTCATAGAAAAAATTCAGAGATGTTATATTCTACAGTTACAACCAAAGCTATGAGTGTTCAAAAACTTCAAAACACAATCATAAACATGAAAGATCAAATGGAACTTGAAAAAGCCTCATTATATGCTAAAGATCTCAGGATTAAATCTTTAGAAGAGTTTGTAATTCAAGCTGGATATGATCTTGCAAATGTGAAAGCAACAAAATAGTTAGTGAAGAAAAATAATGAGGACATTGCAGCATTGAGGAAGCAACTCAAACTTCCATCAACTGAACATCCTCAGGCCAAAGTAACATACTCAGAAGGATGATATGATGAACTTAATCTTTTAGCTAACATGACCAATCAAATAAATGGAGATTCAAATGGACAAGCTTTTCAATGAAAGCGAAACAATAAAAGCACAGGAAACACCTACAGTAATTCCCATGGTTACTACAGTTGTGCCTTCAACTATAGCAGAAGAGTTGGTACCCAAAGTACCACTGGCTACTGTAGTGCCAGTGACATCTTCTACCACTTCAGCTACAAAGTCATCTAATACAGCAGCTCAACCTTTAGATGAGGCCAGTTAACTAGTAAAATCCATGGAAGAAATGTCACTTCAAACAAGTGAGGTTAATAGATTGAAAAAGGTAATTGAAAAGTTTGAAGATATAAAGAAGTTGGCTCAAATCAATGCCAAAACCCATGAGCAAAGAGCTAATAGGTTAAATGAATAAGTAAAGAATCTACAAAAGGATTTTACCTTAAAGGAGTCAATGTCATATGTAAAAAACCAGTTATGGAACAAAATCATTGAAGCCATCAATGATGTGTGGCCCTCAATCCAAGCAATCTATGAACAAGAAGACTTACTGAAGGCAACACAAGCAGAAATCCAGAAGATTAAAGATGAGCTAGGTAATGAACTTGAACAAGCCTTACAATTGATCAAGTTTATCAACAGTAAAAACAAGCAAAAGTTATAATAAATTGAGGTTACTGACAGGACTGAAACAATCCTTGAAATAAGGAAAGTCATCGCCAAGAAGAACTTGATGAAACAACTTGAAGAGAAATGTGAGAATATGAACATAGCCATAACCAGGTTTATGGTTAAATTTGAAAATTTGAGGCGAAGAAGTTTGCCTAATATTTTGGTCATAAATGATAAACTTATGCCTCGGGAAGAATACAATAAAAAGATCATAGAATATGCAAAAGAGCAGGTGAATAATACACAAGGACAAGGAATCCCCACAGGAAATGTTTTTCATAGAAGTTTTGAAGATTTATTCTATCTGCAGCATGAGATAAGACATTTGTTTGTGATAAAACCAACTTTTGTCAGATATACTGAGGCAGATGAAAATTTCAAGAAGCTAAAGAAGACACAAATTCCAAATGATGAATCTTTGCAATCACTTATTGATTTAATGTGAAAGTTAAAAGGAAGATTAAAGACAAAAATAGTTTGCTTATTTTTCACTCAAAACAAATTTTACTACAGCAGTAAAACAATTTTTACAGAGGTTAAAGAGTATCTGAGTTAAAGAGTATTAGAGATTAAAGGGAATCAGATTGAAAGAGTATAAGATAAATAATATCATATTTCAAAACAAACTTGAAATATATGATCTAGAAAAGAGAACACCAAGGCAGCCAGCAGCACCTAATCCACAATTAGTTTCTATTTTATTTGAATAAATAGGACAGCTTGCGGATTTGTTAAGCATATATCACTATTTTGTTGTAAATATATTTCCATTTTCCTTAGATAATTCCTAGAAGCATTCTAGGATATTTTGTAAACATTTTTATATAAATACTTCACCATTTGAAGTATTATGTGGAATAAATTGTTGAAGATTTCTATAGTCAAATTATCTCTACTTGAAGGCTTTTGTGTTGCATGTTCGAGTAGCAGACTGGATCAAATCATCTAGCATAATATTTCAAGATTCATGTGATGACCCATTGAAGTGAAGTACTTTCTACTTGTCATTGTTTATCTTCTTTGTTTCATGCATCCATACATGTGTTCCAAATTTGAATTATAATTCATGAGTTTATTTCAGGATTTGTTAAAAACACCCTATCTTTACTGTTTATCATTTCTATGTTTTTTGCTGATTTCCAGAGTAGGGAACCTTTAATTTCTCCCTCTTTGGAATGACCTATGTCTACTCCTTCCTAATCCGGATCAAAGAACCCTTCATTGCTCTTTATCTCGATTCAAACCACTTCACAAAACAACCTTCCAAGATTTTCAAAGACTTATCTATATTTCCGTGAAAACATTTGACTTTTTGACCTTGATGCTAGTTCTATCTTCTTGAATTTTTGACTCCTTAGCCCAATGGACAAACAGATTTCCCACTATCCATCTCATTAAGTGGGTTTTCCCAACAAACCAACCAAACCAAAACCAATTTGCACAATCATAACTAGCCTAATATCCTATAAACAAAACAAAATTAAAGCTTATAGAGAGAGCCCTCTCTGAACCCTAGGAAGGCTAGATCCTAGAGTTTAAAAATAGGTTTGTAGTTACCTCTAGTGTTCTTAGAAGTAAGAATAAAAATCTCACAACTAAGCAAATTACTAGAGTGATAACACATCTTATGCCACAACTTCCTCTACTTATGTTACTTATGGCTGAGCTACATATGAATCTCTTTGTCCTCCCATTTCATTCTCAGGACACTCAAAAGATGTGTGACCCAACTTCCCACATTTATAGCATTGATATACAATCTCTCTTCCTCTTCCTCTACCCCAACCTTTCTAATAAGTTCTTCCTCCTATGGAGTCACCTTATTTCTCTTATTGTCCTTGGTTTTTTGGGTTATTGGAATCATTATTTTGAGCTAAAGTTATCCCTTTTCCATTTGTCTATCCTTTTCCTTTGGAAAAACCACAACCTCTACTTGAATTTTTATTCCTCATTATCTTCTCTTTTTCCTTCAAGGAAAACTAGTATGCTTCTTCTGTCATCCTAGGAGAAATCATGTTTATTTAATCTTGAATCACTAGCTTCAATCCATTGATATACCTTATTGTCTTCTCCGAGGTGTCTTCTACATAACGCACCCTCAAATTCACCCTGTAAAACTCCTCAATATACTCTCTCATTTTCAACAACCTTTTCTTGAGGTTATGCTCCTCTCTATAGAGGTATACATGATATTCTTTCAGCATAAACTTCCCATTTGTATTTTCTATCATCATGTCCCAATTTTTATCAATGGTTTCCCTTGTTTCTCCTTTCAGGCTAGACATTTCCCACCATAACTCGTCATGGAATTTTAACCTATTTACAACAAATTTTACCTGCTTATATTATTCAATCTCCTCATACTCGAAATATGTATCTAGTTTGCTAATCAAATCCATCAAATTCTTGGCTACCAAACATCCATCATGGGTAGAAAACTCAGGTTTTGGTATTAAACTTGATCTTAATGATGACCTCAACAGTTTAACTTCCAAATATTCATCCATAGGTGATTCTCTTTTTGTTGTAGCTTCTTCCTCTAATATTCTATCATCTCCAGCTTCAGGGTCTCACTTCCTGCTGGTCTCCATGGCTTCTAAATGAGCTTGTAGTCTTTGTATCTCTTCTTGGAGTTCTGCATTAGCTACACGTCTCCCTCTATGACCTTGTGCTCTACTTCCTTGCGTTTCCATCCCCCTTTGTCGTATACAACACCACCAATGTCGAACACATCTCTTCCATAGACATGGCTCTAACCCAAACTCTCTCTGATACCAAAAATTGATGGCAATGGGAAAATTCAAAGGTGAAACTAGATGAAACATACACCAAAGAAAACAAATTGTAGGAGGTGTAAAATATTTTCATAGTACCATTTTATAAAACATGTATGGGCCACAAAATATATTGGTAGGGCTTCTAGAAACTAGGTTTTCGATGTTTTGGAAGGTGAAGTGACTCTTTTCTCTGCCAAAATGATGTCTGACTACATTAACATGTATCCCACACTTAGGGACTGATCTCTCTCATCCCTTTTACCAAACGTTATTATAACTCTCCCAACAAAAATGTCTGACAACGTTAAGACTAGAGGCTCTATTTCAAAATTCACACATACTCAAATTCTCATGGATTCCTACTCAAAGAATGATCTCCTCCTACCTCTCTTTGTCAAGCATTCCCTTTACTTAATTCGAAGGTTTGAATTTTAGTTGGGAAAAAAAATCACCTACAACATCTAAAAATAATAGGGTCACTGCATAATATAGTTTTGGGTCACGTTCACAAGAAGGCATAAAAACCACAACTCATAAATCAAAATGTTTTCAAGAACCTAACACTACAGCCTTTGGTCACTGAAATTATGGAATGTAATAAAATGTACACACAATTCGAATTGAGAGACAATAACATAGATTTATGGAATAACTTTATTGCACATAAATTCTTTTATTATTTCACATGTACAGACTTAGAGGAAGGAGAATAAATCCTTCCTCTCCAATCAATGCCTCCTTTTATGCACAATCTTTGCAACTGATTCACTTCCATTTCTCTCTAATTGAGGGAATTAAAAAACACAATAGCCCAAATGAATATTGCATTCCTACAGTCTTCAACTTATTCCAATTTGGTATTTACATTAAGTATTTAAGATCTCATAAAATATGGCCAAATCAATTTTACAACTCAACATGTAGCCAATCCACCACATTTTCAAGTCCCCTCCATTTTTTCACCAAGCTTGGTCTAATGATCCTACATCACATGTTTACCCTTGTGAGTAGGTTAAAGTGGGTAAATGTAAGGTGGGGTTATACATATACATTTCCTACTGATGAGTAATAATAAGCTAAATTTGTGTACATCACACCATTTTGTAGCCAATTTCTCACTAATTGGAATCCCTGTATACATTCTATATACACTTTAAATTATAAAATATATGCATTATAAATTATCACATATATAAATTATAATTTTAGACCTATATATGTTCGAAATTAGAACATATATACATTATAAATTTGGGAATAGTTAAGGAAATCTCTTATCCAAACTTTAAAAAGTATGAAGTAGCATATTTCACTCATCCTCTAATGTTTTGATTTTCCTATTCTATTTAATATAATCTCCATAAAATTAAAATAGAAGTTTCATTATTTTCTATAAGGGCATGTTGTAGTCACAAGATCTAATAGATGCCCATAATTTTACACTATGGGAAAAAACGTTGGTCATTGTAATTTTTCATGTGATTAAGCTCTAGAGAGACTAAGAAGAGAATTTAATTCTCATATAAATTTATGCTTTAGAAACACAAGGGAAAAAACTCTAAATTTATACTTCAAAAACATAAGGGGACAAACTACAGTCCAGTAATTCGAAACAATTGACCTCCACTACTATTAGGGTCTAAAAAAAAAGCTTATAACTAAAAACAAAATAAGAGCTAAGAAGAAGCAATTCTAGGTTATGACTAAGCGAAATTTATAATAAAACCCAATTGAAAATTCCACTCTTCCATTAAATATAACATCTATAATGGTAGAAACAGTAAAATATCTATGATTGTAGAAGTGCTATTATGGTCTTTAATTTCTATCTTGTTTTCCTAAATTCGACATCCCATTTGGTTTTGATAAAATTCATTCAAAAATTTATATTATTCATTGTTAACTAATTAAGGAATTTCCAAAGACATACTTGTCCTTATTTTCTTAAAGGTTTCACTTTCTAGTTAAGAGGACATCTTGTTCAAATGATGAATCTATTAATTTTTACCTTTAAGAACATGAAATTATTCTAAATGTAAATACTCCTTTTGGATCATAAAATGAGTCATGTGAGATTTCTCTCAAACAATGTGAAGGAATAATCCATCACTTTTATTATTATTGTGACTCTAATCACACATAATTTCCTTATTTATCTTTAATTAAGAATCTTAAAATTTTAATAAAAATGTAGAAGGTCATCTTGATTAATGATAATTTCATTAAATTCCTATACATGAGGGCTTCACTAACAAAGAAATACCATACCATGTGGGTTCATATTGGCGCACAAAAAAATGAGAAAAAAATGAAATGATATATTTAACATATAATAGAGGAGTAAATGGTTTTTATATGTTGTATAGAAATGATTTTATTATAAGGTATCATTTATACAATGCATTGGTCGCATAGAGGCAAAAAACAAGAGGGATGGAGAACTATAGGTTCACGAGTATTGTGGGAGCATCGAGAGTTAGGGGGAGAAATAAAACACTATGGTATTATTATGTCTAGAATAGCCTAATATTAAATCATATGGCCCTATTATTGATAAAAAATTCATGGTAATATTAAATTCTTAAAGTAAGAGTGTCGTTCTCCTTTATATTTCATTTTCATACTTCTACATATACTTTTAACATTACCATGAAATGACTCACGATATCTGAGAGTGGTTTCGACCTCATTAGCTTTCATATGGAGAAAATAAAATTTTAGATCTCACTCAAAATCTAATGGACTTATCAGTTTTTCAAGATTTCAGGATTGGGAAGATTGCAATGCTTCCATTGGAGTTTTTCATGTACTAGGGTATGAAAGTCGTATTTAATGAAGAGCGCCAAGATCTCTATGTACCTTGATGCTAGTGACATTGGTTTTCAAACTCCTATATCACGACCCTACTAAAAATGTACCTGCCACTCAAACAAAATCTTGAAGTGACATGCTACGTTTTTTCTATCTTATGTTAATGCTTAAAGAGTGATATTAATGACAAAGATCCCAATATAGGCAATGATATTTATGACATGTAGGTATTTTTGGTAGCATGATTTTTTTCGATGTTGAAGGTCATCCAAAAAACATTGGTTGATGTATTTTCAATTCAAAGATGGATTGCACTTGATACTATTTTGGTTATGTGCACCCTTACAAGCTATATAGATGAGAACTTAAAATTTGTGGATTTGTGCTTGATAACTACTAGATGAATGATGTTATATGGTTTAATCCATGTTTTTATGTTTTTTTTATCAAAAATTCATCATTCCACATGCTTTTGTTAACATATATGCATCATAATATATACAAATATATATTATATAAAATTCGCTCCCAAAACTGCTTC
This sequence comes from Pinus albicaulis, assembly GCA_034641835.2. NCBI lineage: Eukaryota > Viridiplantae > Streptophyta > Pinopsida > Pinales > Pinaceae > Pinus > Pinus albicaulis. The sequence goes on along the minus strand of CM076576.1, from coordinate 692,070,914 downwards.
TGGACGAGGAGCTTTTGAAAATTTCACTCCCTTCTCCCACTTCCAAGTAGCCTTGCTCCAGAACATGCATGCATCACATTACTAGTACCTCTATGAGCTATGTCTAATGCATGTGTTAATATTTTTTACCTATTTCTCAGCTAGTGATCCTCCCAATGATGGGGTAGTAGAGAAGACAACAGATATGGAACCTTCACCATTTCCTTACATCAGTGATGAATAAGTTGAATGAAAGTGAAGGAGATAGTGATACATACTATTTCTTGGTAGAGGGAACATGCATGCCACATCAGAATCAAATATAATATTTTTTGGAAGAGGGTGCATGCATGTTGCACCTTTAGTTAATTCTAGTTTAGATGTTGTTTCAGATTTAGCAATTTCAATTTTGGACAGAGTTTTTCTATTATTATTTTTAGCATGCACGATCTATTCTTACTAAAAGGATGCAAATCCTTAATCACTTGGAATACTTATGCAAAAGGAATTTTCATCTTAGGTAGAGGACACAGATCTCAAGGAAAGGATGCATGCTTGCATGCTCCACTTCATCTTTTGATGGAGACACACTTACTTGGCACTCTTACCATGAAACAATGGTGCACTACGTGATTATGTTAGGGCTATGATTTGACAAATTCCAACCAGATATTCTCTTACATGTGTCCATATTCATTGCACTTTCTCTCCTACTATTGTTTAAGCCAGATGAAAGGTGCAACATTGTGTTGGTTATCGGGGTTTTGTTTTGAATTATTGTAGTGTATCTTTTTTAGTACTAAATTAAAGATAGATGCAACTGAGAGTTCATATCTATGTATTTTCGAGTTAAATTTCCTGCGATATGTATTTTTAAATCAACCAACTTATATCTGCCTCTTTTTTATTGAAACCTTCAAGTTTTCAGTTACCTCGTATTTAGGTCATTCTTTATAGGTGCATAATCTCCTAAACATTGCTAATGAAAATAAAGAGATATAAATACAAAGGGGTATACAAATGTTAATGAATAAATAGATACATACAATATCTAGTGAAAGTAGCAGCTTTTTAAAATGAGGTGGTGTATTGGGTGAGTATTGGTAGGGGGTTAAATAAATTATTTTTTAGAAATACTTCCAAACATGTAGTCGAATTAAGGATACTGTTTAGTTTGTCATGAACACACTTACTATTAATACCATCAATGTTTGAAAGTATTAATTATTATTATTATTTTTATTAATTTTTTTTGTTAAAATATATTATTTAATTTGAATACTCTATTGTTACCCTTTATTTATTTATTTATATACATTCATATAATAAAAGTTAGTACCATCAAAAGTTAATACCATCAATGTTTGAAAGTTTTAATTATTATTTTTGTTTTATTAATTATTTTTAATTATTTTTATATTATTTAATTTTAACCTTTCTTGTTATATATATATATATATATATATATATATATATTCTTAGATTTTCAATTTTCAATGAATGTTTTCCACTTTCTACTTAAGGGTTGTCTTCCTATATAATAGCTACTTATCTAGTTGAATGTTTTAGAGTTGTTTGGGTATTATGGTATTAATATCATAATTTCTTTCTGCTGATGTTGCCTTGAAACCAAGATCATAGGAAACTAATGAAATGAGCTTTGAAAACTTAAAGGGGACAGAGGATGCATGGAAGAATCTCTCAGAATATCTTAGGGCTCAATGATGTAAACCAACTGCTCTCGAACTTGACCAAATTCTAAACATAAGCATGTGAACCAATCTTGACCAAATATTTTTGTAAAATGTCGATTTTGCTCTCATATGTAAAATTTATGAATAGATGCAATATTATGAGATTACTAATAATTGAAATGATATGAGGATATTGAATTTTATTATTGGGTTATTATGGCTTCATATTATTAGACAACTTATTGTCTTTGATCGTTAATTCTGTTAACCATTCATTGATTGTTTTAGACTATATTTTGAACTTTACACATTACCTTGATAAAATTAGATCCCATGCTATATTTATTCTTCTCTAAAGAATGTTTATCCTCACACAGATTTTCATATGCATTAATAATCATTCAATCCCTTATGTAACTAGTAGAGTGTGAAAATTTTTACATGAACCTCTGTTAATGTCCCTCTTAGTTTCTCACTTTTCCCTTCTGTAAACAGGAATTCCATACTTCTTCCCATAAATTACATCAAGATAATTATATCTCCATAGTGAGTATCCTGCAAATAATAATTTAGACTAACACCCAATTTCAAATAAATATTCACATATCACCCTCTATTTAATAAAATTTAAACTTTATCAACAATCTAATACGTTAAAAGTTATTTCCAATCTCTAGCAGCTGTCAAAGAGATGAATCCATGCATTATGAAATGATGCGTAGCTCTGTTAGGGTTTACTTTACTGCAAGATTTCAGAAACCCTAACGACCTTGGAGACCTGTTCAGCCTTGACGGCGCAATCTGAAACGTACACAACAGTTGGTGACCAGCCATGGCAACAATTTCGGGGGGGGGGGGGGACAACCAACCCCCTCCTGCAGACAATGAAGATACCCGTGCTAATAATGGCCAAAATGCTGAAGCTACTAACAAAGAGAAGGGGACGACAACACCTCAAACGTCGATTACTTAGAATTGGCAGGACGCGACAACACCCACATCCTCCACTTGCAAGCCTATCACTCTAGAGAGACCCAAGATCGACTTACCAAGCCATCGTATAAATGCTCGGATCCAGTACATGAGGGATCATGCCCTCATAGGGAAATTTATCGGCTTCTGGCCAACAGAAAAAGCTCTGCAAGGATAGATCGCCTCCAAATGGAAGCCCAAGGGACACATTACTCTCCAGCTTGGACCGAAAGGCTTCCTCACCGCCGTTTTTAACTACATTGAGGACTGAAATAAGGTTATAGGCAAAGGACCCTACTTTTTCAACTCAGCAGGGTTGTATCTCAGGAACTGGGTTGAAAGATTCAACCCAGATAAGGAAAATTTCAACTGGGCACCAGTATGGATACGCCTATACTCACTGCCACTTGAATACTGGGATGAAGACTTGCTCCAAGAAATTGGCAGAGGATTAGGAGAGTTTATCAAGATAGCTAAAGAGACAAAACTCCGCAGATACACCTCCTATGCCAGAATCTGCTTACATGCACTTGGAAAATGCCCTACCAGATGCGGTAAGTTTGTACCATGATGATTTTGAATGGATTCAACCTTTAGACTATGAACATGTTCCATTTATATGTCGCAGATGTCATGCTCATGGGCATTTGTTCAGAGATTTCCCTCTCAACACACAGTCTCTGAATAAGGAAGCCGATGATAAATCGGAACTAGATGGCTTCACCAAGGTATCCTCTCATAGAAGACATAGTAAGAAATCCTCAGCAGGAGGGAAGAAACCTAACCCTTCCTCCAACGCTCCATCCACCAGTAACAATTTTGTTGTTCTCTCCAACTCATATCCTTCGTCTGAGACTAACCATATCTCCCCTGATCAACCCCTTAAACCCTTTTCTCGCTCGAGCATTCCTGGTCATCCTAACCCCTTGTCGACTCAAAATGAGAAGCACTCAGGTGAAGCCTCTGAGCCCAAATCCTCTCCTGCAATCAAACTCCTAACCTGGAACCCCATCATCATGGACTTAGACGATCCAAAGGCCAATCCCAAAACGGAAAATGAGGAGAATCCTGAAAGCAGCCAACCGAGTCTCATGGAAGAAGACTCAGAAGGTTTCGACCTTGGAGAACTTGACATTCTAGGACTAGAAGATTCTTGCAGACGAAAGGATTTTGAAAAAATCAATCCACATCAAATTGACAAGCTCAAAATGGTCTTAACCAAAGTCCAAAAGCAAAAGAAATTAGGCATTTAGTTGGGTAGTCATTGGGACAGCCTGAAATTCATAAAGGAATCCAAGAAAAGAGGTCGGAAACCAGATTGGCAGCGCACCATCACTTTAGGGGAAATGTTGGTGAGCTCAGGACGATACCCCAAGCTAACACGATTTTTTAAACCTCTTGCAAACAGTTCCCCATGGAGCTCATCTAAAGGAATGTCAGAGGGCTTAATAGCCATAGTAAATACAAAATGATCAAAAACATGATTCAGAAAGAAAGACCTAATATTCTCTTTCTTCAAGAAACAAAATGTAACAGTGGAGCACTAGGCTCAATCCTATCCAAAGCTTGGCCTAGTTGTAATTTGGTTGTAGTTGATGCCTCAGGATCTTCAGGAGGACTCGTGATCACTTGGGAAACTCAATCTATAATGCTTGCAAATTTTCATGCAGCGCAGAATCTCATTCAGGCCACTTTTCATCCTATTGGAACAAATATACATGGGATCCTCTCAAATTTCTACTTTCCCCAGGACCAGTCCAGAAAAATAGTGCTTTTAAACACCATGGAAGTCCTAAACTCCAATATAACTTAACCTCTTTGGATTTTAGGAGGGGATTTCAACATGATTACCAAGTTGGAAGAAAATACTGGAGGAAGGCCAAGATTGGATCCAGAATGCTCCCACTTCAGAGATTTTATAAACAATAGTTGGCTAATATACCTTCCTTTCTCAAATGGCTCCTACACTTGGAACAACAGGAGAATAGGGAATCAGCAGATCGCCTCAAAACTGGATCGATTTCTCATTTCGAACAACGCCATATATTTGGGAGGGGACCTCTCTGCTTCGATTCTCCCGCTAGCAGGGTCAGACCATTGGCCTATTTCACTCCACTGGAAAAATATTGGCACCCAATTCAAAAGGCCTTTCAAATTTGAGGCCTTCTGGATTACTCATCCCTCATTCAAATCCATGGTCAACGCTGCTTGGAACAACTTCTCTCCACCAGAAGGATCGAAAATGTTCCAGTTCCAGCAAAAGCTTGAACATCTCAAATACCTCATCAAAAATTGGAACTCTTCAGTCTTTGGGAACATTTTCCAGGAGATAAAGATACTCGAAGACAAAATGGAAGAAATTCAACAAAAAATCATCCACAAAGGAAGAACAGATTTCCTGGATTCCAAAGAACAGGACCTATAGAAGCAGCTGGAGGAGAGGCATAAGCAAGAGGAAATCCTTTGGAGACAAAAATCCAGAATACACTGGTTAAAAGAAGGTGAAAGGAACACAAAGTTCTTCCACGGGTCTACAGTTCAAAGAAGAATGAAAAATCGTATCACCCACATCACTAACCAGTGAGGAGAACAAGTGGAGAACACATGAGGAGTTTGAGCAAGTTCTTCTGAATCTCTTTAAAAGCATTCATCAAGAAGAGCTCAATATAGACAGGCAACCAGCCATCGATAAAATAACACAGTTTATACCCATGCTAGTCACCGCCGAGCATAATCAAATGTTACTGCACCCTGTTTCCCTCTAGGAGGTTGAAACAACGATGGCCCAATCTAAGGAAGGCAAAGCTCTAGGACCCGATGGTTTCACTTCAAACTTCTTTCATCACTTCTAGGATCTCATCAAAATGGAAGTCTGGCAGCTAGTAGAGGAATCAAGAACTTCACACTGGCTTCTCCCCTCTCTCAACGCAAATTTTATAGCACTGGTACCAAGAGAAGAACACCCAAGTACCCCAGAGAAATATAGACCCATTGCTCTCTGCAATGTAATCTACAAAGTCATATCCAAAGTCATAGCCAATCGACTCAAGCCTCTTCTCCCGCTTTTAATATTTCCTGAAAAAACTGGATATGTGGAGGGACGTCAAATAATGGACGGCATCATTTTAACTCATGAAGTCATTCATTCCTTAAAGACTGCCAAGAAGCCAGGTATGCTCCTTAAAATCGATCTTTCTAAGGCATTTGATAAATTATGTTGGCATTATATTCAGCACCTCCTAAGAGCTTTTGGCTTCGACCAGATGTGGATAAGATGGATAATGAGCCTCATCGAAACCCCCCTGTATTCCATCATTATCAATGGTATCCCCTCCACTCCTTTTTCTCCGACCAGAGGCATCAGACAAGGGGATCCACTATCCCCCTTTATTTTTGTTCTCATGGCTGAGAGACTCAGCAGACTTATCCATCATGCTGTCCATACCAGGAAATTATGGGGCATCTCCCTTCATGACTCTCCCACTACTACCCACCAACAATTTGTCGATGATAATATGCTCTTTGGTTACCCCTCTGTCCAAGAAGCTCACTCCTTTAAAGCCATCTTGAACCTTTTCTCTGTAGCCTCTGGTATTTCAGTCAATGAATCCAAGTCCCAGTTCTTCTTCTTCAATACTCCTCCCCAAACCCAAGCCAGCATTTCCCGAATTATTGGTTTCTCAATCTCTTCCCTTCTTTCCAAGTACTTGGGAGTGCCGCTCATAGATACAGACATTAAGCACTCCTCCTGGAATCTTCTCTTGGAAAAATTGGAAGCTAGACTTTCACCTTGGACCTTCAAAGCGCTCAATCTGGCAAGCAGACTCGTACTCATCAAAGCTGTGTTGCAATCTATGCCTCTTTATCTCTTCTCCGTTCTTGCAGCTCTGAAATGGGTTCTAAAGCAGATCAAGACATTGCAACGCAGATTCCTATGGGGGTCTTCAGGCCAAAATAAAAAATGGGCCTTAGTCAACTGGAACACGATTTGCTCCCCAAAAGAAGCAGGGGGACTCGGCCTTAGAGATCCCATTCATAGAAACGAATTCATGGGAGCCAGTCTTTGGTGGAAGCGGCTCTCAAATCCACACACGCCCTGGGCCAAACTTTGGACAACTAAGTATGCAAATAATAGACCTCCTGAAGATCTGATCAGGCTTGCCCCCGAAAACATTGGCTCCCTTATCTGGAATGCTGCCAAACAGTAGTTTTCTCTCATACAGCAACATAGCTTCTGGGAAATACGCAATGGGCACACAGCCAGATTCTGGGTTGACTCATGGCAGCAAAACCCAAAGCTGATTGATATTTTCACCCTCACTAACGGCGAAAGCATCACTGGACCTGAGGAAGTCAAAGTTAGCCAGCTCTGGCTCCCTACAAGTTGCAATTAATACAGATAATGGAAGCACCCAACTCACATCATTCCTCGCACTCAGGATGATACATGGGAAGCACTAAGTGAGGAATTACAACGCAGGAAAATCAGATATTTGGAGGATCCTGATATTCTTCGATGGGGATATTCGAATAGGGGCATGTTCTCCACAAAAGAGGCCTTCTCCCTCATGCATCCTGTACCTCTACCCCGTGATCAGCTATGGAAACTGGTTTGGGCTCCAGGTACCTGGCCAAAAGTCTCAATGTTCCTCTAGTTACTCAGTCACAAAAGAATCCTCACTTGGGAAAATCTTCTCAAACGAGGATTCTTTGGTCTTTCACTATGCCCCAACTGCAAACAGAGTAACGAAACAGCTCATCATCTCATGATCTCCTCCAAGCTAGCCAGTACTCTTTGGGAGAAAATTTGCTTCAGGTGTCAAAAAAGCAAGCTAAATGGGGACTTAACTAACATCATACGCAACTGGTCCAAGCATCCATACAACAACTCTCTTCTAAATACTCTTTGGCAAACCATTCCGGGTCTTCTCTTTTGGGCTCTTTGGAAAGAGAGAAACAAGAGAATTTTTAAAGATCAAACCACTCCTTTGGACACCTTGTGGAATAACTTCAGAAACAACCTCCAAGAGTCTCTTGCTCTCCATTCCTGGCAGGAAGAGGACCTTCCCAAAAAACCAAAGGAAATCGACATATGGAAAAACTTGCAGCTCAAAATCTCGACCATCTCTAGCTCCAACAGTCGGAAGACTCTTGACTCCCCGCTTCATTGGTCTCCTCCTCCACCAGGGATCATCAAGCTGAACTTTTATGGAGCCTCAAAAGGCAATCTGGGACAGGGTGGATTTGGTGGCATCTTCAGAGATTCCAAAAGAGATGCCCTTGCAATCTACTATGGCTCCATAGGATGGGACACTAACAACTTAACAGAACTGGAAGGGCTTTGGCAAGGGCTGAATCTTATACATCACTACAACTTCTCCCCTACCATCATTAAAGGGGATTCCTAGATTCTCATCAACATGGCCAACCAGCTGCTTCATGCCACCAGTTCAGCTAAAACAGCCACAAGTTGGCGATTGGCTTCTAGAATTGAAAGAATAAGTAACTGGCTGAAAAATAACCAGGCAATTTCCTTCACCCAAACCAAAAGGGAAGGCAACAAAGTGGTAGATCTCCTAGCTAATCTAGGAGTCGACAGCATCAATACTCTCCATCATGGCTCCCTTCAAATCATCCATGACAGAGATATTCTACGGAACTGCATCAATCTGGTGCACAATGATCGCCAAGTTCTGGATGCGGATGGTCGAGAGGCCTGATGGGACTTCTGTCCCCAAACACATCCCGAGGAGGCTCACATGGGATGGCCATATGGCCCCCTGCGGCTCCATTAAACACGGCATTACTCCGCTAGCACCTTGTGCATTTACTCCCACTCTCCGGTGATTTCTAATTCACCTCCTGCTCAGCTGGTTAATGATGGATTTCGTTTCGGGCATTTCGAATTGTTTTTTCTTTGTTTGCATCCGGTCTCTGCAACCTCTATGGAGCGCCTGCCCTGCTGCTTGTGCCGAGCCAAGCGCTCGCACACAGACAGGGCGACGCTGCTCTCTTTTCTGCTGCTTGGAGACTACACCTGGTTCTCACTTTACCCAAAGTGTATTCTACTGCTCCAATATTTTCTTGCAAGCTCATTTTGTTGACCACTGTGGGTATCCTCTGACCCCTTCCTGCTCTTTGTGTCTTAGACAGCCTCAACAATTTGCATTCTCCATGCCAAGGTTGCGACACCGCACGCGTTGTCGCCGGGGTGCTAATCGAGGCCAGTCTGCGCGCCCACGTCCCTCTTCGAACTCAGATATGGAGCCTTCCTCTGAGACCGCTGAGTGGAGGCATTCTCCTGTCACCCACAGCAATAGAGGGTGCGAAAACCACCCTGGCATTGCACGCACTACTCAGCCCTCTCTGCATCCTTTTGTTGCTCCGCCCAGCCCTGTTTCCCTTGCCCCTCATGCTTCAGATAGTATTTTTCTGCATCAAACCTCTCAGAGGGTGGAATTCCGCTTTGACTGTTCCTTAAACCATCCCTTTGTCACCGTCTTTGTAACAGTCAGCCTGAGAGAAGAAATATCCCATGGTCTTCCTCCCATGTCTAGTTCGCTCCCTCCTCCCCTTGGTCTCAATCCTGCCCTGGCTGCGAATGCTCCTAAGGAACCGGTCGAGCCCCCAGATTCTGCAATTCCAGACCTGGGTAATCAACCCATGCAGGTGGACGCAGGCTTCATGCACAAAGATGGCGAACAGAAGGATGACGTGGAAGAACCGGAAAGCGAGTATTGGTGTCATATAGTGGAGGAGCTGCCTTATCCAGCTCACGAGCAACAATTCTCGCCTGTCTTGGTTCAACATGGTACACTCATTCTACTGTTTTTGGAGATTCTATGTTTTTCTCTAGTTTTCTACTACAGCAACAACTGCTAGCTACTCTAGTCTTTTTTTTTTTAGCATGATGTATGCAATGAACAATATACTGGTTTCCCTCTCAAGGGCGGTAAACTCCTCTTAAAAGAACTAGTTTCCCACTCAGGGCAGTTCGTTATTTTGGTAAAGCATGGACATCACGCCCAGTTTCCAGGCTCCCATAGCTGAGCTAAGGCAGTTTTGTAACAATATGTTTTCATAATAGAATTAGTATAATTTAGAAAAAATAAATAAATACATTAAAAGTTATTTAATACTAATTTATAGTTAACATTTTATAAATGGAATATTTGTAACTATTCGATTAGCACTTAGATAATTAAAAATCAAAATCTGCAATATTGAATATCATAATATTAAGGTAACAAAGTAATACGAACAAAGAATATAATGTTGAAAAAGTTAGCTTTTATTTAAATCATATGTTTCTTGCTTTGCACACTTATTAAAAATGGCCTATATGCTGAATAAGCTAGGTGGCTTGTGTAGTATCAAATTTCAATGAAAGTTTTACAACATATTTTATAAGACTAAAAAATTATAGAATTAAATTTAAATAATATTATATTTTTTATTATTATTTCAAAAATTGATGAGAATGATTATATTTATTATTATATTAAAATATATGAGGAGTTGTTTATGGGATAATCTAGTGGTTGGCACTATGAGATGTTATCCCATCTATTTGGTTTCAAATCTTATAGTTAATTGAGTGGTTGACACAATAAATTGTTCTCCCATACACCTCCATTTAAATTTTATGGCTAGTCATCATCCTCATCTAACTTTCCTTTTGATTTCACTTATTCCCTCTTCAGGTGTTTCCATTCATTTATAGCTAGGTTTATGCCACCTTGCCTCTTCATATCATTGATTTCATTTCTTTCCTCTCAAAGCGTCTCTCTCAATGCATCCCCATTAAATTCTAAACATTAAAGCATCTTTGTCAATGCATCCCCATTAAATTCTAAGCATTCATCAATGGTTAGGTTTAAAGATAACTAGTGCTACCATGTACACCCTTTTTAGTGTGAACAACACCAATGCAAAGCATTCTAAATAATATACACACCAACGAAAGACATTGAGCTAAAGTACAAACAAAGAGAACAAGGAGGCATGGAAACAAGAGAGTGGGAGACTGGAGATAGTTCATAAGGGGAGTTTGATGAGATAATGAGTGGAGAGATGTGAGCAAGGAAGGCCACCTAAGTATTCTAAACAATATTGCAATGCAATGGTATACTTGTCGAAAGAAGACACAACCATAAACCAAGAATGAAACCAACAAAAAATATCATAATTATGGTAATGGTATTTGAAAGTTATGGCAGTTTGAATGTGAAGCATCAATGTGTTAAAATCCAAGGCCCGAGATGTAAAACACTATTTTATAGAGGTGTAAATAAAACATAGACAGGCTAGAATTTAGATTGAGATTGGAGGAAGAAAACTAATTGTCCAACTTTGTTTCAACAAACTCAAACTCATTGATAAGTAAATTATTTATCGTTGATAAATAAGTTATATTTATGTGTCACAATTTTCTTATGCGATTACAATTTATTGATTTAAATAACAAATCATTTATCATTCTACTTGATATGAATGCATTCCAGTTGATATGAATGAAAAAAAACTTATTGTAGTTTTCTCAAACAAAAGCATACGGCTACTTTTCAAATTAGAGATACTTTTCAAGTAACTTTTTAGGTACGCCCTTTAGTACCTGCAACCTGCTACAATAGACTACGCCCTTTCATTTAGACTCACATCACCTTTCCTCTCCGAGCACCAAATGAAATGAGTTATGCCTATGAAGTTCGTTCATCTATCTTTTTGGAGAATAAAGCCTAGCTCCACCTTTCATCTCTGAGCACCAGATGAAATGAGTGATATCTGTGAAGTTTGTTCATCTATATTTCTGGAGAAGAGCGACACGACCTCGACCACTGTGAAATGGGCTTTGGAAAATCTTGTTATGCGTCAAGACTTGTAGGCAAGATTATATGACGAGATCGTGGGCGTGACCGGGAGAGGCAGGAGACCAATGGAGGAAGATGAATTGCAGCGGATGCCTTTTCTTGATGTGATCATAAAGGAAACACTAAGGTCCCACCCACACTAAGGTCCCACTCGCCCTCTCACTTCCTTCTCCCCCATGCCGTCACTCGTCCCTACGACCTTGCAGGTTTCAATGTCCCAGTCGACGCAAGCATCCGTTTCCATGTGGGGAATATGGGGATGGATCCCAAAGTGTGGCAAAACGTGTTGGAGTTCAGGCCGGAGTGGTTTGTGGATGAGAGAGTGAAGTGGATTTGATGGGGACGAAAGAGGTGAAGATGATACCCTTCGACGTTGGGAGGAGGATATGCCCCGGGCATAGGGTTGGCTCAGCTGCATGCTCATTTTATTATCACACGACTTGTTCAAGAATTCGTGTGGGAATGCAAGCCAAGTGAGACGGTTGATCTATCTGAGAAGCTAGAATTCACAGTGGTTATGAAACATCCTTTGCGGACCATCATCTATTTTTTGGAGAAGAATTCCTAGCTACTAATAAGTTTAAGATGGATGACGATGGTGGCAGGTGAAAGCAATAAGGAGACGATGGTGGCAGGTGGAATCAAGCCGGACGCTGTGTGGCAGGTGTAAGCCTGGCATTATTGCAAGTGTCAATCGACGTTTTGGCAAGTGGAAGCAAGCGTAATATAAATGCTGAAATATTTTTTGAAACCATTTACATTACATAAATGCTATGAATTAATGATAGTTTTGAGGCTAGCATTAGTTGGCAGTGATTCATTTTTATAATAAGTTTATTGATGACCAGCTTCCAAAAACCTAGGATATTGCCCCTTTCCCTGCAATAAGACCTCCAATACAATACTCAATCAAACATTGACAAATTTTAAAAAATACTATTAAAATATACAAATAGTTTAATACTTAGGTTAAAATGCACTTAAAAAACAGTTCAACAGAAACTAATACATGGTCAAAGAATAGCCATCCCTATACTTACCTAGGCAGGTATAATATTACACACACGAACACAAAAGACATTCAGTTAACTAAAGTAGAGAAAGAGAGAAAGAAGGCAGGGAAACAAGGGAATGGGAGACTCGAGATAGTTCATAAGGAGAGTTGGATGAGATAATGAGTCGAGAGAGGTGCGCAAGGAAGGCCACCAAAAATACATATTCCTGGGAAAAAGCGTGAGTTTACGGGAATGGAGGTGGTTGTATTCATCCTATGGTATGAACCCCACCGAGCTACAAACAAGGTGAACTCTGTAAACCCACTAAAACTAGAAAATCCAGTATAGGAATAGAGAGGTGAGGACCAGAGCATATGCTGGGCTTCCCAACCATGAAACTAAGGAAGTGTCGAGATGGAAGTGTCCAGAGAAAAAACAAGAGTAAAAAGATAAATAGAGAAAGGCGGAGAGAATCGTATAATCGGAATAAAGAAAGCAATGAATACGGTGCATAAAACAACTTGCACAAAGGTTAAAAGGCCAGTACCAACTCCACTAAACTCGGATGGTGCTGCATGCTTAAAACAATATACAAGGTGGACGACTACAACTTATCATATTTTCTGAGGTGACACCCCATCTAAGAAAAAACAAACGTCAATTTTGTGCAACTGAAATAAAATAAAAGGCGTGCACTGAAATTTAAAGCTAGCGAATTATGTAAAATCACGGCCGGTCCATATACACAATTGTTATACCCCTTGAATCTCTCCTTAGAAGCTTTATTTTGGTCCATATACACAATTGGTATACCCCTTTAATCTCTCCTGAGAAACTTGTTTTTGCCACATTTGACACTTGCTCGCCGATCATACATGGAAAGCAGAATTCTTCCCCAGTCTGTCTCAGACGTCTTAGTCGAGAACAGTTTGGGTTTGATCTTTTGCATAAAACATCTTTTGAACTTCCTTAATTCCGTTAAACAATTACAATGGTGTATACCTATTGACTTACCAGCAGAAAACCTGTCAATCCTGGCTATGATCTCCCACATGTCATTTCTTGAGCGAGCCTTTCTGTCCTAAGCTGCTTTTCCGATGCAATTTATCCGGTTTTTTGTTTTTTTGTTTTGTTTTAAACTCATGTAGCAAATCACCCGCTCTGTCGACTTATTCTTAAAAAATACATCCATTTTAATTAATAAAATTGTTGTCTTCAATTTTTTTACATTGCACGGTGTCCATTTGCAAATAGACATTTCAATATTACACATTTTAGAAACAGCAATTTCGTGTACTGAAGTCTGATTTTATTTAAACATTTCAATAGTACAATTCCAACCAACGATAAGGAAAATTCCAAATTCATACAATATTAGAAACAAATATATTAAAATATAAAACATAATATATAAAAATATGAAGTTCTTATTGTAGACGGTTAAGTTATTTCCAATCTACAAATTAAACCCAAGAGCAACCGCTATATAGGTGGGGATGCAAACAGATGACCTATATTGAAGAGGTAATCTAATGACGTGCGTTACAGCCGTAAGCGGAAAGCATACAATTGATATTGGGAGTAGATATGTGAATAGTCCAGCTATCTCTCACTCTCCTTTCCCTAGGGTAAAATTAGACTCCTATATTTTATAACATCCAATCAATTTTCAAAGGGCATAGCGTACATGAGAGATGAACGCATATGGTCAATGCATCCCGAACCAGTTTGATAGCACTATGTCGATGTCAGAAGCAAGAGCAGCATCAGTACGGATACTGTACAGATGGTCCTCCTCCGTCTAAACGTAATCAATATTTCTAGAACTATAATTTTATTAGGTGGTATATGTCAATTTTTAGATTTTTTTAATATCTTTTTTATACTATTATATATTCTATACTATTGAATTATGTATTAGATTAAGAATATTATAATTTTATTAGGTAGTATATGTCAATTTTTAGATTTTCTTAATATTTTTCTATACTATTGAATTATGTATTAGATTAAGAATATTACCAAATTATCTATAGTTATTTAATTTAAAATTCCCCAAACTTAATTTTCAATTCCCATTATAAATTATCCATTAACCATAATTGAAATATAAATAAAAACAATAAAATTTTTATAAAATATTAAAAATAAGTTTTCAAAAAAATATTGTGAATTATTTAAAACAGATGAGTGAAGTTTAAATAAATAATATAACTAAATAATCTAAAATAAACAAAACACTAAATATTTTTATAACAAAAATGTAATATAGTAAATTATTAAAAATTAAGATGAGTTAAATCTAATTAATATAAGTAAATAAAAATTAAAAACGATAATATATATGTTTATAATAAAAGAAATAATTGATTAAATGTTTGACATTTTGGATGAAAGCATTAACTAAATATTCAAGTATATCAAGTGAAAGTAAGATTGTGATTTTTTGTTATTTAAAATACATTTTTGAATGTTATATAAATAGATTAAAATCAAGTTTTTAAAATTTTCTACTACATTAAGGTTACAATTATTTAAAAGAATGCCAGGAAAAAGACAAGTTCCTATATTAGTTGAACTGTCAATATATATGTGTGCTTCTTATCAATAATCATTAAGTTGATGGTAGGAATTTAATCTTTACTAAATACTCAATATATCTTTAGTAGTAGTCAAGATAGAGGATTGAGATTGATCTCAAAAGCAAGTATGTGATTTTTGTTTTTCAATTTAATTGGAAAAAAATATTTTCCGTAAATATCATTAAACTTTTATTTACCATATATATATATATATATATATATATATATATATATATATATATATATATATATATATATATAAAATTAATAATTTAAAAATTATTAAATATAGTGTTTTAATAATTCCTCTATCTATCAATGTTACTTTTGTGTGTGTGTGTTTGTGAAGGAAAAACATAAACTAAATTTCACAAGCTTCACATATGGATATGAAAATGGTTGAATACATCGTTGGAGGGGATATTAGGAACTTGGGAGAAGACAATTGTAGGCCTAGTGGAGGTACAAAACTATTACATGACAATCTTACCAAGTATACCCAAAAATTTCTCTAAATGTATCATAGAAAAATTGCAACTATTAGATCTAGAACTAATAGGATTTTACTTTCCCTACAAAATTGATAAGGTCATCAACTTGAGCGAGATTGAAAAAACTTCTTTCAAAATAAACTTTAACTCTTCCTCATACATGGTTCAATATCCATTGTTTTCTTTGGCCAAAGATGGTAAACTCAAGATGAATAATAGAACAAACTTTCTGAAAAATATTTGTAGTTTGTAAACAACAATACCTAATCTTGTAAGGTGGATTATGGAAAAAATAAGGAAAACTTAGCTTGGTTTTGTAAATTATAAGTTCTTAGGTGAATTAAAATGAGTATTTAGGAATCCTTGAGAAAAGAACAATAAGAGGAGGATTGCATAGTAATTTTAAATAAACAAGTGGGATAAACTTGCAAAGCAACTAGTCCCTGATTCTTTGAATAGGTTGATTTCATTTTTATTTTAAGGTTGTGGTTTAATTACATGCACCTGAGTTGAAGAGCCATGCATCGTGATCTACAATTTTACTTGAAGAAGTGAAGATGATCTACAAGTTTACTTGAAGAAACAAAGTACACATCCCATTGTTCATTTGAGGAGGGTTTTTCTTCTATAAACGGATCATCTTCATATCCTTTCCCTTTCTCAACAATTTTGGATTTACAATCTTTCTTCTAATTCCATTCTTTTCCACATCTCCAATATGATTTTTCCAACTTTCCTAGAGATTTAGATATCCCATTCAGGGACTTGTTTCTATTTCTATTATGGTAATACCCTCTTACATACAAGACATTTCCATTCTAGATTTCCATGTTTTTCCTTCTCCTCTCATCTAATAACCAATATGAGACTATTTCATCAAATTTTAAAGTAGTTGAATTACTACCTACAAAAACAAACTTACTATCTCACAAGTATAGTAGATAACATACCCAATTGATGCACTTATGCTCATATGAAATCCAAATATCAATAAATAATAACTAACTTACCACAACTTTAAGGTGTTTATATGCTCTCTTATTGAGTCTTGACCCTTTAAATTTAGATTATACAACTTTTTTCGTAGGAACAATATGTTCACTATGGACTTAGATTATTAGAAAGAACCTAAATTCTCCCACAAAGCCTTTATTATAGTTCCCCCTATATTATTTATTATTCAATGTGAGAGAGACAACCATATTGTGCTCTTTTCCTTTCAATCAAACTTGCTCCAATCTTCTATTAACATCCCCATCGATGCAAAACCTAGATCCACAATGATACACTGATATATGTGATTTATAAAGTCTTCCATTTTGATATTCGCCAACTCAAAACTCTACACATTGACTTTATCCATATCTATATTTGAACTACTTACCATTTTTTTTCACCACAAGAATTGCTTATGCAGATTTCCCACTATAACAAGGTCTACCATAGTTATGATCCAAACCCTATAGCCATAGAGGCACCGCCTTGAAGCCAATTTTTTTTTGATACAAAATGTGGGTTTTAACCTATATAATTAATTAGTACAACCATATTCTTAAAAAAAAAACAATGTAAAAAACACACATGAACACATAAAATTTATACTAAAACCCAAAATCATGAAAACAAACAAACAATATATATATATATATATATATAGTGGCACCCATGAACCACAAATGAATTTAATCTATGTTAGATGCAACCATAATTCCTTGAATGAAACTACAAAACTATGGATATAACCACCAAATGATGCAAGGTTTGTGGAATTAACCCCACAATTAGCCACTTCAACATTATGGAGTCAATGCTACTCCATATTCACACATCAGAATGGGTTTTCCCAAATATCTCCTTGGGTTTTATTTAGACCCTTAATTCAGAACCCACTTCATATTTTATAACATTAACATTGTTTATGCATATATGAAAAAGCTTATATTATAAGTGGTTCTCAGGTTGATAACTCATATAACCTTATAACAAATATTTTTTACCTTTATTCCATGGTCGTGCCTTGACATTACATTATTGCATATACAAGCTCAGAACTCTGTTCCATGTCACATTTTAAACCCTTCGCAATTCATACCTTATCGCATATCCACTATGAACATTCCCGAAACATATCGGCGTTTCACTGATTTATCCACTTCGCAGTTCGCAACAAATACCATTTCGCAATTCACAGTAAATATTATATATCGCTCTGCACCCATTTATTATTCCACTGATCGTTTATTTCTATCGCATGCAATATGTGATTGCATCGCATAATTTACTGATTTAGCACATCGACAAACATAAAACTTTGCATATCAGAAACCTTAACTTATTTCACTTCGGCTCTTCATAACTTTGCACTCATCGGCACTTTGTAACTTTACACTCGTCGACAATTCGTAGATTTATGCTTATTGCACTTTAGTTACACAGTTCTTCACTCCCCCATATCGTAGGATCTATGCGATATGCCCAGTAATCACGTGATGACACATGTCCTCATCACAACTTTCCCAACTTACCTTGCAAAGTAATTTGGGCTGTTGATCTTCACTCTGGACTTTGCGAGTTAATCTGCACCGTCCATGGTTCTCCTTTGGGAAATCTTCTTAAGGGTTTGGGGAGAACTTAACACTTGTTTTCTTAATCAGGTTTTGCCTTATTGTAACTTCACCTTTGTATCCATGTGTTAAATCCCTCCCGAGATTCATTCTTATTATTGGATCTTATCTATAATTATCACACTCCCTGCAATGCCTTGCACATTATTTCCAAGCCAATCCTTCACAGGCTCGCTTTGAATCACTACCTATGACTTCAAGTATATTATGTGTTTCCCTTCCCACTTGCAAAAAAATTATTTGCACTCATTCACTCCCATTAGCTTCAGTCTCAGCCAATTTCTCCAGAAATAGAATCACACAGTGATTCTACCCAGCTTCTTATACAGTAAATCCTTTTTTCACACATTAAATACTTGCACACCCATCAAAATTCATGGAACAATAATTTTTTACACAGAAATCATATTTTCTCAATTACGAATCACTCAGCTCGTAAGAGAGACAAAAACACAGTCACAATGAACTCAATTTCTCTCTAATGAAATAAATTATACATTTTACAACAAAATCCTATTACTATTTTGTCTTCGGCCTGATGCACCTTTACATGGCCCTTTTTCTCTTCAACAGAACCTTCTCTGTTCTCGACTCTCTCCTCTTTACTCTACATTTTTACTTCCTACTCTATCTAATAATATGGTCCTCTAATGGATTCGAGGCTTAAAAATATAAAAAAAAGGTTCTGCAACCAATTCTGGTTCAGATCCTCAATCTTCTCAACTAAATCCTAAGAACCCTCTAAATACACAAAATCGTCAACTAATTCCTAAATCTAGGATTTACAATCCCTATGAAATCTCAACTAGCCTAAATCTCTCATGTTATCATACATTGGAGAATATTTACAAATATGCCTCTCAATATTAAATTAAACTTATCACATAAGATATCTAAAAACACTAAAAATTATATTAATTAAATACTTACTCCCTTGAAAATATAAGACCCCCTATATTCTACTAAATGTACAAAATTTGGAACGATGATGCTCCTGCATCAGACTCCCAAGGTAGAAATTAATCATGATCTCCAAATCATGTGTCTTCAATGCTGATGGAATTCCTCCTCCATCCCAAACTTTGTTCTGATGTCTGCCTTTAGCTGCCTCTCTTCCTTTGTGTTGTTTTGTTGTTGTTTTTGTTGTTTGCTGTTGTTCTCTAGGTCTCCACACTTTATGCTGCATTTCCCCACTTGCTATGCTCTCATAGTCTGTTGTTTCTCTTCCTTATTGTTGTTTCTTTTCTCTCTTGTTGATGTCTTCTTCTGAGACACTTTCATCATCAACCTTCTTATTCTTTCAATCTCCATGTCCAGATTATCTTCTGACTGGTACTCAAATTCAAATTTTGTCTCTCTACTTCTTCTTCTTTGATAATATCCAAAAATTGTCCATGATTATATATTTCACCTACAAACATACAAAAATTATCAATTTTAAAAACATAAGACCTTTTGGTCTCACTTGATTTTACAGCCATCAGGTCTTCTTGTGGCTTTGAATCCTTCATATGTGTCATAATATCCTCTATATCTTCATTACTTTCAAAAATTATTGGTTGTGTTCTGGTTCACATACCAAAACTTTCTTCGCATAGTCATTTATTCTGTGTAACTCTTCCTTCAGTTGAGCTTTCACTCTATGCTCCCACATCACTTGCAACCTATGCCATTTGACTTTCCTTCTCATAAGCCAACCATACCTTTGGTCTCCCTTATTCATCTATAAAATTTCCATCAATAACCCAAGACGGAAATTTATCTCAGCTTTCTCTATATCAATCTCTTCTTGACTCATCATCTCTATACCTTTTACCTTGACACGTTTTCTTTTGCTGTGGATTTACTTTAAACCTCTACAATGACCTTCAATTCTCATTGGCTTCCCCTCATTTCTGAACTCCATATTGTTCACTTGTTGACTGCACTAAGCCTCTCTTTCTCAACAAGTCTCCATACATGCTGCAAATATCTCGCGAAGCCTTCTCTCCTTTGAGCTCAATCTTTTGGTAACACTGGTTGTATTTATATGGAACCTCTATTGGGAAAATCCTTTGCTCCTTGGTTTCTGAAATTCCACTTTCTTCTAAGAACACTCTTGTCCTCTCTGTCTAACCTTCAGCTAGTTTCTCCAGTTTTACTGCCACTTTTCCCAGAGTATCCACTTTACTTTGCCTTCAAGAACACAAATGTTTCTTCTTCTTACTGCTCCTCTTGTTGTTATTTTGTTGATATATTCCCTCTTTTTTTGCAAAATTAAATACGAAAACATATTCTCAACCCAGATTTAAATAAAAACATACCATATCACCTTGAAGGTATCTGCATGATCTTGTTCCACCATTCATCTGCACTTTGAATGGACTATTCTTTGTTCCTTTGCCTCTATGAATTCTCTTCAAGAGTATCAATTACTCTCCATATTCTTTCACACTTTTATGTTTGTGTCTCTGCTGCCTATTAGATTTAAAATCTGATCCTTCTTCCTGCAATCAAAATTGTATTATGCATATACAATATCAAGAACATATATCTGCTCCAACTTTCTCCCAAAAGATCTTTTACTTCTCTGATACCAAATGATGCAGGTTTTGTGGAATTAACCCCAGAATTAGCTACATCAGCATTATGGAGTCAATGCTACTCCATATTCACCCATCAGAATGGGTTTTCCCAAATATCTCCTTGGGTTTTATTGGGACCCTTAATTCAAAACCCACTTCATATTTTATAACATTAACATTGTTTATGCATATATGCAGAAGATTTTATTATAAGTGTTTCTCAGGTTGATAACTCATATAACCATATAATAAAGTTTTTTTACCTTTATACCGTGGCCACGCCTTCAAATTACCTTATTGCATATATAACCTCACAACTCTGTTCGATATCACATATACATTATGCACATTCTTGAAACTTATCATTTTTTCGTTGATTTATCCACTTCGCAATTCGCAACAAATACCATTTCACAATTTGGGACAAATATTATATATCGCTCTGCGCCTATTTATTATTCCACCAATTTTTTATTTCTATCACATGTGATATGTGATAACATCACATACTTTACCGATTTTTCTCATCGGAAAACATAAGACTTCGCATATCACAAATCATAACTTATCTCACTTCGGCTCTTTGAAAAATTTGCACTCATCAGCACTTTGCAACTTTACACTCGTCAGCACTTCGCAGATTTATACTTATCGCACTTTACTTGCATGGTTCGTCGCTCCCCCATATCGCATGATATATTCAATATGCACAAGAATCACGTGCTGAGACATCTCCTTGTCACAACTTCCCAACTTATCTTGCGAATTAATCTGGGTCGTCAATCTTCACTCTGGGCTTTGCGACTTAATCTGCACCATCCGTGGTTCTCCTTCTGGAAATATTTTAAGGGTTTGGAAAGAACTTAACATTTTTTGTCTCAGTCAACTCTCGCCTTACTATAACTTCACCTCTATATCCACGTGTTAACTCCCTCCTGAGATTTATTCTTGTTATTGGATCTTATCGAGAATTATCATGCTCATTGCAACACTTTGCACATTGTTTCCAAGCCAATCCTTCACAGGCTCGCTTCAAATCACTGCCTCCGACTTCCAGTATATTATTCGTTTCACTTCCGACCTACAGAAAGGTTATTTTCACTCATTCACTCCCATTAGCTTCACTCTCAGCCAATTTCTCTAGAATTGTAATCAAAAAGTGATTCTACCCAATTTCTTCTACAATAAGTCTTTTTTCACACAGTAAAAGACATATACACCCATCATACTTCATGCAACAATAATTTACTACATAGAAATCATATTTTCTCAATTATGGATCACCCAGCTCATAAGAGAGACAAAAAAACAGTCACAATGAACTCAATTTCTCAATAATCAAATAAATTTTACATTTTACAACAAAATCCTACTACTATTTTGTCTTCGGCTTGATGCGCCTTTACATGGCTAGAACCTTCTCTTTTATCGGCTCTCTCCTCTTTAATTTTTATACTTCCTACTCTATCTAAGAATATGGTCCTCTAATGCCTTTTAGGCTTACAAATATATACAAAATATTCTGCAACCAATACTAGTTTAGATCCTAAATCTTCTCAACTAAATCCTAAGAATCCTCTAAATTCACAAAATCATCAACTAATTCCTAAATCTACGATTTACAATCCCTATGAAATCTCAACTAGCCTAAATCTCTCATGTTCTCCTACATTCAAGAACATTTACAAATATGCCTCTCAATATTAAATTAAAGTTCTCAAATAAAATCTCTCAAAACATTGAAAATTACATTAATTAAATAGTTAGGGAACCAAATCCCTTGAAAATATAAGACCCCCTAGATTCTACTAAATGTACAAAATTTGGAACCATGATGCTCCTACATTAGACTCCAAAGGTAGAAATTAATCATGATATCTATATCATGTTTCCTCAATGCTAATGGAATTCCTCCTGGATCCCAAAATTTTTTCTTTGATTTGTCTTTGGCTGCCTCTCTTCCTTTATGTTGTTTTGTTGCTGATGTTGTTGTTTTGTGTTGTTCTCTAGGTATCCATACTTTATGTTTCATTTCCCCACTTTCTATGCTATCACAGTATGTTGTTTTATTTTCCTTACTGTTGCTCCTTTTCTTTCTTGCTGATGTATTCTTCTGAGATACTTTCATCATCAACCTTCTTATTGTTTCAATCTCCATGTCCAGTTCATCTTCTGACTGGTACTCACTCTGCCAATTGTTGTTGTACTCAGTCCACTCATCTTCAAACTGTTGTTTGTTACCTTCACTTTGGAGTTGTTGGATTCTTACTAGCACCCTTACATCCTTACCCTCTTGTGCTTATGAACTTTCATCTCATCGCCAAAAAACCTCTGCTCAATATATTTGATAAAAAAATCATACTCAGATGCTTCCAACAAATAATTTAGTAATTTATTTTCTACCTAATTCCTTTCAAACACCTCATAACTATGTCACTTATCAATTCAAGCATAAATCTCCTCCTTTTCCTTGAAAACATCCCATAGC
The DNA here is from genome assembly GCA_034641835.2 of Pinus albicaulis. Taxonomy (NCBI): domain Eukaryota; kingdom Viridiplantae; phylum Streptophyta; class Pinopsida; order Pinales; family Pinaceae; genus Pinus; species Pinus albicaulis. The sequence continues at coordinate 692,047,655 of CM076576.1, read as the reverse complement.
CATCCTTTAGCTCCTTCACTAATCCTCATAGTCAGTTCAGTCTCCTTCAATTCTAAGACCGGTTCTTCTTTATCATGAGACATATATGCCCCATCTTCCTCTTGATTACTATTCTTCTCTTTATCACTGATATGTGACACTTCCATCTATCCTTCTGGGCTAACTAAATCTTCCTCATTCACATATCTACCTATGCATCCCTCAAGAAACCTCATTTCTTCATTAAGATTACTAAAACTTAAATCATTTACCTGAGGTCTCAATCCATGGCTTGACTCAGACTCCCTTAACATATTTTCTAATAATAAAATATCCATGTTATATTCCTCAAGAGTTAAATTTGTATGCTTTATTTTTTCCTTTTCTTCTACTTGGTTTTGGCTACCCATATAAGCCAAACTCCCTCTGCTTACAACTCTAGCAGTATGCTGAAAAGAAATATCTTCCTCCAAGTGTGTATGATATTCCTCATGAGGCCTAACTGTCTCATCCTTCTTGTTTAAAACATAATTCAAATTATGTCTCTCTGCTTCTTCTTCTTTGATAATACCCAAAAATTTTCCATCATTATATATTTCACCTGCAAAACATACACAAATTATCAATTTTAAGAACATAAGACCTTGAGGTCTCACTTGATGTTTTAGCCATCAGGTCTTATTGTTGTTCTGAATCCTTCATATGATTTAGAATCTCCTCTATCGATTTCTCCTCTATATCTTCATTACTTTCAAAAATTAATGGGCCGTGTTCTAGTTCACATACAAAAACTTTCTCTGCATACTCATTTATTCTGAGTAACTCTTCCTTTAGTTTATCATTCAATCTATGATCCCACTTCACACACAACCTATGACATTTGGCTTTCCTTCTCATAAGCCAACCATACCTCTGGTCTCCCTTATTCATCTGTAACATTTCCATCAATAACCCAAGATGGAAATTTCTCTCAACTTTCTCTTTATCAATATCTTCTTGACTCATCATCTCTATACCTTCTACCTTGGAATTTTTCCTTTTGTTGTGGCTTTCTTTTGAACCTTTTCAATGACCCTCATTTATCATGGAATTCCCCTCCTTTTTGAACTCCATCTTGTTTAGTTGTGGAAAAACACTCTCGAAAGCTCGAAACAACTATGGGTTGAGTTAATAGTCCTTGAAGCCCCGATTGGACAAAAAATCTTGAATCCTGGAAACATTTGTGGGTTGAGTTAGTACTCCTGGAAGCCATGGTGGGAAAAAAATCTCTTGAGCCTTGGAAAAATTGAGTACAGATCGATCTGGTGATGGTTAGTGATGTCTAACCTTGAGGTGGAATCACTGGTTGAGGGTTGAGGTGGTTGGCCTATGGAAGCCATGTCCTAGTTTTTAATGATATGTTTTAAGATATCTCACATTCATGCTTGGAATACAGCATGGGGCTGACTGGTTGAAGAGATATTTTCCTCAACAATGTCTATGGTCAGGTGGTATGTGGAAGTCCCAGAATTTGTTGAACTTTTCTTATGGAAATAAGAAATATTTTCATTTTGTATTGATCGGTAAATACAATTGGTATCATGTGGATTATATGGTTTTTTTATGCTTATCATTTATGTTTTTTATATTTTTTTTTTGAATGTGTTCTATGACATTTATGATGTATGGCTCCCATCATGTTTGGATTTGTAAATTAATGAAAAATGAATCTATGATCTAATAGATGATAATGCAGCTAATGTGATGAGGCAACAATGCTTCTTAGTGGTTCTCAAATATGTATTGGATCCCTATGCTCAGATATGTTTCTTAAACCTCTATATTACATATTTGTAATGTGCTTGACAAAATTCCTATCATGGCTAGTAGGGGTCCAATTAAGTCTTTGTTCAAGTGATTACATTTACATCATTATTCTATTATTATATTTCATTTATGGAAGTTTCATGGAGTTTTGGGCAGTGACCTCAGACTTGGGCCTAAAAAATTGGCACACAAATCGAGGTCGCAGGCTTAGAACTACATGGAAAATTCCCCAATTTCACACATTCACATGATATGCAAGAAAATAGAGGTTTATTGACACACTCTTGCACATATGAAGGGAAATACTAGGGAATTAATGCAATAAGAGGTCAATTTTTCACAAGGGTTAGCTTCCTGGAAGGTTTGGATGGTTCCTTCGTGTCCTGTAGCAAGTGTATAAGGTTTGGATTTTTTTGTTTTGTTAGTTCCACTTCATTAAATAACACATAGGGAGTTGAATCATATCATATTAAGTTTTTGTCACATGTTTAACATGGTTGGTCGGTTACTTGGGTAGATGTGGGAGGATGGTGTTACATAGTGGCGAAAAATCATGGTTCACCCCTCGGACTGGATGGCGGTGTGTTGGTCATGTACTCATGTTGGTTTCATATGTGTTCCTTATGCTTGTGGTATATGTGCTTGTTGCATATGCATGGTGTTGGTCATGGTTGCAGTGTTGTCGCCATGTGAAGGTTGATGGGTTTATTGTGGAATGTGTTGTCATGAGCGTATGATTGGTTATGCATTATTTATGCATGTCAAGTTCTTACATGTTGTCAATTGTACATTGGTATGGTTTTTGGTGTAATGCATGGGGCCATGGTATGTATTATATGGTCGTGCATTAATGATTGGGCTATGACTATAATTATGTTTATATTTTGTATTATCTATATGATATATAATTACATGTTATTATTATTATGTGTATAAATGTATTATGTTGATTAGTTGATCTTCAAGGACATATCCTCCCTGAATTAAGCTGAGGTACATTGGTTTGTTTCTTATTTGGTTTAGCTGACATAGTATTCCTTGCATGAAAGAAACCAAGATGACTAGAAAGATGGTAGACTAAAAATATTCCCCTTAAGAATTAGATGAGAAGCATGGTGTTGGGAACTATTCTGACTTAGCAGACACATTGAGGAGTTTGAAGGAAGAAATAAGGAGTTTCAAAGTAGATAATGATAGAATCATACAAACATAGGAAAAAAAAGCAGAGGTCAATGTGATAGTTCTTCAGAGTTTTTCAGATTTGCAGAAACAAGGACCACTCGAGATCATTTTTGGATAGGATGATGGCACTAATGGGGAATATGGAAGTAGGTTTGATGGTGGTCATAGGTTGGATATAGATGACACGATCAGAGGTGGTATGTGTTTGGAAAACCTGAATAAGAGAGGTGATAGACACATGTACAATTCTAGTTCTCGTTCTGAAAGGTATTATGATCATCATCATTATCATCCTTACAGGAGGAGTGACAGGGGATATTTTCTGGATTATTTTAGAAAATAAAATCCACATACATTTGATGGGGACATAAAGAAACATAGGAGGTAGAAGCATGGTTTCTTGGGATGAAAAATTTCTTCAGGTTACATGATTACTTAGAGAAAATGAAGGCCAGGATAGCTACATTAAGTCTTAAAGGTAAAGATGAAAGTTGGTGGGAAGATGTAAAGAACATCATGGATATTTATGAGGATGAATTGACTTGGATCGAATATGAGAGACTACTCCAGAAAAAGTATCTATGAGAGAGATACTATGACAATAGAGAAATAGAGTTTTATGAGCTAAAGATGGGATCTATGACCAATGAGGAGTACAATAGAATATTTCTAGAGTTGTTGATATATGTGCCTTATATCAAGGAGGATAAGGAAAAAATAAAGAGATTCATCAGTGGGTTGTTGATATAATTAAAAGACAGGATTGAGTTAAATGAGACTAGATCATTGGAGGAGGCCATTTGAAAGCTAAAGCGTTTTTACAAGTAATCAAAGCACAAATATGAGACTAAGCCAGACTGGAAAGGCAATGCAAATATGAGACTAAGCTAGGCTTGGATGACAATGGGGAATAAAGAGTCTTACAGGGTAAGAAGAAATCAACATCAGTGAGAATGGTTACAACTATGCAGTACAAGTGTAGTCATGTGAAAGAGTGTGTGTTATTTGTAATTCACATTTCTAGTGAAAAAGGTAAGGAAGTTGAGGATGCAGATGTTTTGAGCAGGTACCCAATTCTACAACATTTTTAGGATGTACTTCCTGTAAATATTTCAGAGTTTACATCTCGCGGGGAAGTACACTTTTCTATTGATTTGTTACTAGGGGCAGTGCCAACATCTAAGGCACCTTATAGTATGAGAACTCCATAGATGGTAGAGATGAAGTTGCAATTGAAGGAAATTTTGGAAAAGGGATACATGAGGCCAAGTGTATCACCATGGGGCACACCCATATTTTTTGTGAAGAATAAAGATGGTACATTAGATTATCCATTGATTACAAAAAGTTGAACAAGGTGAACATCAAGAACATGTATCTGTTATCAAGGATTGATAATTTTTTCGATCAGTTGAAGGGATAAACAATGTTCTTGAAGATTGATATGAGATCCGGATATTATGAGGTACACATTAAAGAAGATAAAATTAACAATATAAATTTATGTACCAGGTATGAACATTATGAGTTTGTTGTAGTTCCATTTTTTTATTATTAATGCTCTAGCTACTGTTATGTGATTGATGAATAATGTGTTGCATTCTTATTTGGAAAAGTTTTTTATTATGCCCATTGATGATATATTGCTATATTCTAAGAATGAAGAATAGCATGACGAAAATTTAGGAGTTGTGTCCAGATTTCTAAGAGAGCATCAGTTGTATACTAATATTATAAAATGTAGTTTATTTTAGAAAGAGGTACATTACATGGGACATGTTGTTTACAAGGAAGGCATATTAGTGGATCCAGAAGAGATAAGGGCTATCATGGAGTGGGAAGCTCCTAGGAATGTGGATGATGTAAGATCATTTATGGGGCTAACTTGTTATTACTTGAGGTTCATAAGGAACTTCTCATATATTTCCTATCCCATGACATCATTGCAAAGGAAAGATAAGAAGTTTCAATGGATAGATGAATGTGCAACTAGTTTTAAGAAGTTAAAGTAGTTATTGACACATGCTTCGGTGTTAAGATCGCATATCCAGAAAAAGAGTTTGTGGTATGTACATATCCTTGCAAGAGAGGGCTTGGTGGACTCCTTATGTAGGAAGTACAGGTATTATTTTATCAGTCAAAAAAATTGGATGAGTACGAGAACAATTATCCGACACATGATTTTGAGTTGGGAGTGATCATCTTTGCATTGAAGATGTGGAGGCACTATCTTCTTGGCAAGAAATTTGTACTTGTGAGCAGTCACAATGGATTCAAGTATCTATTTGACAAACCGAATTTGAATGCCAGGAAATCTAGATGGTTAGCCATGATCTGTGAGTTCAACTTTGATATCAGTTACTTTAAATATAAAGATAACATGGTTTCATATGCTCTTAGCAGGTGGATATAGGTGAACCATATAGAATATATGAGTTTATATGGGATATATCTACAAGATAGTTCCTTGAAAGTAGGTTAGCAGGATGTCAGGTATAGGGATCTTAGGCATAGCTTACAGCATAATATAGGTACAAGTACAGGTATAGGTAGTGGTACATTTACTAGTGCATGACCACATGAAGTGGACTATTGTCTCATAGCAGATGGCTTGATCAGGCTTAGAGACAGTATATATGTGCCAGATAGCAACAAACTCAAGAAGGGGATATTGAGGGAGTTTCATGTGAAATCGTATTCAGGTCACCCAGGATATCAGAAGACACTGACAGTAACCAAGAGGTTTTACTATAGTTGAATTTTAAGAGAGAAGTAGCAGAGTTTCTGGTTAGGTTCTTGGATTGTCAATAAGTTAAGGTAGAGTGTAAGAATCTAGGTAGACTATTACAGCTGACTTCGATGCCTAAGTGGAAATATGACGTCATTTCCATGGAATTTATCATAGGTTTATCCAAATCCATAGAAATTTATTTGGTTACATTTTCTGATAATTGGATTTTGTTCCCACAAAAGGTATATGAAATCAATGTCTGAAAACTCAATATTTGAATTGAAAAAATGGATTTCAACTCATGAGAATCCAGTTTGTGTAGCCCTTTTGCAGCCATACAAGGGCTTTAGAGTTATCCAATGGAGAGAGGAAATGTAATTTATTTCATCTTCCTGCAAATTCTCTTATTCCACATTATCATTTCTTCAAATGCACACAAGATGTTGCCACATCATCAAGTAATTAATAAATTTAATTTCCTGCGATGTTGTTCTTACAAAATTTAAGGTTCTGCCAAAGTCACTCAACCAAGATTGAGGCTCGATGCTGCTTTGAGTTCCAGGGTTTTCAATTCTAATGTCATGGAGGGCCTAGCAGGCCTGATGAAAGGATGGAGAGAAATGGATTTTTGTGATTAATTTTCTTAACCATTCAACGACTGTTTAAGACACCACTACTAACTTTGAACATTACTTCCATCAAATTATATCTCATACTGTATCTATCCTTCTGTAAATAATGTTACTCCTCAGATGGATATTCTGGTATACATTAATGGCCATTCATTGCCTCATGTAATTAGTAAGTGCAAAAGGATTTACTTGAACCTATCTGAACTTTCCACTTTGTTTCCCACTCTTCACTTTGAGAAATTTAATTTCCATACATTCAAATCCATTACCTAAGGATAATTATATCTCAATCATAAGTATCTCGCTAAAAAGATTTTTAGACAGACAACGATATGGGAATAAATATTTACATATCATAGTCTTGTGAACTAGCAATTACCCAAAAAAAGATAAAATATGCGAATAGGATTATTAAATTGGAATATATACTACAAAAATGTTACAGAAACCAGACTGTAAATAACCATGCCACAAATATCATGCTACACGTTTTATCTATCCTTTAAAAATTTGAGTGGATGCCTTGCAAGGTCATTTTTTTCTAGCCGTGTAAAATTTTATTGATTTATCTACTATCCAAGGGTGAAAAAAATTCTAACAGAGCCCTATTCTCTCATTTATTCTTCACACCATCACTAATGAATTTATCATTTATTCCCCAATTCATTATTTTCATGTTAATTAAATATTAGAAATGTAACTTTTTATATCACCAACTTGAGAAACAAATCAATCTGACAAGGATAAATTTATAAAAATTATTTTCAATTGAGGAAACCATTAAAACAGGAGTGTAATTTTATTAAATATAATGCTCTTAATAAATTGAGCAACAAACCTGCACCACATAATTTCCATATTGGTGTTGTGTGAGAGTACGAGATGATTCCAATACCTATTTTGTCATAGTATTTTGTGTCTTGTCATCTGTGTAATGCTCCAAGATACATATACATACAACAACAATAAAGTCATGTAGATTTAAATATTACACATGTATAATAGGGAATCCATATGGATGGGTGAACAATCGCACAACCTGGCCAGAAACAATTGAGATAATAAACTTAATTTTGTCCTACGAAATACATTCAATACACTTTTGTATCACATGGTTCATACTTTGATCACTTACACAACAAATTACATGGTCTCCAAGCTCAACAACTAGCTTTTCTGATTGATCTACATCAACCACCTTAATTCCCTACAACCTAAAGTAAAAGTTTACAATATCCCATTAGGTCCTAGAAAACATTTACAAAAGGTGAATATGTTATGCAATAGGTTACATAATAATTGCATCAAAACTTCCATATATTCATGTCTGCAAAAAAAACATACAAGATATTAAACACTAAAGGTTTAAATTCTTTATCAGTGCAGCCATATTTGCAGTCACCTAGATGTGGGAGTGATAGAATAATGCACCAACTTAGCATAAAACAAACATTGATCATTTTCCTGACATATTTGATGAAGGTAATACTCAAGAAAGCTAAGTCATCCCTGGGATACTTATTGTTTTATAAAATTCAAATCACCTAAAGTTCACTTAAAGTTGTATATAGCATAATTTCTGGTTTTTAAGACTATTCATGTAATCAGGGGGGGTATTTTAATTTTATTAATCTCTTGTTTTTATTATAGAAATTAATAAAAACTTCATTTACATTATTCTCATTCTTGATTACAAGTTTTCTAGTCAAGATGTTTTAGTTTAATACACTCTATTTAGCTACAACTATAATTATACTCTACAATTTAGTATAGTTCAAAATGGATTCCTCCCCTTTATCATATATATATAATCCAATTTCTATAATATGCTTGAAGGTGAAAATGATATTCACTTGAAGAAAGATAAAAATTTTCATTCTGGCATACTTGTTGTGTTTCGCAGAGGATTAAACTTGTGACAATAATCAGAGGACTCATTTTTTTGTAGGAGTAAGCCTTACTCATCTTCTGACCAAAAATGGATGCAAAGACCTCCCTCTATGTATTTAAGTAAGACTAACATTTCACTATCAATTATATCAAACATTTCTTCATCTAAACGATTAGCTCCTATACATGAGATCAAATCTAGAGGATTCCCCTCGAAAACCATCATTGTTAAAATATGTTTGACTATAACACCATTTCTCACTCCCTACATACTTTGAATTAAAACTATTTAGTAAACTTCCTATTATGAATATCTTCATACAAGACGAAAATGATATCAAAAAAATTCATATCCTTGAAAAAGATAGCCCTATAATGCTTAATTGGTAGCATTAGTGTGTAATACCTAAGGCTTGACTTCCACAATTTACTAACTGCTCTTGACAACAACAAGATCATTTGTCAACACACTCTCAAGATTATCCTGCAACTATATTTCTTACTAAGAACTAAAATCTAGATCTGCATCCTGGAAGTGCCATAGAATACTACTCTCTTTGGCCTAAAAAAATGAACCATCTGTGATTAATGTGTACAACTTCATAATGGGTCCCACAACTACTTTATAGCCAAAATCCATTGTTCGAACACAAGTTTTCCATTCTTCATCCTTCTGCCACCTGCTCCAGTGATTTAAATGGAAAAGGTTAAAATGTAATTCGAACCTACCAAGTAAATTAGCTATATTCCAGCTGCTTGGAGCAAACATTTGAAAGTTGGGAAAATATTTCATGCTTTTCTAATGTAATCATATAAATTAAAGTTAAAATATCTGAAACAATTACCACGCTTTGTAGCAACTCCAAGAATTTTACAGGGTGAAAACAAATCATTCAAAGTTTGTTTCCCTCGTCCACTTACAATAAAGACCACATTCATTGGATCATTTCCAATGGTGTTTGGCACTGTCAGGACGTCAGAATTTGGAATCCTATTAACTAAAGTTTGAGGCATCATGGTACCATTATAATCCAAAATAATGGCTCGTATGAAAGATTATGAAAGCTTACTCTTTTCGTAAGCCCAACAAATATTTTCAACTAAAAGCTTATGAAAAATATAATCAAACACCACTTTGAGTCCCAAACCAAATCCTAGTCTATAACATCTGCTTCTAGAATGCTTTCTACAGGTTCTTTGCAAGTCTCGTATGAAACATTGGACCGAAAAGGCTACATCATGAGTGTTGATATACCTAAAATGCTTTTCATGTCTCATTTTCTTCTCAACATCTAGCATTGTATGAAAATATTCATAGCATCAACTGAAGATTCGGTATTCCATGCATTTACACAAATAACTTCACTTAGAGGGGGGGGGGGTGCGGGGATCCAATAAACTCATATGCTACCAACATAATTTCTTTAGGATTATACAATACGAATCCAAATCATATTCTTCATCCCAGATGCTAGAGTATGCTCGCCCAACTCCACATAAATTGCATTCAATTTTGACACCCTACTCAAATTCTTAATATTTTGACATCACCCCTTAAGGTTTTTACACATTGATGACTGTTTACAATAATTTATAAAATCTCAAAGAGGCCACCCACATCTTAAATATATGTGAATTTTTGAGTTGATTTCTATTGTCCAATCATATGTAACAAATTTCAATTTCCCATTTAAAATATATTCATACCCAAATGCATATAGAATTATGCAAGGAAATGATTGTTGAAGTTGGAAAGGTTCACATAATTTTTTTGGCTATCGGTGGCTTTCAAGCAAGAGTACATCTTGTTAATATGATCCAGGTTCAATTTGCAACTGTAAGGTTTTTGTAATGCAACATCAAAGAATTGGTGAATGTCCCTATATGTGTGAAGAAAGTTTGGTAAGATTCTATATTTTTGGACTATGCCCAAATGTATCAGTTAAAAAAAGAAAAAGTGTTCAACCGAACATATTTGGTTTCAATATGATAATACATGGGGATTGTAAGGGTGGAAAGGTGTGAGAAGAAAATAAGTTGATCCAACGATCGGTGGGTACTATAATAAGGTATATATGAAAGATTATTTTGAAGCATGTGATATGATGATTGAAAACAATCCAATACCTAATCTTGTAGCTTGCAATGCACTCATAAATGATTTTTGCAAAACTGGGTGGATGTAGCAAGCCAATAAGTGTACTCATGTGATAAGCCTAAATCTGATCCAAATTTTGCTTTCCTTTTTCAAAAAAGGCACTAGACTTTATTAAAATCCCAAGAGAAGAAAAATAAGGATGTGTTGCACAATAAAATTGAATCTAATCCAAATTTTGTGTGGAAACTATCTCTAAAAGGGAGGTTGTCTCTACTACTAGAGGCCCAGGAGAAATAACAGTATCACATTGGTTTCCCCTTCCATTTTTATTTCCCTTTCAAATTCTACTTCAGCAGGCAATGATGAGAAAAGAGGGAACATCCTCCATGGGGATTTCCTCTAAGGTATGTTCAACTAAGACTCTTCTTGACAATAAAGTGACTTGGAGTTCACCTTATAGTTTAGCATTGGAAATTGTTTCCATTTTCTTTCAGCAAAAAAAAGATTAGAAAAAAAAATAAACCCACACACGCACACCAAAACTATTTTTTTTAAAAATATTGTCTACATTTATTCCAAATCATGAACATGAACCCTCTAAAGAGGGTAGTTAAACCATAGTAACAATCATGGAACCACACCACTTAATCCAACCAAACTGCTTCCATTTTATTTTAGCAGGTAGGAATAAGAAAAAGAAACCCCTATCCTCAAGCCTCCAATCAACTGCGAATATAATAGTAAGTTGCAGCTAAACTGTGTTCCATGAATGCCTTTTCATGATAACATAGAGTGAATCTATTTGAAAAAATAGCAAAAATAAAACCATCATTTTAGACCCATTTACCCTAAAACAAGGAATAACAAAAAAAGGAAAACACTAAGAATAACAAAAATGAGTCCCCGCATTTTCTCAAAAAGTAGCAACTACTTGAGGTCTTAAACTCTAATTTTTAGTGCTCCATAAACTTTTTGGGAAACTACTGAATGAGAAAAATGTTAAGGATATTTCCATAAAATAATATATTTACAATGTAATGTCTACAAGATTTCAATTTCCTTTTGTTTATATCATACAAATATTTAAAATTGAAACAACAATATTATAAGGTGGAGAAACAATTTCATAAAATTGGCATTCACTTTTATCAAAAATTAAAATAACAAAATGGGAAGGCCCATGAAATGATTTAGTCACTATGATTATGTTTTCTCTATGAAACTTACTGGCCATGTGTAGAGGCGTATGAAAAATATTATTTAATGAGTTGTGCTTATGTACAATAATGTTTGATTAACCATAAATGGAAAGATTAAATGTTTTTAACTGTAGAGAACTTTCTATCCTCTCATATCCTCAATAGGAATAGCTGATAATTGATAATCATTAGAGGGAAAAATCTTGGACCAGACACAACAAATTCTCTTTTCATTAGTAGTGAAAATCTCTCTATTTCTTTCATCCTATGCAAGTGAGACGATTTGACCTGAAAATTCAGCCTCTCCGTTTTGAGAGCCATCATGGAACTTCTCCACAAAATGTGTATCAAATTTACTAATGGCCATGAAAATGTGAATATCAAATATAAAAGAGAAAAAAATGCGCACACCATATTGAAGATTCATGGTTTTTATTATGTAGTTTGTGATGGAAGAATAATTGTTGGAGTAATCACTGCACCTTTACGGAATCTGTAATTCCCACCGTGGAGATCGTAGTTACCGGTTTGGAAATTTACCAACACCTGCACGTTTTGGTGTAACAAAAAACCTCTTCATGGTATCAGAGCCTAGACTCAGGTTCGATTCCCCCAAGCTGCATTTGAGGGAGGGTGTTGGAGTAATCACTGCACCTCTATGGAATCTGTAATTCCCACCCTAGAGATCCTAATTACTGGTTTGGAAGTTTACCAACATGTACGGGTTTTGGTGTAATGACAAACCTCTTCGAGCTAACTATGTGCATGTAAACCAACAAGAATCATGCATAGTTGTGGAAAATTAACGAACTTTACCAATGCTCAAACTATCACAAAGAGCCTGCATGTTTCCTTTCTTTCTCTTTACCCCTCTTATAGAACATCATTTACATATATATTTCACATTAAAAACTTCTTCAAAGCGAGTTCTCCAAATAAAACAATGTAAAAATATGTGTTGGAAATTTCAGTGGAATCTCTAATAGAAGGACAAATGAATATATTACAAACTTTGTCTCTCTTGTTTAGAGATATCCCATTGTGTTAGAGAATTGAGAGAGATCAGTTTGCACACAAAAAGTTACACTTCATTTTTTTTATCATTATGCTTACATATATAGGATGTAAATCATTGACTTCCATAGATCTAGATCCTAAGAAAGTGGCTTTATGATTGTAACATGACACAATGAAAACTCATACACATGGGAAAAAATCAAATCTAGAATAACACCTTGAAATACTCACTAAAAACCTGTAATACACATGACACACATGACGTGGAAGCATTACTTCTAACACCCTCCCATAATTCTTACATATAGAAAATATAGAAATCACACATTACAACAATAAATGAATATTTGTCATATTTTTCTAATATGGTCATCACTAGCACTCATATCCACTTTGAAATTTCACGGTTCCCTTTCTTTTCTTCACCACACTTTAGAGATTCCAACTTGATCCATTTAAGACAACCACTTCAAACCATCATTGACGTACTTTGCCGAATTGATGCTTCTCAACTCCCCCCCCCCCCCCAAAGAGCGCAACGGGTCAATCTTGATACTGAAAAATCCTATGTAACTACCACCATGTATGAATCCATGGCCCTCCACATCCTTCATCAGTTATCTAGGATAGCATTCTAGATACATAATGTCTTCACCAAAAAATTCTACAACTTGACTTGATGCTCCCGGAGGATGACGGGTCACACCAGCTTGACCTTATTAAGAACTACCTATGACTAATGCTCCCTGAGCACGACGAGCCACATTAGTCTATTGAATAGTTGGTTTTTTCTTTGTGGTTCAGCATCATTTTATTCTTGCACAACCCATACCGCAAACTTGACACAATAACAAACCCAAAAAAAATAAATGGATTGATGCAAACATTACACGATTAATAGAATATTAAAAATAATAAAGTGTCACTGTCTCTCTCGATCACATAGCTAACCAAATTTACCCACAACAACACATGCCAATGAATCCAAAGAATATAACATGAGTAAATTGACTTGGATGATTATTTGTGCCAAGGATGTCAATCTCTTGAATCCATAGATGCAAACAATTAACACCTAAAATTAAATTCTAATCACCTGCTATCTCTGAAGCCATTTCTGTAATATTCATGCATTTCAATCTATGCATATCTGAGTATAATTTTTTCAAAAAGCCTCATACCATTGCTAGTGGTGAGGTTGGCCTAGTATTTGATTTTCTGACAATGCAAATGGTCAGCTTTCAATGCACAATAGAAATTTACTTATTTTCTGAACTGAGGTTGAATGAATTGACTATCCACCAATGCATTGTGTGTCACACTTCTCACCCATGACTGTGGTTTAGACATATGGCACACATGGCAAAATACCAAAACCATGACCATAAATGTTTTCCACAGATCACAACGAATTTTTCGGGACATTTGATTCCTGAATTGTAGGGTCAAATTCCACTCATGGCAGTGATGGTGATGATGTTTCACATTATCTTTAAGGTAGAAGAATGAAAATCCTCTCCGTTTTTCACCAAATTTTATCTGGCTCTACGATCTTCACAAGACCGGGATCAAATTTCATTTTCACTCTCTCTAAAGCTCATGTGCTTTACAATTGGCTGCAAACACACAAGCGCTATCCCTTTTTTGTATTTTTAGTGGGACATTAATAAATGGAAATTGTTGTCAGTATTGTAACTAAGCAATTGATGAACCAACAGGCACTTCCATGAGCTTGAGCGGGATGAAAACATCATAAAAAATCAAGGTGCACTAAAGCATACATAAGCGACTGACAATCTTTGCTTGATGAAGGATTTTCTACAAAATTTCTGAGCTGCACACTTATAGATTTACATGGAAACAAATCTACACATTGAGGAACAAAAAATGGACTCACACAACCACTAGATCATACATTCTATTAAACAATATATGTACAAAAAGTATCATAGATAAAATTGCATCATCTTAGTCCCTCTCGTGAGAGAGTCAAGGCTGAACTAGCTCTGAAACGATGTTAGAAAATTGAGAGAGATCATTTTGCACACAACAAATCACACATCATTTTTTATCTACCATTATGCTTACATATATATGATGTAAATAATTGACTTCCACAGATCTAGATCATAAGAAAGTGGATCTACGATTGTGACATGACACAATGACAACTCATACACATAGGAAACAACCACATCTAGAATAACAACTCAAAATATTCACTAAAAACCTGTAAAACACATGACACACATGACATGGAAGCAATACTTCCAACACATTTTCCTTTTTCTAGATGAAGTCCAGACTTCAAAAACCTATACGGCACAACATTTTTTCATCTGCACAGATGTGGGGCAAGCTAGAGGGGCGTAGTAGATGTGAGAGGGGGGCGCTGGAGGTGGGAAGAGTGTCGACGCAATAGGAGTACTATGGCTATGATTCCACGGGTTAATTTTGTGCTCAGAGAAAGAAGATAAAAATAGAGCTTTTTTATTCTCTAAATCGGCCCAGTCCAACCCTGTAGAGGAACACCTATCCACCAAATAAAATTTAAACTTTATAATTAACCTAAAAAATTAAAAATACATTCAATTACAATTTATAATTAATATTTCATAAGTAAAGGGTGAGTCTATTTTTGATGTCACTCGATTATCTTTTTCCTATATAGAAGTATGAAATTCTAGGTTTATTTTCTTTGCTATCAAAGAGGTATTGCTATCGAGTGTTTTCACTTAGAGCTAAAGAGAATGTACATGCAATAGAATTTGGGATCAATCTCACTTTTTTCCACTAAAACATTTTATTTGAAGATACAATTTGGCATGGAACATCACTCTTTTCCACTCACATTTTTCACATGATTATTTAAATGTGCTAAAAAATATTAACTATTGGAAGATACATGTTGTATGCCCCTCTACTAGGATAAGTATTAATCCAATTGACCCAAATTCTCTTCAATTTCTCCATTTTTTTTTTCTAATCTTGCTTTAGTTTCTACAATTTTGATATCATTTAAAGTCCTTAACATTCATCTATATAGGTTTACAGATGACCCTTTCAACCATGAGAACCCTTTCAAATGTGGCCAACACCAATGTAAGGCATCGTGGGTAGTATAAAAAAGAAGACGACAAGGAGCCATGGCTGGCAGCAAGGGAACATGAAACTAGAGAGAGTTATAGTAAGTGGAGAGAGGTGAGCAAGGAAGGCCACCAAACATCGATGGTTTTGGAGAGAGGTGAGCGAGGAAGGCCACAAAAGGAAGAATTAATGGGAGGTAGGTTAAGTCTCCTGGAATGGCGGTGAATGCTCTCTGGTATGAAATTCACCTTCAAGCTAAAAGTAAAGTTAACAATGTAAACTCAAATAGTGAAGCCCATTATAAGAGCACAAGGGGACGACCAGAGAAATAGGCTGGCTCTTCAAACCACAAAACCGAGAAAATGTTGACAAAAAAACAAAAGCGAAAAAGGAAAAACAGAGAGAGCCAATGGAAATAACATACCTCAGATAAAGAAAATAGTGAACACAGTGCTCGAGGAACTCTCAGATAAAGAAAAAAATGAACACAGTGCTCAAGGAACTTTGTTTTTCATATTTTTTTATTCTGTATTCAGTATACTAGAAGGGCATGATGGTCATGGTAGTGTATAATCACCATTCATTTAGACAAAAAGAAAATAGTGTGTGCGAAGGTAACATATCCATTAGCAATTCCATTAAACTGGTATAGTGTTTCATACTCAGAGGATTATACCTGCCTCCAATTGTGCTGGATGCCAAAGTCACTGTGAACTACTACGACTTCTCATATTTTCTTAGGTGATAGAGGTGGGACCCCATCTGAAAAAACATACATTAATATTGTACAAGTGAGATAAAATAAGTTACGAATTATGTAAAATATCCCCCGGTCCATGTACACAACTGCGACGTCCTTTTAATTTCTACTTTGAAACTTGGCTTGTCCCATTTGGCGCTTGCTCACCTTTCCTACTTCGACTGAATTTTTCCCTAATCCGTGACAAATTTCATAGATGCTAACACTAATTTGATCTTTTGCATTTAGAAAAAAATTTGAACTGCCTTATAGTGATCTGATCTAATGTTTTTCATGTAGAAAAACATGTCAATCCTGGTTATGAGCTCCCTCATGTCATCTCATTTCTTGAGTGAGCCTTTTTTTTCTAACCTGCTTTTTTGATGCAATTTAAAGGAATTTGTTAACTTATGTAGCAAATCATCTACTCTGTCAAGTTATTGTAAAAAGTACATCCATTCTAATTAACAAAAACGTTATCCTCTAATTATTTTTAATGCAAAGTTTCCATTTCCAATTAGACATTTCAATATTACATATGTTAAAAAATAAATCTGAAATTCTGTATCTGGAAGTTTGATTTTATTTAGATAGTACAATTTCAGCCAATGATTAAAACATTTTCAAATACATACAAAATTGGAAGCAAATATATTAAAATATGTAGTTCAAATTGCTACACAAAGTTATTTCCAATCTACAAATTAAGGCCTTGCAATAGCAACATTTATATAGGTGGGATGTAAATAGATGACTTATATCATAGAGGCAATTTAAGAACATAATCAGATGACATGAATTAATCTTGGGAGTAGAAATGTAAATTTTCAAGCTATCTGTCACTGTCCTTTTAGTACAAGAAAATTAGTCTCCTAAAACATCCAATTAAACATCAAAGGGGATAGCACAACATACGAGATGAATGCATATGGTCAATTCATCCCCAACCAGTTCAATAACACTATATCGATATCAGAAGAACCAATAGTCCTCAAATCGTGTTTTTACATAGATGGTCCTCAATCCAAGTGCTTACCTGGCCAAAAGCTTCACCTGCACACTCAAAATCAAACGTTGCACTTTTTCCTATTCCAAATATTGTAGGAGGTCGCGTTTCCTTCCCGTATTTACAGGGAATTGCTGTGAAATCCCATTGATCATCATCCCACACCCGTCTATCCAAGTTGATCTCACTGTTGTTCATAATTTGATGGTTCTGGAAATCCTCATCAACGTCGGCCCACGTTTTTGCTACTGTACTAATTTGGGAAGATGAATTAAGTGGCGGGCATGATAGATTCTCATGCTGCTAGCTTGTGCAACCTTCCATAATACTAAATGATCCCTTATGGGTGTTATAAGCACCATGATACACATCAGTAAAAATTGTTGTGTTTTCTTCGCAATTAGCGCTCCATGCTTCAATTCCAGAAGAATATGCTGTCAATGATGAATGGTCCAACATCATCTCAATTTATTTAATGATGTTGCCATCATTTTCATTTTTACCTAAATCCCTGATATCAACAAGATCAGGGATGGTGATGGCGTAGCCAACAGAGTTATTGGGAAACCCTAGTTTTTCATAAGGTGGAAGTGTTGTCTCTAATTCTATTAATTGGTCGCATTTCCATGATGTTGATGTGTTCAAAGATTGGGATTTTCTTTGTAGACTCGGAGATGTAAGAGTTTGATGATTGGTGTGAGGGAATGAAGCAATAAATAGCGGAGAACAAAAAATATGCTTCTTATTACTCGGAATCCGCTCAAATGTAAACACATGATTTTCATCCTCTAGTTCTTGTTCTGGTTTTAATTCGAATTGGTCAGGAACGCATGGGTGCTGATTTTCTGTTGGAAATACTCCCAACCACCACCATGAATAAGAAGTGGCAGTAGGTCACACTTCATTAAATTTTTGTTGCAGGAAGGACAAGCAATAGGTTTCACGCGCGAAGATGTTTTTGTGAAATCCACCCAAAAGATCAAACAGAGTACCCAAGCTGTACAACTTGCGTTAAGTTCCTTACCCACCACATTACTTACCTTTCTTTCTCGCATTTCGCCTCCCGCAAATTTTATGTTTTACCCATAAGCCTTTCGCCAATGTTATTTCCTCGCCGATGTGATATCAGAGGTACGCACCTACCTTACCGCATTGCAACTGTGCACAGACCTTTACATTCCACCTTTCCTTACCTTTCCGCCTTAGCACACTTACCAACGTTTACCGCATTGCCACCCACACATGGAAAATTTTATTGTTTAACTCTTAAGCCCACAACAAAACTTATTTCTCCACCAATGCGATATTGGTGGGACCCACAAACCTCATCACACTTCGCAAGATTTCCCACTTACCTTTTATGCCACTCGCACTTCGCAAGTTTTTTGTTTTAAAATTTTCTGCCACCTACAGTGCCCACTTTGCAAAGTTTATAACTTACCATCCAGCCAACCACAAGATAATTTGTTTTTTTTTGCGATGCGATCGCAAAAGGAGCACGTGTCAAGCTCAGGAGGATAGCGCATATCGGTGCATCACAAGATCAAGAGTTTAAACAAATAGCACCTGCAAGTTATTATTTTGAATTTGTGATGTGATGTGCCACATCACATAGCGTATCGCAAATCTTATCTTTTCCCCATATCATGCATATGTTAAAATTTATAATTGCCAGTATGCGAACTGCGATGAAGCACCGGACACGATGTGTTTTTTGCAAGTGGAACCAATAGCATTTCAGGTCCACTATTATGTGTGTTTGTACATTGTTTCATGTAGAAACAACAAATCAGAGTGGAGGACGATTTTTCTGTTGAAATTCTAATTCCCGCATTGAATTGCTTAGAATTTTTAGGCTTTGGCCAATTTTGTATAAACTACGTAATTTCCATATGTTTTCTGAGTTTGATAGAAAAAGAATTTCGTTTCTCTTGCTCTCGCACTTTGTCTAGCCATGTAATTTTAATTTCCACAGTAATTTTGCATTCTTTGTGTTTTCGGGGGAACGCATCCCTCTCTGTATTGTTTTGTTCAATATTTTCAACATGGTATAAGAGCGGGTCTAGGCTATTAGTGAAAGAACAAGCTCTCTTTATTGAAGAATATGTAAGATTTTTTGTAGAATCAAAAGTCCCTAGAAGTGAAAAAGCTTTTACAATAGTGAGAAAGTTTCTTTTTTGTTACACAGTCAAGATGGTAGCAGCAGGCACAAGCCTAACAAGTCCACAATTACCATAGTTCAATGGTAATAATTATGATTATTGGGCCATTACGATAAAGGCCATTTTTTCTTCATAAGATATTTGGGAGCTGGTGGATAATGGTTCTAGGAACCAACAGAAGCAACAACACTTAATGCTTTGACACAAGCACAAAGATATTTGTTGAAATAAAATAGGAAGAAGGACTCCAAATCCCTCTTCTATATTTTCCAAGCAGTACATGAGAGTATTTTCCCAATGATTGCAGCAACAACGAAATCTAAGGAGGCATGGGATACCCTCCAGACAACCTACCAAGGTATGGCAAAAGTAAAGACAGTAAAACTTCAAATGCTGAGGAGAGATTCTGAAACTATCTGTGTTATCACTCAGATTTTCCTTGAAGTTGTTGGAAAAGGAAAGGAGTCTGAGGTAACCACAAACCAACCTTCAGATACAGAATCTAGCCAATCTGTATCCAGAGAGGGCTCTCTTTATAAAATATAGTTTTTTTTTAGAAGATATTAGGCTAGTTGTAAAGTCCAGGGGTTTTGATTTTGTTTGAGTTGATGGAATTATTTAGCTAAGATTAAGATCAAGTAGTTTCAGTCCATTGGGCTAATGGAGTCAAAGGATTGGCTGCACTGGCTTAATTCTTTCAACATAAGATGGTTTATCAGGGAAAGATAATCAAACTAGAAACAATTATAGATCTAAAGTAAATGGAATGGAATTCAAACGGATGAAAGGCAACAAAGAATCTTTCAACACATTCAAGAGAAGAGAAATAAAATTATTATCAATAAAGAGCAGTTAAGTATTATTTACTAAATAACCAAATATGTATGAACTAGACAAACAGGAGCAATCAAGAATTCGATGTTTAAACCAGTTTAGAGGAAAACATTTAAAATAATAACGACTGAAATCAGATTACACCTAAGTACTTTTTGATTTAATCCTTTTCGTTAATTATCAAGATAATGAAACACAGATGATATCATAAACGAATGTAAAACTTTAAAACATGGGATAGAGATGACTTATTGATCCTTCATTCGACACATGAATCCTGAGAAAAGTCTTCTTCATCAATTCCTTGTCCAGTTTTGCCACAAAAAATTTCTCCAAAAGCTCTTTATTCCAAAATATTCAATGTTACATCAGAGTATAAGAATCGACCCTCAATAATCCGATTGAGGGCTTATTTATACAAAAATTCATACAAAATATCTCTTAACAAAACGAGATATAATCTAAGATGACTCATAAATAAGTTACAATAAAAATAGAGACATATGGTCTCATAGATAAGATAAAAAAGCAACTAATGTTGTGCTATTTCCTCCTTTCAAGAATGTGCTGGAGGCTGGACCTATATTTTAGCTCTTCGTTGTCCTCTTCAGTAATTTTGTTCTAACTGACTTGCTTCAGTGATACTCTTTTTTTTTACTAATACACTTTCAATAGAATTGATACTCTTTGACCTTCGTTTGTCCCTTTATCCTTTATACTGTGGTAAATATGAAAAATTTCATATAAGGATCTAAATTTTACAAAAGTTCCAATAGATCTTTCCACCATTTATCTTCTGCTATTTTGGTCCGTTGAAGCTTCCTTAATGTTTCATCAGCCTCGGTATATCTGAAGAAATTAGGCTGATTAGGAAACAAATCTCTTACCTCATGTTCTCGATAAAACAAATTCTCTAATCTGTCATGAAGATTCCTTCCTGTAGGTAATGTTGCTTCTGCTGAAATGGTTGAGGAACTAGCAATGAAATGATTGTGAGCATGTATGTCCAATTTCTTGACATAAGTTTCCAGGTCCATTATTTTATCTTCTGAAACCATAGGGCTAGGCAACCCTTTATTCAATAAAACATCAAATCTTTCTCTGAAAGCAATGATTTCACTTTGCATGTCAAAACACCTTCGTTCTAAGTTTTGCATAAGAGTTCTTGTTGTAAAAAATCTTTTTATCTACAAGATTGTTGCAGTTCTGTCCTAAATGCCCACATCTGCAAGTTGCTATCTAGTTTGGGTGTTTAGGAATTGTATGAGCTGATTGGCTTCCTTAGGCCTATTTCCTAATTCTGCTCGTGTATTCTCAACTTCATCCAGAGCTACTTTGACCAAATCATTTTGCTCGTATATTATCTGGATTGAGGACCAGATATATTTTATTGACTGAATAATATCATCCCAAAGAATTTCATTTATTTCTCTTAAAGGTTTCTCCAATGTGAGATCCCTTTCCAAAGCTTTAACCAATTTTTCCAACTTTTTGACTTCTCTTGTTTTGTCAGCAACGGTCATTTTTGAAAGATCATATTTCTGCTCCAAATTAATAAGTTGTAATTTTTTGTGCTGAAGTTCTGTTACTTGTATTTTCAAGTCATTCATTTTCTTTACTAATTATTCTGTACTCAAATTTGAAGTATTTACCTGTGATGGCTCTACTGGCTGACCTGTTGGTTGACTTGTTGTACCTATGATAACCACTGCTGTAGATACTAGAACATTGGACTGCTTGTATTTTAAAGCTTGTTCCAGTTCTTTTTCTGTTTCAATCAGTTGCTCATTCATTTTCAAGAGAAACTCCATCATTTATTCTCCAGAATTCTTCTTTATTATTTCTTCAATTTGAGGATGTCTGGAGGCTGGCAATTTCAACTGTTTTCTTAAAGCTGCAATGTCATCATCCTTCTTTTTTATTAATGCTTCTATTCCTTTGACGTCCTTTGGATTGTGACCCAAACCAATTATTATTTCCTCCAATGTTTTTATCCTATTGTCTTTGGCTTGAGAAGAAGCCTTTTCAAGCTGCAATTGTGTATTGGTGTTCTCCAAAGAGTCCTGTAACTTGTGAGCTGCCATTGCCTTCTCAGTCAAAGTAGAATAGATCATTTCCCCAGTATGCTTATGTAACTCAATCTGATCTAAAGGATGGATATCCTTTGCTAGGACTTCAAATTTTGTCCTAATATAATCAGCAGTTGTTTGGGGTTTTTTCACCTTGGGTTTGAAATGGCTCATTAACATTTTTCCTTGTTGGATGTCAAAAGCTGACATCAATCTTTCTTGATTCTTTGGAGCCATTTTCAGATATTGATTATATACTTGTATTTTTAGTGGATCATTCCTGGCCTTGATATTGATAAATGTTTTCTTTATATCTCCTGTATCTTTGACTGGTGTTTTGAAAGAAGATATTTCAATACTCTGTTGCTTCTGTTGTTTTTTCCTTTGAGAGGTAGTGGATGCTTCACTGACTGTTCCTGTTTGTTGACTGCCCAATTTTTCTGGTCCTTCACTATCAAGGATTTCATCAATAGAATCTACTTCTGGAGGAGTATTTAATTTCTGTCTCTTGGCCTGAGGCTGTTGTGAAGATCCAATGAAAGGGGTAGCAGCTTCCGCTTCTCTCCTTTCTTCCTTTTCTAGATTTAATGGAGTCTACAAAATTGACATTTCTACTGGATTGGTTTGAACAGGAGAGATTTTTGCCTGACCTTGTTCTTTGGATGTCTCTGGTTGCTCTGTCATTGTGAAATTTTCAAATACCTGTATATCCGGTTCTTTTTCTTTTCCTTTTGATTCTACTGCCACTGTACTGATCTCCTGCAAATGTTGTTGTGAAGTTCCTGCTGAAGAAGGTCCTGCTGTTTGTACCTGTCCAAGAGAGTCTAGGTCAAGTATCTTTTCAAGGTCTCTTATTACATTATCAATATTGACCTGCTCACTATCTTGCTCTACTAAAGTTCCTTCCACCCATTCATCTATATTTGCATATTGTTCAATTTCTGGCATCCTAAAGTGAATGTATGGAGACAATTTGTTTTTCATTCTTCTGTCACAAATAAAGCTATATGGATCATAGGGTGCCCAGTAGAAACTCTTTTGTAATTTGAGGTAGTATTCTAAAATCCTTTCGGCTTCTTTCCCAACTTCCCTACAATTACACACAAAGGGATCTAATTTTCTCTTTATCCTGATTTGTGCCTTCTTCTTGGCATTACAGAAATGAACTATATCTGAATTGTTCATCTGTCTGAAATACTCAAGTGAAAAAAGTCTCATTGGAACATATCTGGGTAACTTGAATGGACACAATTCACATCCATAAATCCTAATTTCAGTATAATTTTGATATAAGTACCAATCTCCCACTTTATATTGTTTTGAGAGTTGAAGGACCCTCTTGATTTCATTACTGACTCTGGGAGGAGAAATTCTAGTTAACAAAGTGGTTGCTGGATGTACAAATAGATCAATAAATTCATTGTAGGAGTAAGGAGAATCAGAAGAATGATGGGTGATAGCGGACCAAAAGATAACTGACCTAGGGTTTCCTTTAGCATCAAGTTTCTGAATATGGAAAGGAAAACTTTCTGAATGATAGTATATCATGAGATGGTATATGAAGGAAGAATATTTGAATACTCTCTCATTTCCAAATCTCATGAATTGATCATGGATTTTGTCAGCAATATAAGATGAAAAGTCATACTTAACAGCAGGAGGCTATCCTGGGGTAAAAATAGACAATAATACTAGGGTCAATTGGTCAACAAACTCACTAGTATTAAAACCCATTATTGAAGATATCATGTTTAAAATAATTCTACCCTCATCAGTAAAATAGGTGTGGCCATAAGGGGGAGGGCTTTTAGGCTGATGCTATGGCAGCATGAAATTCTGAAAAAGACGGTTTAACTCTTCATGGGACAATTGGGTAGACTTCTTAAGTAATTCAGCCCTGCACAGAGGAGTGAGGGCTTGACCAGGTTGGAAATGTAGCATCTCATTTATGGATTGAGTAGTTATTGGGAAGAGGACATCTTGACTTGGGGATAAGACTCCTCTTTGGTTAGAATCATAGTTGGCATGGCAAAGATGGATGATTTCAGGGAAGATACAGACTGCTAGGAGAAGGTACATGGGCATATTGGATTCCCAGAGTCCAATTATGTCAGAACCATTCAAATAATTGTCTCTGCAGTGACAAAATATTCGAAGGGGATTTTCACTGATACCCAGGTCTTTAATTTGAAAATCCATATCGGCTAAAGGTAAATAATCCAAGTGTTTGTGAGGGGCATTCAGCGGTGCTACGTTTAAAGCCACAGGAACTTCCATTTTTTGTTCTTGTGGATTCAAAAATGGAAATTTGGCTTAAGGTGAAGAATTGAGAAAAAATTACAGGTTTCGACGGGAGAAATAGATACAATTGCAGATTTGGGAATTCAATTACAGTTCTTGGATTGAAGGAATGAACTAACAATCAAGCTTGAACTCGCTTTAGTGAAAGAGTACAAAAATCAGATTTAATACAGAGTTTAGTGGGATTTTCTAGGGTAAATGCCTGTTTCTCTAAGAATGACGCTGGTTTCAAACAGGTACTGGACAAGGCGAATGATTTCTTGAATTCTTGACTACAATTTTCTTAGACGAGGCAAAGGTTGGTGGACTTCACAAATTTGAAATTCGAATTTTCTGCATGGAGGGTGTATTTTCTTTTTGCGCACAAAATAATGAAAATGACGCGAAATTTTTTTTTATCAGCAAAGTCAAATAGGGGCAAATTTTTTATTATTTTATTGGATGACGTCAGCATGGTACAATGGATATGTCATGAGCGGAAAGGTGGTAAGCGGTTTCTATCGCACCGCTTATGAGGGAAGGCGGTTTTAGGTGGAGGGGCAGTGATGCAATACAGCGACTGACACGTAGCACGACACTGTTTAAAAACTGCTTGGCCATCGGGCGTTATCTTTCGTACGCAGATGGCCAGTGAAATGGATGAGGGCTGTAGATCTTTGATCGGTCGATCGGACGGTCGACGAGACAGGGAGATGGCAGGGAATTAACGGCGCGGGCCCAATGTAATTAACTATTAATTAAACCCATCGGGCGGAATTCGATTGGCTGGGGTCGGTTATTAATTAATCATGTGGATTAATTAATCCCTGATATGGTGGATGGTCAGGATTTGTTTTATTTTTATTTTTAAACATATATAATATGTTTAAACGTTTTTTCATATATTTTTATTTATACAATAATTAAATCAATGCGATTTATTTACTGTAGGGGGGAGGGGATAAATATTAATGTTATATTTTAGCCAAAAAGGGGGTATATTGTGGGTTTTTGATTTGAATAAAAATAGGAATTAAATACTTTTGGCTAAAAAGTCATAATATAAGGGTTTTGGGGATATTACTATAAAAGGATTTATATATAATAGGAAAAGGTGATTTTCATAGGGAGTTAATATATAAATTAGAGTTAATATGACAAGGGACAATGTAAACTCAAAATACTTAAATAAAACCAAGAAAGTGAAGATTCAAAAGTAAATGACATTATTATACTTTCATCACTTAGACTTAGAATAAAAGTGATTTTGAGGGCTTTTCATGAAATGTTGAAGGATTTTCCTAAGTAAAATGGGATTTTACTTAGAAAAAGATTTTTGAGAGGTGAATGAATGTGATAATGGATGATTTCAAGTACTTAGGTTTTTTCAATTATTGGGCCGAGGGTCCGGTCCCTCCAAAAGTTAGGGAAATTCCTTGAGCCCCTTTAATCTTCAAATACCTTAGCACTTAGGGGAAATTAGTGAAATCTTTAGGGAAAAATGAAGGGGAAGTTAATAATCTTGACTTTTGTTTGCTGTGAAATTTTCCAATGTAGTATCTGCCTTTGCACTTTGTGATGAAAGTAAAATTGAACACATCTAGAACCATTATTTATCACATGTAATTCTGCAACAACATATACCTACCCTACTTACTTTACCCTACCATTTTCTCTTCTTTATTAGGGTGCACTTAGAATGGCAAACCCTTATCAATCTTATTTTTCTTTTACATGGAAAATCTATCTATTTCTACACTTATTACATCCAAGGGCTCAGATTAAACTGTTGAGCACCTTTTATTAACTCTACCTATCTACTTATCTGCCAAGATTAAACTGTTTGGCCAGATATTTATTCCCTATTCTACAACATGAAATTGAAAAATGAATGAGTCAAGTTTAAACAGTTTGACTCTTCATAAATTGGGGCAAAAGTTTGACAAGATGCACACAATTTTGTTTATTACATCAGATCAAGAAGTAGTGGCATTTAGACTTGCACACTTTCCTTGGCCTTTCTTTTGGTGGGGTTCATTTTCTTTCACTTTTTTGGCTAATTTTATCTTTTCACCCTTTGATTTTTCTTTTATGGTATACCCTCTTTACATTTTTTAAAATTTTTTGATTTTTTGATTTTTAAAGAATATAGAACACCTTTGCAACAAGAAAAAGGTTTGAACATATTGCATAGTTCAATAATTCAATCATGAAAAATGACACCTATTGGTACAGGAGTCTAACAATCTGCATGAAAGAGTCTGATAGAATAGACCCATTATTCACACAAGTGATTGGGTTGGTTACCCAAATCATGTCTCATGGAGAGACACTTGAGGAAAGAAAAATAGTGGAGAAAGTGCTAATAAGTCTACCATCAAGATTTTATTTCATAGTTGTGGCCATAGAAGAGACAAAATATATCTCACATTTTTCAGTGGATGAGCTCCGTGCATCACTGATGTCTCATGAGCATAGACTGAATAGAGCAACGAACTCCTAATTGGAGCATGCATTCAAGACAAAAATGTCTTTTGGTCGAGGTAGAGGTCGAGGAATATAAAAATACCAAGGAAGAGAAAGAAGCCCACACAGAGGTGGAAGAATTAGCCCTGCAAGCACAAGTGGAAGGGGAAGAAATTAGAATCCAAGTGAAGGCTCAATCCAGAATTAAGCACAAGGACAGAGGTATGATAAATCTCAAGTCCAATGTCATTATTGCAAAAATTATGGGCATTATGCAAATGAATGTAGAAAGAAGCAAAATGACATGGGTAATAAAACTAGTGTAAATTTTACAAAAGAAAATAAGAACCATGGTAATATGATTTTAACTTGTAATGTAGCACAAGAAAAATAAGAATATTTATGGTTATTAGATTCAAGTTGTAGTAACCATATGACTCGAAACATAGCAATTTTTTCCAATTTGTATGAGAGTGTGAAATCTGAAGTGATAACGGGGATTGATAGCAAAGTCTCTGTCATGGGGAAAGGAAGAGTAAAAATATTGACAAAGAAGGGAGAGAAGAAGTTTTTTTCAGATGTTTATCATGTACCTGACTTGAAATGCAACCTTCTAAGTATTGGAAATCTCGTGAATACGGGAAACAATGTGTTTTTTAATATTTATGTGTGCACAATCATGGATATACCTCCAAGTAGACAGGTCATTGCAAAAGTGCATATGAAAAGCAATAGGATGTTTCCTCTCAAGATCAAAATAGACTTGAAGGAAGGAGGTGTTGTAGCAGCAGTCACACAAGAAGTATTTCAATAAGAAATGAAAGATGAGAACTAGTTATGGCATTTGATATTTGAACATCTCAATTTCAGAGGTTTGAATTTGTTGCATAGAAAATGAATGGTAAAGGGATTACCACTCATAGGGAAACCAGACAGCCTATGTGAAGGTTGCATCTTGGGGAAACAACACACAGAATCATTTCCAGCAGGAAAGAGTATAAGGGCAAAGGCACCTTTAGAGATTTTCCACTCATATTTATGTGGACCAATGCACATGCCATCATTAGCTGACAGTCATTATTTTTTTACATTTATATATGATTACACAAGAAATACATGGGTTTATTTTTTAAAACATAAAAGTGAAGTGTTTGAATAGTTCTACCAGTTCAAAGCTCTTATTGAGAAGCAAAGTGGACACTACATAAAAGTGTTGAGAACTGACAGAGGTGGAGAATATATCTCCAAAGACCTCCTACGTTTCTGCAGGGAGCATGGAATACACAAGAAGTTTACTACAAAGTATACACCTCAGCAAAATGGTGTAGAAAAAAGAAAGAATGGGACCATCATGGAGATGGAAAGGAGTATGTTGAAGGCAAAGCATTTGCCAAATGAGTATTGGGTAGAAGCTGCCAATTGTGCACCTTATATTTTAAATAGATGTCCAACCAAATTTGTTATGAACAGAGTTCCAGAAGAAGCATGGAGTGGAACAAAGCAAGTTTTCACTCACATGAGAGTGTTTTGATGTGTGGCATATGCAGATGTCCCAGATTAGTTAAGGAAGAAGTTGGAAAACAAAGGGGAGAAGTGTATATTTATTGGATACAGTGATGAATCCAAGGCTTACAAGCTCTATAATCCATCAACTAAGAAGGTAATAATCAACAGAGATATTCAGATCATTGAAGAAGAAGCTTGGGATGGAATTTTAGAGAAGTCTGTAAATGTGAAGACATGTATTTAACATGAAGATAAGGAGTAATTGATTGTAGAAATAGTTCCTCAATGGTGGCTCCTCCTCCACCTACACAAGCTCAACAAAGCACATCGCAAGAAAGCAATAGAGAAAAAGTGCAAAACCAAGGAAGTGCTTCTCCAAGCATGCCATAGGGATCAAAAACTCCCTCGAGTTCAAGTGCAACTCCAGGCACATCTTCAAAAAATATAAGAAGACCAAGATTCAGAAATTTAAATGAAATGTATGAGCAAGAAGAAGTAAATAGTAATGTTGGTCTAAATTTCTTATTTTCTTTATTTTGTCATGTTCATGATCCAATCCATTTTTAAGATGCAGTAAAAGAAGAGAAGTGGATTGAAGCAAAGAATGAAGAAATAGGAGTAGTAGAAAAGAATGACACGTGGGAGTTAGTGGACCTCCCACAAGGAAAAGAAGTTATTGGAGTGAAATGGGTCTATAAGACCGAGAGCAACATTGAAGGCAAGATATAAAGGCACAAAGCAAGAACTATTGTCAAAGGCTACAAGAAGTAACAAGGAAGAGACTATGTGGAAACCTTTGCACCAGTTGTAAGGATGGAGACCGTGCAGACAATGTTGTCCATAGCAGCACAAAAAAAGTGGAAAGTTTATCAAACGGATGTGAAGTCAGCATTCTTGAATGGAGTGTTGACAGAGGAGGTGTATGTTGAAAAACCTCCTGGCTATGAGATAGAAGGCCAAGAACATAAAGTGTGTAAGTTGAAGAAATCTCTTTATGGGCTGAAGAAAGCACTGAGAGAATCGTACAATAGGATCGATGCTTACCTAGTGGATAATGGGTTTGACAATTGTGATGGTGAACCCACACTCTACATCAAAGAAAATGATGGTAAAATTCTTATTGTTGTTTTATATGTAGATGATTTGATTCTCACAGGAAATGATGTTTCTCTCATTGTTGATTTTAAAGAAGTCATGAAAATTGAATTTGAAATGACTAACTTGGGTTTATTGAGATATTTTTTGGGCATTGAAGTAAATAAAAATGAAAAGGGAATTTTTATTTCCCAAGAAAAGTATGCTGCACAAGTTTTAAATAGGTTCAATATCCAGAACAACAAAGCAGCAACAACTACAACTCTCATGGGGTTGAAGTTGAGCAAGGAAGATTGTAGCAAGAATGTCGATCCGACATTGTACAAGAGCATATTTGGAAGTCTAATGTATTTGACTACAACTAGGCCTGATATTATGTATGTAGTGAGTTTAATATCCAAATTCATGGAGACACCAAAGGAGACACATTGGCAAGCATCCAAGAGAATTTTAAGGTATGTAAATGAAACAAATCAGTATGGTGTTCTATACTCCTCAACTGATAATTTTAAGCTAATTGGTTACACCGACAGTGATTGGGATGGAAGTGTAGATGACAGAAAAACCACATCTGGATATGTATTTCATTTGGGATTGGGAGCCATTCCATGAGCTTCCAAGAAGCAGCCAATAGTTTCATTATCAAAAACAGAAGTTGAATATGTAGCAGCAACAATAACATCATGTCAAGCAATTTGGATGAGAACGATGCTGAAATATTGATGTCATGAGAAAAATAAAGGAACCACAATTTATTGTGATAACAACTCAGCAATTTCATTTTCAAAGAATTCTATTGTCGACAAGAGAAAAAAGCATATTGATGCAAAGTATCATTTATAAGGGAATTGGTTAACAATGGTGAATTTGTTTTGCAGAATTGCAGGTTAGAGGAACAACTTATTGATATCCTCACAAAGCCATTGGGACATAGAAGTTTTTTTTTATCTCAGGTAGTGTCTGGGAATGATTGATGGCAACAGTTGTGATTAACGGGGAGTGTTGGAATTACTCCCAACCACTGCCATGAATAAGAAGTGGCAGCAGTCCACACTTCATTAAATTTTTGTTGGAGGAAGGAAAAATAATAGGTTTCAAGCCCAAAGGCATTTTTGTGAAATCCACACAAAATATCAAACAGAGTACCCAAGCCGCACAGCATGCATTAATTTCCTTACACATCGCATTACTTACCTTTCTTTCCGACACTTCGCCACCTAAAAGTTTTATGTTTTACCCATAAGTCTTTCGCTAAAGTTATTTCCCTGCCGATGCGATATCGGAGGGACCCACATACCTTATCGCATTGCAACTAGACACAAACCTTTACATTCCACCTTTCCTTACCTTTTCACCTTAGCGCACTTCCCAACCTTTACCACATCGTCACCCACACATCACAACTTTTATTGTTTAAATATTAAACGAGAAACTAAACTTATTTCTCTGCCAATACGATATTGGTGGGACCCACAAACCTCATCGCACTTCGCAATATGTCCCACTTACCTTTTATGCCACCCGCACTTTGTAATTATTATTTTTAACCTTTTCTGCAGTCTGCAGTGCACACTTTGCACAGTTTATAACTTACTGTCTAGCCACCCGCAAGATAATTTGTTTTTTTTTCGATGCGATTGCAAAAGGAGCACGTGTCAAGCTCAGGAGGATAGCGCATATCGATGCATTGCAAAATCAGGAGTTTAAATGGATAGCGCCCACAAGTTATTATTTTGAAGTTGTGATGCGATGTGCCATGTCACATCGCATATCACAAATCTTATGTTTTTTCCGTATCGCGCATATGTTAAAAGTTATAATTGCTGGTATGCAATCTATGAGGAAGCACCAGATGCGATGTGTTTTTCGGAAGCGGAACCAATAAAATTTTAGGTCTGTCGTTATGTGTATTTGTACGTTCTTTCATGTAGAAGCATAATATTAGGGCGGAGGATGATTTTGTTTTTGAAAGTCCGATTCCCACATTGAATTTCTTTAAATGTTCTGGCTAATTTTGTATAAACTATGTAATTTCCATATGTTTTCTAAGTTGAATAGAAAAGGAATTCCTCTCCTGTTGCTCTCACTCTCTATATGTTTGTGTAATTTTAATTTCTGCAATAATTCTTCATTCTCCGTGTTTTCTAGGGAACACATCCCTCTGTGTAGTTTTTTGTTCAATATTTTCAACATTTTCTGCATCGGTTACCATATTAAAACTTCTGTGAAGAAGTGGCATGGTGTCTGAGTGTGAGACGACTTATGAACATCACGAATATGAGGATGAGGATGAGAAGAAATTGATGGGATGTTACCTTTCATTGCTTTAGGTGTAAGTAGACGAAGAGAACAGGTTGTGTTTCAGCATATTGTTCTTGATGAAAGAATTCCAGTAATTCTTGATTTCATTGTATGTGCGTCCTGGATAATTAGGTGCAATTTCACACCACCTACACTACTAATTTCCCAGGTTAATGGACTAGCTTGGCAATTAAAAAAGTGGAGACACTTAATACACATACGAGTGGGTTGGTTCTCATAACAATTACTGCTAAATATTTCACATAGTTAACCGAACAAATACTGCTAAAAATATCAGAGATTAAGTAATGGAAGGGTAGGTTCTCATGTGATATAAAATTCTCAAAATAGAGAGAAAAAAAAAACAAAGATATTACTGAGAATGGATTGGAATTGTATGATGAATTTATCTTCTTGGGGTGAAATTGCACAATGTGTAAGGCCATGACACAAGTAGTTCATCCATCTCAGCCTGCAGCTCTTTCCGCATCTCTGCAAACCTGCATGGCCATTTATTTGGGTTTAATACTATAATATATATTTGTTTCGTTTCATCTTAACGCCTTCTAAACATAAATTTATTCAATTTATTCAATGCACATAAACGTTGGTGTTCTCTTATCGCATCAAAAAGAGCTCTACAACCATAAATGGTGAGATGTTTGGATCCAATATTTAGGTAATTATAACTGAGATCCCCTCCTCCACCCACTCAGAAAAAAATAAAACGAGGGCCAACCTAGAATAGATCTATACTTCAATAAATCAACTAAGTAATCCATATTACTGGAGATCTATAAATCAAGAAGTTAGATCTATAAATATTTTATTTATTTAATGGAAATACACAAGAGATATGACCATGGGGATAGTTTCCCAGCTTAAATTTAGAGCAGCTAATTTATTCTTAACATTGATACTCAGGGTACAGTTATTAATAATTATATTAAAATAATGTGTGCAAATGGAACTAGGTTTTACTCAGCAGACTATTAGCCAAGTAAGGGTGTAAGTGGGTGTTTAAATATTTACTAGCTTGTTTGGCAAGGTATCTCTAGGAGCAGGCTCAGAGGCCGTTCTTCGTGATATAATTTATGAGTTTCTCATCTTCATGGGGTGATCAACGACCTCTCCTAAGATATGGGTTGGCAGAAAAGGGAGTTCCTTATCCATTCCCTTCTGTGTACCTCATTTTTAGTTAAATCCTTTTATATGTCATAAAATGATGGCGGTGGTGCGCTCTCATCTAGGCTTGTAATCGATTCTTCTCATATGTTCAAACACAAACACAGTGAAATATTGAGAGGCAGGCACATTAACGAGAGACGTTTCAATCGTCTATTGATGATGGAGCCCATTATTTTCCAATTTTCAATCGAAGCACATGGGGAAATGACTAGCCCCTTGTCATGACTAAATATGATTGTTGTGAGTCCAAGCAGGTCATTAAAATATTTTTGAATTTTTTTCTTGAAGCCATTTTATGAGCTCCCCTACATAATAAGCTCTCTCTCCTTACCTTTAAGAATAACAACTTGCATCTAATGTGTTCATTCCATTGTTGAACATCTGTTGTGAATGAAGAACTAAATGGGGATCCACTTGTACTTCTTCCTCTCTGCTGGATCCGTGTGTACACCCACTCAGATACGATTCCAATGCAAAAGTAGTAGTGACAGCTGCGTGAAACACACTATCTAAAATAAGAGCATGAGAATCATACGTTCACATTCCATTACCATCTTTTTATTCACAGTAAAATTCATGGAACATAATTTAATGATATTTATAAATATTTTCAGTATGAATAGACACGTTACTAACTAAAAATAATAATAATATATTCATAAAAATAGACATAAAATACAAAATGGTGAAAATGATATTTAGAGAATGTAATTTAGGAGAGACGTTTCACCCAATTTTATATTAGGAATTAGTTCCTATTTCTTAGGTAGATGTTCTAACTTCGTTATATGTGTGAAGATTATATATTCTCCATTGTAATGTGATTGATGTAGAGCATTCTGGAGAGACACTCTCTAGGTAGAGCCTCTCATCTGAAAGTTTCCCACTTTCACTAATAAATTTTATTCTTGAGGTTTTATCATGGTGTCAGATGGAGGAACATGTGGATCAGTTAAAACATTTACGGGATTTTTCGGATCACCCAGCACAACCTATTAGCGTGACATCAGAGTTGAGTGGGGCAATGTTAAGGGAACATTGACCAGCAACGTGGCAGAGGAGGCTGTGGAAAATGATCCTGCGACATCGCAGAAAGAGGAGGTCATGGAAGATGGAGGAGTGTTATGTTCGTTGAAGGATTCAACACAACAATTCATATTTCACTCGTAGATCTGCTAGATCCATGGGTGATCGCTTCTCGGATAGGCTAGGGAGAAGACTATTCCGTCAAGGACGTGGAAGAAAGCGAGAGTAGATAGGCCATAAACATTTGGAGTGGCCTTTGAGAGCATGTGGAGAGAGGTGAGTGATGCAGCGAAATCGTGGGTGATCGAGTTGAGAGTTTTAACTACTGGAGGAGTTGTTGCTCATTAGTGAATGCACAACAGAACCGTGGGTGATCGAGTCAAGTGTTTTAACTACCAGAGGAGATGTTTCTCATTGTAGGGAGGAGTTGTTGTGTCTAGCAGTCAAGCCGGCGTTGTCGCTATGTGATCTGTTGGTCGAAATACTAAGCTGCTGGCCCCTTGCTACAAACCACCACAGTGGAGGTCGTGAGTCCAAGGATACGAGTGAGTAGAGAAAAAATAGATTGTGGTTGCCAGATTGCACCTATATCTGCGTGGTTTTGTTGCTTAGTCAACCACCTTGGGACGCAGAAGTAGTAGCAGTGGTTTGGTGATTTCGTTATGGTGGTAGATCCAACAAGGTTGCATACCCACTGTCATCGCCAAAAAAAATGTATGTACTTTCACAAGGTGTGCTTGTTCGAAATTAATTCCAACTATTGAAGTCAATCAACAGTAATTGTAGAGTGATTGAACTGTGACACATTGAAGCCTTAGCAAAGGCGGTTGCTGCTTTCTTGAAGAAATTGCAAAAGGATTGGAAAGACCGCATAGGTGAAGTAAAGAGCAGATAAGATTAGACCCCTTTGATATTTAATCTAAGGCGGTAGCCGATTTCTTAAAGAGAAGAGTTAAATGTTCAGACTGAAAGTCTCGCTAGTAGCACAGAGCTTTGATTATAGGTTGAATCAGGCTTTAAAGCCTTACCAATAAAATTGGCGGAGTTAATGAATGTGGCGGTAATCGCAAGTTTTAATTGCAGTGTCTTGTTGATGTTGGAGGTCCGATGCGATCATCACAATCGGAAGTATCACATAAGTAATACTGCAACCTTTTTTTTTTTGGGCCGATGCGATGAGTTATATCACAATCGTTTCTTATTGTAATCACCCTCCACTGTAAGCCGAGGTCCGATGGTCCCATAGACCACGCGGCAATTTCATATTGAATCGCAAGTGAATCAATCGAAAGCGTTTATTGTTATGGCCCGATTGAACAGTTATTTTAACCAGACTCGATGGTTTATAAGAGCACAGTTTATATTCCATTGCGGGTCCATCTTACCGATCGGAATATCACAATCGGAGGCCTTTGTTTATTTTTCCTGATTGACATTTGAAGCGTGGATCCGATGGGTGCTATACAACAGAGTTAAAACAGTCATCGCATCCGGTTTGCAATCGGTGATCGGGATTTAAAAAAGGGTCACATGTTATGTGTTAAGACCAGACCCGATGCATTTATAGATTTGTTTAAGTTTCATTTCAATATATATTTGTTTTAATTTTATTTAATATGCGTGGCATATATATGTTGTAAGAGCCCGTGAGGTAGTGTAAGTAATTTTCATTGTTTTTATTAATTCCACAGAACAGTGAATGAAAATGCACAGCAGTGCGGGAAAAGAAAATACAGAGCGTTTTTTTTAGAGAGACAGTGCGTAAGAAATATACAGACAGTGTATTTTTTTATTGAGACAGTGAATTCTATTCTGAGCACTGCGTTCCTGAAGCAGTCCGGATTTGTAATAGTTTTGTTCTGAAGTTAATGAAATAGTTTTTCATGTGGAAACTCTATCTCATGTCAGTGAAATTTTTATATTTCTCTGTGTTAGAAGAGGAGAGTATTACTCTCTGCATTGTTGTTCTGTAATTCTCAGAAATTCAAACATGGTATCAGATCTAGTCCAGGCTCTTTGAAGGTCAAAGAAGCTAAAGGAAAGGAGTTCTTTGTTGCAGCAGCTTCTCCAGCAAAGTGAAGACTCAGCCAAAAATAATTCAAGGTATTTCTCTATACAGTTTATTGTGTTACTGTTGTAGAATAGTCAGTTATTTTATATACACAGTCAAGTGCTTTTGAATCATAGTTAAGAGTGCAGAATGGCTGGAGCCAGCACTGGTATGGGTATGGGAAATATCCACCTCCCACTGTTTAATGGGAAAAATTATGACTATTGGTCAATAAATAAGAGAGCTTTATTTGTCTCCTAAGACTTATGGGAATTTGTTGAGGATGGATTCGAAGAGCCAACAAATGAATAAGAGTTAGATGATTTAACTCAGGTAGAGAGAGAGATGCTGAAGAGAAATAAGAAGAAAGACTCCAAAGCTCTCTTCTTATTGTATCAAGCAGTGCATGAGAGTGTGTTTCCGAGGATAGCAGCAGCTAATAGATCTAGAGAAGCATGGGAAACTCTCAAGACAACCTATCAAGGCATGGAAAATATGAAGACAAAAAAACTTTAGTTGCTGAGGAGAGACTTTGAAACTCTCCGTATGAAAGATTCAGATACTATTGACTCATTCTTCACTCATGTGATTGGAATGGTAAAATAAATAAGATCTCATGGAGAGACTCTTGAATACAAGAGGATTATTGAAATACTCTTGAGGAGTCTACCCTCAAGATTCGACTTGATTGTCACCACCATAGAGGAGACTAAGGATCTCACAAATTTTTCAGTGAATGAGCTACATGCATCACTGATGACCCATGAACAGATATTGGGTAGGAGTGAAAAATCATCTCTAGAGCATTCCTCTAAGACCCAGATGTCTTTCGGAAGAGGAAGAGGGCAAGGCAGAGGAAGAGGAAGAGGCAGAAGCAAAAACATAGGTGGAAGGAGCAACCCTTCACATTTACATGGAAGGTGCAATAGTCAAAATCACAGCCACGACCAAGGTAGAAGCCAGTAGAGTGGTCAACAGAATGCTCAAGGACAGAGGTATGATAAGTCCAATGTCCAATGTCACTATTGTAAAAAATATGGTCATTATGCTAATGAATGTAGAAAGAAGTAGCATGATATGGGAAGTATAAATAGTGCAAATTTCACTAGAGAAAATATCAGCCAAAATAATTTGTTTTTAGCTTGTAATATGGCTAAAGAAAATAATGAAGATTTATGGTTTCTAGACTCCGGTTGTAGTAACCATATGACAGGAAACATAGTAATGTTTTCTATGTTAGATGAGAGTGTGAAGTCACAAGTCACACTAGGAATTGATAGCAAAGTTTCTGTTATGGGAAAAGGGATTGTAAATGTTTTAACAAGGAAAGGTGCAAAGAAATCCATATCATATGTTTATTATGTTCTAGGAATGAAGTGTAACCTCTTAAGTATTGGACAACTTTTCCATAAGGGGTATAATGTATTTTTTGATGATGATGTTTGTACCATCATGGGCAAACCACCCAGCAAACAATGTATTGCTGAAGTGAAGATGCCGAGGAACAGGATGTTCCCTCTCAGAATGAGAGTAGATTTGAAGAATGTTGAAGAGAAAGTAGCAGTGGCACAACAGACTTTCCAAAGTGAACCAAAATATGATAATTGGTTGTGGCACTTGAGATTTGGACATCTCAACTTTGGAGGTCTTAATCTGTTGAACATAAAAGGAATGGTAGTAGGTCTACCATTGATAGAGAAACCGAACAGCCTTTGTGAAGGTTGTATCTTGGGGAAACAACACAGAGA
Source organism: Pinus albicaulis (assembly GCA_034641835.2). Lineage (NCBI taxonomy): Eukaryota > Viridiplantae > Streptophyta > Pinopsida > Pinales > Pinaceae > Pinus > Pinus albicaulis. The sequence continues at coordinate 692,009,564 of CM076576.1, read as the reverse complement.
AAGTTTTCCTTCCGGGAAAAGCATTAGGGAAAAATCACCCTTATAAATTTTCCACTCAAATTTATGTGGACCGATGCAAACTCCATCACTTTCAAGCAGCCACTACATCTTAACATTCATAGATGATTTTACAAGAAAAACTTGGGTTTACTTTTTGAAAAGAAAAAGTGAAGTATTTGAAATATTTTGCAATTTCAAAGCACTTGTGGAAAACCAAAGTGGGCTGCATATCAAATTCCTAAGGACTGATAGAGGAGGAGAGTTTATCTCTAAATATTTTCTACGTTTTTGTAGAGAAAATGGTATTCATAAGTAGTTTACAACTAGATATACTCCACAGCAAAATGGAGTAGCCAAAAGGAAGAATAGAACCAGAATGGACATGGCAAGGAGTATGTTAAAGGCAAAGCATTCACCTAATGATTATTGGGTTGAAGCTGTACATTATGCAGCGTACATTTTGAATAGGTGCCCTACAAAATTAGTTATGAACAAAGTGTTGGAAGAGGCATGGAGTGGCACAAAGCAAGGTGTCACACACATGAAGGTTTTTGGATGTGTGGCTTATGCACACATTCCAGATCAGCTAAGGAAGAAGTTAGACAAAAAGGGGGAGAAATGTATTTTCATTGGATACAGTGAGGAATCCAAGGCTTATAGGTTGTATAACCCATCCACCAAGAAATTTAATGTGAGCAGAGATGTTCAGTTTATTGAAGAGGAAGCTTGGGATGGAAGCATAGAGAAAATAGTGAATGTTAAACATTGTTTATCTCATAATGAAAATAATGATGAGTTGGCTGAAATACATCTCCAAACAACAACACCAAAACAAGAGTAGTAGAGCACACCCTTGAGGAGAAATGAATGTGCTTCTCCAAGAACACCACAAAGAGGAAATTCAAGTGCTTCTTCAAGCATTTGCACATCTAATGAAAAAGGTAATAAGTTCAGAAATTTAAAAGACATATATGAACAAGATATAGCAAATGAAGGTATCAATTCTTTGCTTGCTTTATATTGTCATGTTGATGATCCTGTTCATTTCGAAGAAGCTATCAAGGATAATATATGGATAGAATTTATGGATGAGGAGATAAATTCCATAGAAAGAAGAAGACTTGGGATTTGGTTGAACTCCCAAAAGGTAAAGATGTCATTGGGGTTAAATGGGTCTACAAGACCAAGAGTAATGTCGAAGGCAAAATAGAGAGGCACAAGGCAAGACTTGTTGTCAAAGGTTATAAGTAGAAGCATGGGATAGATTATGAAGAAACTTTCACACTGGTTGCTAGAATAGAAACCGTGAGAGCAGTGTTGTCCATAGCAGCACAAAACAAGTGGAAAGTTTACCAAATGGATGTGAAGTCAACATTCCTAAATGGAGTGTTAATGGAAGAGGTTTACATTGAACAACCTCTCGGCTATGAAAAGAAAGGCCAAGAGCACAAAGTGTGCAAGTTGAAGAAGGCTCTTTATGGGCCGAAGCAAGCGCCAAGAGCGTGGTACAGTAGGATAGATTCCTATCTATTGGAAAATGGATTTGAAAAGTGTGAGGGAGAACCCACCCTCTACATCAAATAAAAAGATGGTAAAATATTGATTGTATTTTTGTATGTTGATGATGTTATTTTCACAGGTAATGATGATTACCTTATTGAAAATTTTAAAAAAGTCATGAAAGAAGAATTTGAAATGACTGACATGGTTTTGCTAAAATACTTCTTAGGAATAGAAGTAGAACAAGATGAAAATGGGATTTTTATCTCACAGGCAAAGTATGTTAATGAAGTGCTTGAAATATTTAACATGCATGAAAGCAAAGCAGCAATCACTCCCACAGTGATGGGATTAAAACTCAGCAGAGAGGACAACAACAAGGATTTTGATCCTAGCTTATAAAAGAGCATAGTTGGTAGCCTTATGTATTTGACTGCAACTAGGCTGGACATAATGCATGTTGTTAGTTTGATTTCTAGATTCATGGAAAAGCCAAAGGATGCACATTGGCAGGCAGCAAAAATATTTATGAGGTATGTCAAAGGTACAAAAGGGTTTGGTATTTTATATACTGCTTTAGAATGTTCAAATTTAGTTGGATACACTGACAATGATTGGGTTGGAAGTGTAGATGATCGGAAGAGCACTTCTGGTTATGTTTTTCACATGGGTTCAGGAGCCATTTCATGGGCTTCTAAGAAACAGCCCATTGTAGCATTATCTACAACAGAGGCAGAATATGTGGCAGCTATAGTAGCAACATGTCAAGCAGTTTGGATGAGAAAAATGTTGATAATTTTATGCCAAGAACAGGTAAAAGGGATAGTGGTTTATTGTGACAATATCTCAGCTATTGCATTGTCTAAAAATTCATTCTTTCATAAAAGGGCAAAGCACATTGACACCAAATTTCACTTCACACATGAATTGGTTAACAATGGTGAGATAGTTTTGCAACATTGCAGAACAGAGGATCAATTTACAGATATATTCACAAAGCCACTTGCGCAGAAAAGCTTTGAACATTTCAGGAAATGCTTGGGTATGCAGAAAAACCCAGCACTTGAAATTAAGGGGGAGTGTTGGAAATTAATTCCAACTACTGAAGTCAATTAGCAGTAATTGCAGAGTAATTGAACTGTGGCACATTGAGGCCTTAGCAAAGGCGGTTGCCGCTTTCTTGAAGAAATTGCAAAAGGATTAGAAAGCCCGCACAGGTGAAGTACAGAGCAGATAAGATTAGACCCCTTTGATATTTAATCTAAGGCAATAGTCGATTTCTTAAAGAGCAGAGTTAAATGTTCAGACTCAAAGTCTCGCCAGCAGCGTAGAGCTTTGATTACAGGTTGAATCAGGCTTTAAAGCCTTACCAATAAAATCAGCGGAGTTAATGAATGTGGCAGTAATCGCAATTTTTACTTGCAGTGTCTTATTGATGTTGGAGGTGTTATTGCCTAAATCCACCTTAGGCTGAAGGAAGGCGAGATTCAGGGTAACACAAAACCACGCTCAGTTTGGTATCTAGCCCTACCAGAACAGGAGAGGGCTCTCTCTGGGTCAATCTCAAGAAAAATGTATCAATAGGGCTTGAGATGACTGAAATGAGTGCTAATTTTAGGCTAGGTATATGAATCAAGGAGTTTGGAATGATTTTTAAGGGTTTTTGTTGGAAAAAGGGAAAGGCAATTTTGGGCTTGGGGATGAGGCCAAATTCTTGCAGAGTTCAAGTTGGGGCATGGAAGGCAATGGCTTTGATGTCTTAGATTCAATGAATTGATAGAAAAGATTGCTGAGGAGATGAAGAGGGCAAGAGGCTGCGAGGGTCCTCTTCAAACAGATGAAAACATATAAAACTAAACAAAATTTTAAGGCAGAGCACCAACAAATTAATGAATTCTACCTTAGTTACTCATTTGTCTAGTTTCAGAAGCAAAGAGAGGGGAAATGGCATACATAAAACATTAATGAACTTACAATTACATGGAGAAAAATATCATCAAAAATAAGAGCCAGAAGGATCCCAACAAGTGCTGCAAAACCCTGGTCTTTCCTTTGCCAAAAAAAACTGAAATGAATATACAATGAGGTGCCAAACTATTCCCAAGAGTCCAACCTTGAAAATGACTCAGAAAATACATAATATAGACTAGCCTAACCCTTCCCCATGCCTCTAGGGGTCGAGCTCATCCTTCTAGGAGCTATTTCAACCAATTCTAAACTAGGAACTGAAATCTAGGCAATCAAACAACTTGCCTCTATATGGTAGGAAACTAATTCATTCATTTAATTTTCACTTTTTAGTGAATGAATTCTCTAGAACAAGTAAAAATATGCGAAATTTACATCATGGTCAATAAATTACATCAAGATAGATCAAGAGTTACATCAAAAAGTAAAACTAGTCAAAACCGGGCGAATTTCTGAGCTAAAGAGTGAAAATGGGACCAAATTTCTCTATGCGCCGCGCCCAATTTCTCTATGCATCGCGCCACTTTGGAGCTTATTTTTAGGCACTTCCCGAAGTCCAAATTGAGCTTATGATATCTCGTTGGAAAGCCCTGCCTGTCTACTTTCCATCCTAAGCAGAATTTCTGGATTTGGTGTCCATTTTCCCCTCCAAAGGTTCAATCTCCAAAAACGGGTTCCTGTGTGTGCAAAAAGTGGCATAAAGGCCATTTTCAAGGTGTTTTTGACCCTTTAGGCCACCCAGAACTTGATGAAATCCTTAGGCCATTCCTGAGAATGCATAAATTTTCATAAAAAATCCAAAAATGTCAATTTTTCCTCCAGAAGATCTCCCAATCGTAAGCGCGCGCAAGGTGGTGCTACGCGTCGGGAGGAAAAATCTGTTTTGTGACCAAAAATTCACAAATGACAAAATCTTCTCCAAATTTGCTGAAATTTGGACTGAAGGTCCCCCATCAAGTGCCATGCTTAGCCAAAGAAGCTTTGGCCAAGATTCAGAGTCTATCCTCCCTTTTCCGATGTTCAGTGTCCTCTTGGTGCATGCAGTTCTGCGGTAGAATCAATGTTTCGGTCATATGAGCTATTTGTGTCCGTCTCTATGGTGTTGAAAGTCTATGTCAAGTGAATGTTTGACTTGTATGAGATGGAAAACAAAAATTTGGTATATTTGCCTCCAATTTCCAAATGTGTGCCAAAGGGAAGGGACTGTGGAGATAAGGCAGTGTGGACAGTGGGGTCTTGTCAAGTGATAATTTGCCCTTTTAAAACATCTGATTTGAAAATGTAGAAAAAATGGGACAACTACTTGAATTTTTGGGATTTTGGGAATTTTATAAGTGATATGAGGAAATGGATAATGATAGGGCATGAAATAGTTTTAGGGATAGGGAAAAGGGAATGCAATGATATGAGTAGTTTAGGGTATAAGGGAATAGGGGAAGGATATTGACAATGATGATATTACAATGATGGGAAAGGGTCCGTAGGTGGGGAGTTATTTGGCAACAAAGTTGTTTTCAAAACACTAATTTGAAACCCCAAGGAGAAACTTTAATAAAACGATAGGGTTTATATTTTCATGTATCAAATTCTCATAATCGGCCATATAATCACACCAAACATGATTTCATGGGCACTAAGAGATCACAAGAACTTACACGAGAAGAAAAAACCGAGTCAATACGAGAATTTGGAAGCAAATAGCAAAAATTATCATTTCAGGCCTGTGCGCTGCGCAGTCAGCCCAGTGCGCCGCACAGGCTGTGTGCGCCGCGCCAGTGTAATTTTACACTGTGTGAAACTGCCCTGTGTGCCGCGCGTGTCCAGTGCATCGCGACCACTCTTCTATGCACCGCGCCGACAAACTCATCCACTATCCGGCCTTCATATGCTGAATTTTCTCCTCCACGTTTGTCCATGATTTCTCTTGGCTTCTAACTGAATTTTGCTATGCCCATGAGTTTTGAAACAACGAAAATATCTTTCATGGCATGGACTTTGATTTTTGATTTGGAAAACTTTCTTTCTAATTTTTCAGACTTTGGCACTTTGCTCATAACTCTGTTTTTCTTCCTTTTGACTTTTTGGAGTTGAATGATGAAACTTGTCTATTTTTTGTAGGGATGATTGGCATGGAATTTGACAAAGGCGACCATGCTGTGCTGAAGAAATTGACAACTGAAGAATTGAAAATTACATGGAAATTTATTACAAATGATAAAATTGATAATTTTTCTTCAAAACAGAGTTTTAAAGAAAAGTCATGATCATGCACTATAACGATGAAATTTGTTGAGATGAAAACTTATTTTGATCCTCCCTCTGGCTTGCTGGCATTATTGGGCACTTTGAAGACCAAATTTGCGAAACCCTATACCTACAAAGACCTAAAAACCTTAGAATGACTCTTTGCTGACCAAGAGGCCAAAACAGGACTATGAATGACTTTAAAATGATTTTATGGACAGACCTGAGCCAGCAGGATAAGGCATGAGGGGTATGAGTGAGAAGGCCCTTCCGTCAGATAATGGCATGCCCCTAACGGAGTGCAGATGAATGAACTGAATGGGACACCTAAAAATGAAATGCAACAAGAGAAATGATCTCTGACGGTGGGATGAAAAGACCGACTCTAACATTGGCTCCAATGGGGATGGTAGCTCCTGGGAGGTGCCAAGAACTGCAGGTCTTTGTGAGAGAAAACAGTGCCTTCATCCATTGGGAAATGGAGTTAAAACATGAAAACTCACATTATGCAGAGTGACTCTGACTCAAGGCTAAAACTGGAAATCATAATAAAACCAAACATGACTAAAACATAACTAACAAACTGGAAAAATGCTCATAATTGAGCTTATTCATCAAACCTATTTTAATTGTTCTTTTCACCACCCGATCAAGTGAAATGGAATAGCCAATGCAACCATGTAAGCATCCTGGATGCTATTTTATTTCTTCCCAAATGCTTTCTGATGCGCAGGAAAAGGGAAGAATCGAAAGGCAACTCCCATGGAAACTCATAATCAAGTTGACTGCTGATAAAATTGCAAAGCATGAATTGACTGGATGAATTCAAGAAAATTGCGAAAGGATCTTCATAAACATAGCTACCGATTTCCATTAACACATTACTGCTCTGGTTCAAGTAATCTTCATAGCTGGATATTAAGATTTTTCTCACATCTGTGCTGTCTTTCTTTGGTGATTGTAGCAAGCTGTCAAAAGGATCCTAAATTTTGTGAATAATCAAACTCTGTTGCCGATTCCAAACAGAACAAAAGTATCCTTTACCAATCTCCTCATATGACTGCAAACCTTGAAATGAGATTTGTAATGAAAAATCTGTTAGACGAGACAATGAAGGTGACTTTTGAATAAGATTATTATGAACATTCTTTTCTGTCACATGGTTAGCCAATGAAGAAGAATTATTACAGCAAACATCATCCAACACACGAGCAAAAGGATCATCAAAAACTTGAGAAGACTACTGTGATGTATCCATTGAAACTGTATGGCATCCTACTGGCTGTTCATCTTTTTCTTTAGAGATATTACTAAGATTCTTCTTTATAAACTGAAATGATTCGAAACAAAAGGGTACAAAATCCTCTTGCATCATTAAATCATGTATTTTGACTTCCACACCTTCATCTGTAATATGACCTTCAATTTCATTTGGTGGCTGCAAATCTAGAGCTAGGGATGGTTTTGTATCCAAAATGATTTCATCAATCGTTTCAGGAGAAGATTTCTCATCAAAAACTTGCTCAAGAATTTCACTATTTGTCTCATCCTCAACATTAAAACTGAGAGATTGTTGACTTCCTACAGGCTGCTCATTTGAAAATTTACTATGCAATTTACCCTTCAAAAACTGAAATGATTCAAAAAAAATGGTACAGAGTCATCTTGTATCATTTGATCATATGTGCTAGCTCCCATGTCTTCCTCTGCAACTTGAAAATCAGTGGCTTTCGGGTACTTCAAATCTGAATATGAGAAGTCTTGAACAAAGTTTTCATTTCCCTCAAGATGGTCCAGATCAAGACTTTTTGACGGTTGATTTCTGATTGTATGGAATTTGTCTCTGATGAAATGAAATGAATCAAAACAAAAAGGAAAAGATCCTTCACTTACTTCAAAATTTGATGCACTTTCCTCATCATTGTCATAGTTGATATGCATCGGTTGATCACTGTACTCGAGCTACTGAAAGTGAACTTCCTCCTTGCACAAACTAGCTGCTGATTTTTCTGCAAGATTAGCTTCTGTTTGGAGAACATAATCATCATCATACTGATCAAAATGAGGCAAATAATTAGTATAAAATACATCATCAAGCATACACGTCAAATCAACAGCTCTCTCTTCTTCAAGATGATCTATAAAGAAATCACTATGACAACTGGGATAAGAAACAAAATGTTTGGGATCAGCCACTTTTTCTTCTTCAATCAGCAAGTCATGGGCTTGAACAGTATACTCATTCCTTGTGGTGCTCTTTTGCATCATCTCTTCTACTGCACTTACCAACATGTCAAGCTTTACCTCTAGAGATATCGATTTCTCTGGATCTACGTTTTTCATCTCTTATTCCTTCAACCTTGCCCTTCGGATCAGCAAATGAGCCTCTACATTTACTGCACTGTCTGCATCTCTTGAAGTGTTGCAATATTCTTTTCTCTCAGCTGAAAATCCATTTCCGGATCAAAGGCACCCGGGTAGTGCAAGAGAGAAGATCTAGGAGAAGGTCTTATATCAGCTGGCATTGAAAAATATACTTGGTTAAATATGGCAGAAAATTGTTGTACTATCTCCCCTGGCAGTATTTTCAGCTGGTTATACTCTTCTATAATCAATAAAAGGTTCTGTCTGATCACCCACCTGTCAAGGAAAACTTCGACAAACTGCTGGAAATCTGAGATGCTCGCATCAGGCAGGGCTTTGAACCAACTCTTGACTTTGCCTTGCAAAGAAAGAGAAAAAAGCCTAATACTGACATCTTCATCATCAACTTCAAAAAGGTCTAGGAATGTCTCAACATTCTGCACATGTTGCTCAGCGCTGACATTTTTACATTCGCCATCAAATCTTGGTAGATATAGGTCATAGTTTTTAGGGAAAGCATGAAGAACAGAAGGTAAAACAAGAGGTTTATACCTATCTAGGACTATACAAGTTGTAGGAGTATATACTAGAGCTACGGGATCAATATTTTTTTCTTTAAGCTCATCACTCTTAAGAGAGTCAACATAAGATGTGGGAAAAGTAAGGAGGCCAATATCAAAGGGAAACTCAATCTTTACACTTTTTGCATAGGTCGAGTGAAGATTTTGATCACCTTTATCATACAACAAATTCTGAAAAACTTTCACGATAGCTTCAAGAACAACAAAGAAATAGTTTACAAGAAAGCAAACTAGATCCTGAATACCATTCCACTTTGGATACCTGAACTTTGTGGAAGATCCTTCCATTTTATCAAAGAAAGAGTTAGTCCTGTAGTGGAGTCTGTACATTGAGTTGGAGTCACCAGGTGAATGATTTTAGCCTTCTTATGTCTGATCGTTGTCCACCATCAACCATCAGATCTGAACTTGATACATGTACTGGGGCAATTTTCCAGTTAGATGTTACATTTACAAACTAGACCGGAGATTGACTAAAGCAACGTTTATCTACTTTCACTAATGCAAAGCAAGATCGTTTCGAAGGCTTCCTGGCATAACTTCAGGCTCCGTCTATAGCTTATAAAACAAATATCACCCACAAGCAAACCATTTTCTTCCCCAGTATGGTCGCCACTATGTTATTGCCTAAATCTACCTTAGGCTGAAGGAAGGCGAGATTCAGGGTAACATTAAACCACGCTCAGTATGGTAGCTAGCCCTACCAGAACAGGAGAGGGCTCTCTCCAGGTCAATCTCAGGAAAAATGTATCAATAGGGCTTGAGATGACTGAAATGAGTGCTAATTTTAGGCTAGGTATATGAATCAAGGAGTCTGGAATGATTTTTAAGGGTTTTTGTTGGAAAAAGGGAAAGGCAGTTTTGGGCTTGGGGATGAGGCCAAATTCTTGCAGAGTTCAAGTTGGGGGAGGGAAGGTAATGGATTTGATGTCTTAGATTCAATGAATGGATAGAAAAGAGTTTTGAGGAGCTGAAGAGGGCAAGAGGCTGCAAGGGTCCTCTTCAAACAGATGAAAACATATAAAACTAAACAAAAGTTTAAGGCAGAGCACCAACAAACTAATGAATTCTACCTTAGTTACTCATTTGTCTAATTTCAGAAGCAAAGAGAAGGGAAATGGCATACATAAAAAATTAATGAACTTACAATTACATGGACAAAAACATCATCAAAACTCAGAGCCACAAGGATCCCAACAAGTGCTGCAAAACCCTCGTCTTTCCTTTGCCAAAAAAAACTAAAATGAATATACAATGAGGTGCCAAACTATTCCCAAGATTCCAACCCTGAAAATGACTCAGAAAATACATAATATAGACCATCCTAACTCCTCTCCATGCCTCTAGGGGTCGAGCTCATCCTTCTAGGAGCTGTTTCAACCAATTCTAAACTAGGAACTGAAATCTAGGCAATCAAACAACTTGCCTCTATATGGTAGGAAACTGATTCATTCATTTAATTTTCACTTTTTAGTGAATGAATCCTCTAGAAAAAGTAAAAATATGTGAAATTTACATCATGGTCAAGAAATTACATCAAGATAGATCAAGAGTTACATCAAAAAGTAAAACTAGTCAAAACTGGGCGAATTTCTGAGCTGAAGAGTGAAAATGGGACCAAATTTCTCTATGCGCAACGCTTAATTTCTCTATGCGTCGCGCCACTTTGGAGCTTATTCTGAGGCACTTCTCGAAGTCCAAATTGAGCTCATGATATCTCGTTGGAAATCCCTGTTTGTCTACTTTCCAACACAAGTGGAAGTTCTGGATTTGGTGTCCATTTGCCCCTCAAAAAGTTCAATCTCCCAAAACTGGTTCCTGTGTGTGCAAAAAGTGGCAGAAAGGCCATTTTCAAGGTGATTTTGACCCTTTAGGCCACCCAAAACTTGATGAAATCCTTAGGCCACTTCTGAGCATGCATAAATTTTCATAAAAAATCCAAAAATGTCAAGTTTTCCTCCAGAAGATCTCCCAATCATAAGCGCGTGCAAGGTGGCGCTACAGGTCGAGCGAAAAAATCTGTTTTGTGACCAAAAATTCACAAATGACAAAATCTTCTCCAAATTTGCTGAAATTTGGACTGAAGGTCCCCCATCAAGTGCCATGCTCAGCCAAAGAAGCTTTGCCCAAGATTCAGAGTCTATCCTCCCTTTTTCGACGTTCAGTATCCTCCTGGTGCATGCAGTTCTGCGGTAGAATCACTATTTCGGTCATATGAGCTATTTGTGTTCATCTCTATGGTGTTGAAAGTCTATGTAAAGTGAATGTTTGACCTGTATGAGATGGAAAACAAAAATTTGGTATATTTGCCTCCAATTGCCAAATGTGTGCCGAAGGGAAGGGACTGTGGAGATAAGGCAGTGTGGACAGTGGGGTCTTGTCAAGTGATAATTTTCCCTTTTAAAAATTTTGATTTGACAATGTAGAGACAATGGGACAACTACTTGAATTTTAGGGATTTTGGGAATTTTATAAGTGATATGAGGAAAGGGATAATGATAGGGCATGAAATAGTCTTAGGGATAGGGAAAAGGGAATGCAATGATATGAGTAGTTTAGGGTATAAGGGAATAGGGGAAGGATATTGACAATGATGATATTACAATGATGGGAAAGGGTCCGTAGGTGGGGAGTTATTTGGCAAAAAAATTGTTTTTAAAACACCAATTTTAAACCCCAAGGAGTAGCTTTAATAAAACGATAGGGTTTATATTTTCATGTATCAAATTCTCATAATCGGCCATATAATCACACCAAACACGATTTCATGGGCACTAAGAGATCACAAGAACTTACACGAGCAGAAAAAACTGAGTCAATACGAGAATTTGGAAGAAAATAGCAAAAATTATCATTTCAGGCCTGTGCGCCGCGCAATCAGCCCAGTGCACCGTGTAGGCTGTGTGCGCCGCGCCAGTGTAATTTTACACTGTGTGAAACTTCCCTGTGCGCCGTGCTTGCCCAGTGTGCCGTGACCACTCTTCTATGCGCCGCACTGGCAAACTCATCCATAGTCCGGCCTTCATATGCTGAATTTGCTTCTCCACATTTGTCCATGATTTCTCTTGGCTTCTAACTAAATTTTTCTATGCCCATGAATTTTGAAACAATGAAAATATCTTTCATGGCATGGACTTCGATTTTTGATTTGGCAAACTTTTTTTCTAATTTTGCAGACTATGGCACTTTGCTCATAACTTTGTTTTTCTTCCTTTTGACTTTTTGGAGCTCAATGAGGAAACTTGTCTATTTTTTGTAGGGATGATTGGCATGGAATTCGAAAAAGGCGACCAGGGCTGCGTTGAAGAAATTGACAACTGAAGAATTGAAAATTACATGGCAATTTATTACAAATGATAAAATTGACGATTTTTCTTCAAAACCGAGTTTTGAAGAAAATTCATGATCATGCACTATAACGATGAAATTTCTTGAGATGAAAACTTATTTTGATCCTCCCTCTGTCCTAATGGCATTATTGGACACTTTGAAGACCAAATTTGTGAAACCCTAGACCTACAAAGACCTAAAAACCTTAGAATGACTCTTTGCTGACCAAGAGGCCAAAACAGGACTATGAATGACTTTAAAATTGATTTTATGGACAGACCTGAGCCAACAGGATAAGGCATGAGGGGTATGAGTGAGAAGGCCCTTATGTTAGATAATGGCATGCCCCTAACAGAGTGCAGATGAATGAACTGAATGGGACACCTAAAAATGAAATGCAACAAGACAAATGATCTCTGACGAAGGGATGAAAAGACCGACTCTAACAGGAGGTTTGATGCGATCATTGCAATCGGAGGTATCACATAAGTAATACCGCAGCCTTTTTTGTTTTGGGCCGATGCGATGAGTTATATCGCAATCGTTTCTTATTGTAATCGCCCTCCACCATAAGCTGAGGTCCGCTGGTCCCAAAGACCACGCGGCAATGTCATATTGAATCGCAAGTGAATCAATCGGGAGCGTTTATTGTTATGGCCCGATTGAACAGTTATTTGAACCGAACCCGATGGTTTATTAAAGCACAGTTTATATTCCATCGCGGGTCCGTCTTACTGATCGCAATATCGCAATCAGAGGCCTTTGTTTATTCGGCCCGATTGACATTTGAAGCCCGGACCCGATGGGTGCTATACAACGGAGTTAAAATGGTCATCACGTCCGGTTTGCAATTGGCGATCGGGATTTTAAAAATGGTCGCGTGTTATGTGTTAAGACCGGACCCGATGCAGTTATAGATTTGTTTAAGTTTCATTTCAGTATAGATTTGTTTTAATTTTATTTAATATGCGCGGCATATATATATTGTAAGAGCCCGTGAGGCAGTGTAAGTAATTTTCATTTTTTATTATTAATTCCACAGAACAGTGAATGAAAACACACAACAGTGCGGGAAAAGAAAATACAGAGAGTTTTTTTTAGAGAGACAGGCTGTAAGAAATACACAGACAATGTTTTTTTTTATTGAGACAGTGAAGTCTATTCTGAGCACTGTGTTCCTGAAGCAGTCCAGATTTGTAATAGTTTTTTTCTGAAGTTAATGAAATAGTTTTTCATGTGGAAACTCTATCTCCTGTGAGTGAAATTTTTATATTTCTCTATGTTAGAAGAGGAGAGTATTACTCTCTCTATTGCTGTTATGGAATTCTCAAAAATTCCAACAGTGCTACTTAATAAAATGATTATAGTTTTGCAAATGGGATCGTAAGTGCAACAGGTCTGTGGCAATGTTGTCGTGAAACAGAGAAATGGTCTAGGTGAAAAAAAATATTGAAGGGGAGTCTATTTTTTTTATTGAGGGCATTGTATTTTTATACGGTGCAGAATGTTTGCTTGGAGCATAATTTCAAAAGGAGGTTAATTTATTTTTAAAAAGGGATCTCTGTATTTAAGGTTGTTTTTTTTTTAAATCAAGGTATTTTTACATAGCCTTTTGAGGATCCGGGAGTTATCTTGTGTCTTTTTAAGTCATTGTAGGTTAGTGTCTATTTTTTCAAGATGAATAACAAAATTGTCGAAGCATATTTGAACGAGAGCAATAATTTCGACGGTTCCAATTATTCCAATTGGAAATTCAAGTTGCAGAATTTGCTGGAGGGGAAAAGTACATTGGTGATTGTAAATGGCAATGGCAATGAATTGAAACCGACAACTGTGGGAGGTGGATCAATTGCCACAATTTAGGAATTAGGAGAAGAGGGAGAACAAGGTGAAAGTGCTATTGAAATTCTCAGTGAAACACTGCATTATCCCTCACATTAGATAGTCTAAATTAGCAAATGAGATCTAGAAAACCCTCAAGGATATGTACAATATCATAAACACAAATCTCCTTTTGTTCTTGAAAAGAAAGATTCTCTTCAATAAAATGGAGGATAATGAATCAATATTTACGTTCATCTCTCACATCAAGGACTTCAAAGATAAGCTTGGTGACATAGGGGAGGTAGTGTCAAACATTGATCTGGTCACAATTACCATGAATGGTATGAATGATGACTATCAGATGTTCATCACAGGCTTGAATGCAAGATTGAAAGCCCCAAAATTTGAAGAATTTACCGAGATCCTAATGCAAGAGGAAGAAATGCAGATGACTCTGAAACCCCAGAGTTCAAATCTTTCTTTAATTGCGAATAAGAATCCCTTTAGAGGGAGGGAAAATGAAAGATAGAAAGGCAGAGGTACACCTCAAAGAAATCCACCTGCAGGTATGCCATCTCAAGGTATGTCTTCAAACAATAAAATTTAGGAACCATGTTGTGAAACCTTTCTATTGTAGTAAATTTGGTCATATTGCAAAGAATTGTCCTAAAAAGAGGCTTGATGAAACTCAACATAGACATAAGAGGCATGTAGGACACTTTTCTGATGAAGATCATAATCAGGACCTCATATTGTTTATGGCTAATTCTAATCAGAATGATGAAGTGGATACTTGGTTTGTGGATTCGGGAGCTTCCACTCACATGACAGGTAACAGACAATGGTTTGAAAACTTCAAAGAAACCAACAAGGGTTGAAAAAATCTACCTTGGTGATGATAGAGGGTACCAAATCAAATGGTATGATAATGTTCCTGTCATATTTCCTGATGGAAATATTAGGCATATTCAAAATCGTATGTACCCAGAATAAAAAAGAATCTAATCTCTATTTCTATGATAAAAAATCAGAATCTTAAGGTAGAGTTTTTTAAGTCTTATTGTGTTATTAAATATCCGTTGGATCATATGAATATAATTGCATCAGGGATTTGAGTAGGAGTTATGTACAAGATGAATGTGAGAAGTGTGCCACACCAAGCATTGAAATCATTAGGTATGTCTACCTCTGATTTATGGAATCAGAAATTTGGTCGTATTAATTTGAATGACCTGCTACTACTTCAAAAAATATGTATGGTAAATGGTCGCCCTTTTTTAAAGCACGTTCATGTTGATTTTGAAGCATGTTCTCTTTGGAAGATGCACATAGATGAGTTTCCTGTAAAATGTAGATAGAAAGAAGAGATATATACTAGATTTAGTGCACACTGATTTATGTGGGCCAATGCAGACAAGGTAATTGGAAGGTGCTTTTTATTTCTTATTATTTTTTGATGATTATATGAGATTCATGTGGGTATATTTTATCAACAAAAAGAGTCGTACTTTTGAATACTTTAAAGAGTTCAAAAGCATGATTGAGAAGCAGACGGGAAAATTCATCAAGATTCTCTGCTCAGACCAAGGGGGAGAATACAAGAAGGTTGGTTTCATAAAATACTGCAAATACCATGTATTTTATAGTACCCCACACTCCTCAACAGAACTGGGTTTCAGAGAGGAAGAAAAAAACCCTTGTGGAGTGTGATAGGAGCATGTTAAAAGGTAAGAATTTGTCTAATGGTTTTTGGGCAGAAGCAATAAATACTACAATATATTTGAATAATAGGAGTCCAACAAAAATTCATGAGATTAAAACTCCATTCGAAGCTTTATTAGGTTTTAATCCTGCATTTAAACATTTAAGAGCTTTTGGCTCTAAAGATTTTTCTCATGTTCCAAAGGAGGATAGGAAGAAATTGGATTCAAAGCCCATTAAATGCACTTTTGTTGGATATTGTACTGATTTTAAAGCTTATAAAGTCTTTTCAAGTAGAGATGTAGTATTCCATGAGCAGTTTCATGATGGAAACTATGATAACGACAATGAAGAATGGGAAATTCCTTTATTGATGGAAGAAGAGAGTGATGAAACAGGGGACAACCATAAGCAGTAGCAGAAAAAGAAAGAAGAAGATGGTAGAGATGCAGTAGCCAATCCAAGTCTTCAAAGTGACAGTCATAACAGGTTTGAAGCCACTCCACCACTCACGAGATCAGGTAGGAAAATTTAGTTTCCAGCAAGATATAGGAAAATGTTTTTATAACTATTATGTTAAATTTTGTTGAACCCTCTATTTATAAATAAGCCAATCAATATAATGAATGGGGGGAGACCATGAAAGAGTAATATGAACCAATACTTAAAAACAAAACTTGGGATTTAGTTGAATTACCTAAAGAAAAACAACCCATAGGTTGAAAATGGATATACAAGCCTAAATTTAAAGCATATAAGAGTATAGATAATTATAAATCTAGGCTGGTTGCAAAGGGGTACTAGCAGAAAGAAGGTATAGACTATGAGGAAACATTTGCCCCTGTAGCTAAACTAAACAAAATTATAATGTTAATTTCTTTAGGTACCAAACATCATTGGATGATACACCAGCTAGATGTGAAATCTACATTTTTAAATGGGGAATTGAAAGAAAAAGTGTATTTAGAGCAACCTGAGGGGTTTGTTAAACAGGGGGGAGAAAATTTAGTCTGTAGATTTAAGAAATCATTTTATGGACTAAAATAGGCACCTATGTCCTGGTATGATAAAATTAATTCATTTTTCCTGTAGCATAGTTATAAAACAAGTGAAGATGATATACAAGTTTACTTGAATAAGAGAAGATGATATACAAGTTTACTTGAAGAAGCAAAGTACACATCTCATTGTTCATTTGAGGATGTTTTTTTTTCTATAAAAGGTCCATCTTTATATCCTTTCCCTTTCTCAACAATTTTTGATTGACAATCTTTCTTGTAATTCCCTTCTTATCCACATCACCAATATGATTTTACTAGCTTTCCTAGAGATTTAGATCTCCCACTCAAGGAATTATTTTTATTTCTATTATGGTAATACTCTCTCACATACAATGTATCTCCATTCTATCTTTCCATGTTTTTCCTTCTCGTCTCGTCTAATAACCAATATGAGACTATTTCATCAAATTTTAAAGTACTTGGATTACTACCTACAAGAAAAAACTTACTATCTCACAAGGATAGTAAATAACATACCTAATTGATGCATTTATCCTCATATTAAATCTGAATATCAACAAATAATAGCTAATTTACCACAAATTTAAGGTGTTTATATGCTCTGTCATCAGTTCATGATCCTTCAAACTTAGGTTATACATCTTTTTTCGTAGGAACAATTTGTTCACTATGGACTTAGATTATTAGGAAGAACCTAAATTGTCCCACAAAGCCTTTATTCTAGCTCCCCCTAAATTATTTTGTATTAATTAATGTGAGAGAGGCAACAATATTTTGTTATTTTCCTTTCAATCGAACTTGCTCCAGTTTTATATTGACATCCCCATCGATGAAAGACCTAGATCCACAATGATCCAATAATATTTATGATTTAGAAAGTCTTCCATTTTGATATTCGACAACTCAAAAACCTACACATTGACTTTCTCCATCTCTGTATTTGAACTTCCTACCATTTCTTTTCACCATAAGAGTTTATTATGAAGATTTCCCACTATAACAAGGTATAACATAGTTTTGATCCAAACCCTGTAGCCATAGAGGCACTGCCTTGAAGCCAAAAAAAGTTTGATACAAAATGCGGTTTTTAACTTGTACAAATAATTAGTACAACCATATTCCTAAGAAAAAAAATACAATGTAAAAAAGACACATTAACACATATATTTTATACTAGAAACCCAAAATCAGGAAAATAAACTATATATATATATATATATATATATATATATATATATATATTACAATATTAAAATACAAATTATATATATTTTGGCATCCATGGACCACAAATGAATTTAATATATATTAGAATACAACCATAATTCCTTGACTGAAACTACAAAACTAAGGACATACCCACCACGTGCCACAAACGACTTTTAGAAAAAGTGTCGCAAAAATTGTCAAAATTAGAAACATAAAACCATCTGTTTTTTTTCTAGGGGCACTATTTTCCCCCATGTGACCCACCTACTATGCATCACACATTGTATATTACGTGAGGATAAACATGCAAAGAATACAAAACACACCCAACAATGACAACAATTAATCTGAAGCAATATATTTTGTAATGAGCCCAATGGCATCATATTTCTTTATGTAAATGACAAACATCATCTCATAATCCTTAAGAAAAGAATAACAATATTGGTATTAGCAGAGCAATTTTCTCTACAATAGGGTTTCTATATCTAATTCCAAAACAACATGATTTTTTCCATCCAAAATTATATGATCAAGCTTGAAAACCATCTTCATATTTCTAATAGATCTAATATGTTTGAAATTATTGTCAAGTGAAAAAAATAAACCAACCTATATTTAATCATTATAAGATGTGTCTATTTATGATTTATATATAATAGGGCTAGGAAGAGACCAATAAGTTTAATACCATATTGGGGATTAAAGGCTCTTAAGAAAATAAAACAAAAAACATAGTATAAAAAAATAAACATAATATTGAAATGTTCCAAGATGATGGGTGGTGTCTAGAAACACTATTACATCACTTAATCATAACACATCATGATTAGTATATCTAAGTGCAATATTAGTATATCAATCATGTTCAACATTGATCAAACATAAGTATTTATTCAAAGCATAGGGACCTTTTCTTATAGTGTCCAAATCTAACCAAATTCCTTCAATATGGAAGTTTTGGTCCACAAATGAGCACTCATAATTTCAATCATTTTCATGAAATATCCATTAATTTTTCAGTTGGCTAACTCCTCTAGCAAACCCAATTATCACTAGTTAATAGAATACTCAATTTGATCTAAGAATTTAGTCATTTTATTTTATAACTAACTCAAATCCTTTGACCACTCAATCAACTCCTTTACTAGTAAGCCACTCAACCAACCCATCAATCGCTGAATCAACTATTCTACTAGTCAACTACTAAACTATTTATCTCATATTATTTTATCCTTTGCTTGATTATTCCAAAAAACAACAAAGGTATGATGAGCCGACATAACATTAGGTTTTAACAAAATATAAAGATGGTGAGAATAAATAGTGATGGAGAGTTATATGAAAATTAATTCAATAAGAAATTATGTAATAATTTTGGTATATAAAGGTAAAATTATACACCATATACACCTCAATGAAATGAGGTTGTAGAAATAATGAATGTTATGTTCATGGAAAACAAAGGAGAATACTAACATATTCCAAGTTGCGAAAATAATTCTAGCTATAGGAGGTGGATATTACATGTTACTTGGTAATCGATCATTGTCATCTATGTTGGTTGACAAAAATCCCCTTGATGCATGGAATGTTTAAGAAGCCCTGTCTTAAACATGTCAAATATTTTTTCTTTGATTCTTTGTAACATACCTCTTGAAAATTCCATGTAATAAAAGTTGATAAGGGAAAAATAATAACCAAGGTCATGGGACACATATTCCAAGCTAAATGTTGGGAAAAACATCCTAGTGTGGGTGTTCATATCATTCATTATGGCTATGTGTTGAACCTCTAGACCGTTCCTATTTTTGACATCCTTTTTCACCATCTTTTCTTCCTTTTTGAAAAATCCATAAAGTCAATAAGAGATAATTGATACATTTTCCATCTGAGAAGGAATTTAGATGATATCTATTTTATATTGTAATG
Source organism: Pinus albicaulis (assembly GCA_034641835.2). Taxonomy (NCBI): domain Eukaryota; kingdom Viridiplantae; phylum Streptophyta; class Pinopsida; order Pinales; family Pinaceae; genus Pinus; species Pinus albicaulis. Next base: position 691,989,889 of record CM076576.1, on the reverse strand, counting down.
TTTCTAATTATTTAGATAAATTTTTGTAATTAGCTACAAAATTCATGCAATTCTGTAGCTAACCTTTGTTTCTGCAGCCACTAGTATTGCTTGACAGGTTTCAAGAAGAAAATTAAGAAGCGAGTCATATGGGTAGCTTTGAAATGATCCATATATGGATCATATCCTACTTACCTATCTAGATTCGAGAAGGATGATGCCTACAGTCATGGTCAAAGATCAATCAAGATAAGGGACGAGATCAGCGGACGAAGATTCTCGATTTTCTCTTATGTGGAAAATCGAGAAAGAGCCATGATGGCTTTGCTTCTGATTATACTTCTAGTCTTAGCTTTATTTTACTCTCCACAGGCAAAATTATCTCAAATAGTTAATTTGAAACCATGTATAAATACCAGTCTATCAAAACCCGGAATAATCTTGAGTTTTGGTGATAATACTGTGATACATTTTAAAACTTTTTTTTGTTAATGAAGAAGAACAGTTCCAGACAATTGATGCACATATAACTTAAGTATATTTACACTCATTCTCTTGCACAGGGCCCCTGCATTGAAAATAGTTTTTAACAGTCGTTTCATAGTTTAAATTCTTGTCATTTCATAGTTTAATTATATGTCATTCAGTTTCTGAATGTTTTTTGAATTAGTTGTTTGTATCTACGCACAATCAATTTTTATTTTTTTTTGGTAATTGAGGCTAAACTATATTGATTCAAAATAAAAGTTTACATATGCTACAGGAAGAGTTGGTAGGCTACGCTTAACCAATCCCAACCTTTTTTGCTTTCATAGTTGTGCATGTATGGGGCTGCCTCCTTGGAGGAAACCAGCCTTGAACTAACATCAGACATAAGATTACAAAATTTGCCATGAAACCTGTGAAAGTAAAGGTTCTATGATAATAGCTAGAATTACATAAAAATAAAAAAATATGATCAACCATGTAGTCATGGGGCTTCTGCATCATCCTCGGTGTCTAGATCCTCCTCCTAGATATAACAGGAATACAGATGTGCTATGGCCTCCTCTTTAGTAGTAGGTCGACATGAAGGCCTAGAAGCAGGTGCGCAGAGGACGGGAGAAAATGGCTACAAAACATCTAGTACCTGTGTCCCAGTGCCCTCTGAGTCCATGATCCAAACATTGGTGTCTTCCCCCTCTGCCTCCTGAACCGAAAGTGGCTTGATTTTGCGGGTCCTGGATTGCTCCTGGTGCGCAATGGTGGATTTCCTTTGTCCGCTTCTACCTCTCTATGTTTCATTATTAGAGGCTTCTTCCTCCTCGTCATGCATAGGGGTATAGGGGGAATCCCTGGCATGACTTCTAGAAGAGGAGCCCTCAAAGGACTTGAGACAGTTATCGGGCCCTCGCTGGTAGTGTCCTAGGAACGCACCTTTTTTTCTACCTTTGATTGTTCTTTGGCGTAGTATCGGAACCATGGAATAGTGAAAAAGATGGTACATAGGGGGATGAGAGGTATGGAGAAGAGGCTCAGACCAGATATAAACAATGCACAGCGTGGTGTTGCTAGGCAGGGTAGTGCGCAGGTGGGGGATGCGCGGGTGGGAGAGCTTGGTGATGAGAGCGCACTGACTGGAGAAAATAGCAAGGTAGAGGGAGCCGAGGTGAGGCGTGAAGTCAGGGAGGTGCACGAATAGGAGGGTTATTTGGAGCACGACTTTAGGGGGAGGTTGCGTAGCGGGCAGAACGTGCAGGAAGCTTAAAACTAAAAAAGAGGAGCCAGAAGGAGAAAAATTTAAATAACACTATGCAGAAAGGCTTCCCATTTTTTATGCCTATGGAACAAGAGCAGATGTTGTGCATTATTATGACAGTCTTGTAGATGCATGCTGTGACAGTTTTCATTTAGAAGCATGTGCTTTGAGTTATGGTAGAGCATCACATCCATCTGGGAGCTCATTTAAATGATTGCAGCTGAGAGGTACCACCTAGGGCAATCGCTGGCTTTTTGTATCTTCTTGATGCCTTGAATTTGTCACCTCATGTGAATTATTGAAGAGAGGTGGATCCACTTCAAGTGAAGGCCTGTGTTGCAGATCTTCATCATCTCGAATGTGGGAAGGGTTGTTTCCATAGGTGCGTCCAATGTCACCTGCATCCAGGGTATGCATAGCCAACTGTTATATTGTATGCTTTCCTGAATTATCTCATTATCACAAATTTGTCAGCATTCAATCGATATCATTCTTGCATTCAATTACACAATAATCACAAGTTTTATATTAGACATTTCATTTTGTGCAATAGACACTCTGTAATCTTTGCTTGCTTTAGTTACTTTTAAATTCAATTAATATAGTCAATTGAGTTTTGTAGTAATAGATTTGACGCTTTCGTTTCCATGGAATGCATAACAGAGTTATATTAGGATTATATTTTTATAAATCATTCTTAGATAGAGTTAAAACTAGATCAGATACTCTGTTTTTCATAGAATTAGTGTTTTCAATTGATAGGTAGAATATGGTTTTTTTTTTTTTTTTTGTTGATAGATAGAACAAGATTTAGAAATCAATATAATCCAATAGAATTTAGAATGATGCTTTGTTTAAATGCAGAATAAGTTCAATTATATTTTTTTATTAAAAAATAGTTTAGATAGATGATTTTCCGTCATAGAATAGTCTAACATAGCTCAGATTTAATCACTCAAAGGTTATTTCTTTTTATGAAATATAGATTAGTTAATTAGCATTTCCTTTCTTCCTTATTTTAGATTTGATATTTCATTCATTTTATTAAGAATAATTTGCAAATCAATTTATTTTCTTAGAGTAAAAATAACATTTCCTTTTCTTCCTTCTTAAGATTATTTTTTCATCATTAAATTTATTTTAGATTCAGTTATTTCTTAGCATTCAAGATTTCATTTCAAGCTTATATTTCATTCCTTAGATTATTTTTTAGTTTTAACATTAGACATAAAACACAAACTCCCCAAAAACAATATATAAAACTACAGAATGAAGTAAGAAAGATGGTAATCTAGCATATATTGCACCACACTTCATAAGATTACTAAATAAGTTCAATACTTTATGATAGAAATTTAATACATTAAATTTACTAAACATTTTGGCGTCGTTGCCAGGGAAGTGTAATTAGGAAGCCTTATTTATTAGATCCAAAAAAAATTGATATTCGTAGAGAAAGAGAATCTGAAGGTATATTTATAACTAAAGGTAGACGTTAGATTCCAACAAAAACACTCACTCCACCAATACCACGAAGTGCCACACCAACATATCAAACTCATATTCCATATTTCACAACAAGACAAAGACTTCCTGAAGTCTTAAGGTTATAAATAAAATAAGACGACTCTCCAACTTCATCTACTGAGGCAGTCTTAGAAGAGGAAGACCCTAGATCTCCAACATAAGGAGTAACCCTTTTCACCTCTATAGGAGAACATATTATATCTCACGAGTTAGAAATCCCTAGTGTTAAAGAAGAAGAAACTTTCTTTAACATTCCATTGATAGAAGAACCATAGGAAGAACAAATAACTCTATAGTTAGAACCCTACATTAGTTATGAGGAGTCTACAATGGTCAGAGAAGAAGGAGAAGGAGAAGTACACAATTTGAAGGGAGAAGCCTTAAGAATAGGAGGAGGAAGAAGAGGTGGAGGTAGAGAAAGAGGTGAATAGGATAGAGAGAAAAGAGAAAATAGGGAAAACCATGACTGTGTTGGATTTCCTAAAGTTGATGAGGATACAAATGCCACAATGAAGAATATTTCACCCTCCATCCTTCCCAATTTTCATGGATTAATGAATGAAGATCCTAAAATGTTTCTATTTGAATTTGAGATTTTATGTAGATCATATGAATACTTACAAGATTCTCAAAAATTGAAACTATTCCATGCAACACTCAAGGGTGCATCTTTAAAATGGTTCATGGGCTTAATAACACATTCTATTAAGAAATGGGATGAAATGAAAAGTGCATTATTACAAAGGTATCTGGATTATTTTACACCTAATAATCAGAAGGATGAATTATTTAAAATGATGCAAAGAGAGGATGAAAACTTGGAAGACATAATTGAGATATTCAATTACAATTTAAGAAGAACTAAAATGGAAAACTTGGATCAAGATACTTTAAAATAACTTTTATTGAAATCCATCAGAGATGAATGGATAGATATTATTAATATGATGGGAAAGAAAGATATCTCTCAACTATCATTACTTGAAATTTTTGAATTATGAATTCATCTTTCAAGAGGAAAGTCAAGAACTGGAAAAAATGCAAGAGTTCTTATTCTCTCTAGAGTGAATAAATCCATAACTGGAACAGTAAGTAGGGAAGAAATAGGACATATGCTTGATGAATTCAAAACAAATATCTCAGGGAGTCTTAGTGAAAAAACAGACATCCTGCAATTACAAAACAAGAAAAAAGATGAAACTGATGCCTTATCTATTTTCTGTCCTAAATGCAGAAAGAAACATGCCTTAAGAGAATGCCCTCTTGATTGAAAATTCATAGAGACCTGTGTTATTTGTACAGAAAATCATGAAACAAAAAACGTCCCTCTATACCAGGCCTTAAGGATGTTTTCCAAGAAGAGATAATTCCACATCCAATAGAACCTCTTTGTTTTGTCTCTAGGAGGCCATGGAAAGATCCACAAACTCAAGATTTTAACAATTAAATGTATACTCAGCCCCCACCAAACAATTTTAATTCTCCAATGCCATGGCTCAACCTTTGTCCCAACCTCAACCTTGGACACATGGAATAAAAAATCGTTACGGAAGATATTCTCAATATCACCAATATCGACAATATTATCCAAACTATCCTACCCAACATTTTCCACAACCTAGTAAACAACCTCAATTTAAAAACCATAATCCACAACTTTCATTACCATTTTCACAAAGACCAAATCAACTACCTGTCCAGCCATTACCAAACGCAAACAATAAAAATTCTCAACCTGCTTATAACATGGATGGACATAATTTTCCAACTTATATGGTTACTCCACTAGATCTTAACAATGTTCAACTTTGATATGGTAGGATATTAGAAAATAAAACGACCTTTGTTGCTATTCAACAAAAAGATGATCTTGATGAATAAATTTATATACAGCAAAATAAAAATCATTCAGGAGAAGGGACATCCCTTCAAAAAAATCAAAATTCTCAAAATCAAATACAAGAAAATCCGATAAACTTAACTCCTATCATAGAGCAACCTTTAATATCTATTACTAACCCTCCTTTCCCTGAAATATTACAAATCGATAGAGGGGTAGAAAAAAAAAATTTGTTGCCTAACTATGATTTCCTAGATGAAGTGAAAAATGTTTGTATCAAAATCCCTTTTTTACAAACCATTAAAGAGATTCCAATCCTTTGAAAAAAAATATGAGAGTTGAGTATAAATAAATCAGGAAGAAAAACAAAAGAAGTAAAAAGGATTCAGCTAGTGGGAAAAAATGCAGATATCACGATGGGAAAAATAGCCATACAAAAATATTTGGATCCAGGAAATCCAGTTGTTAAAAAACACATCAATGGTATTGAGATTCCAAATACATTGATTTACTTAGGAGTAGCCATAAACATTATGAGTAAACAAACCATGGAACAACTTAAGCTTCCAAACCTTCAGTATGCACCAACATTACTGGAATTAGAAGACAGATTAGTAATCAAGACAGATGGTGTATTAGAAGAAATTTATGTATCCTTAGGCTCTTGGTAATATCCAATTGGCTTTATAATATTAACTCCCAATAACAACTTAGGGGTACATCCATTGATATTAGGAATACCTTGGTTAGCTAGAGCTGATGCTTTCATTAGTTGTAGATCTGGTGATATGTTTATTTCTGATGGTAATTCAACAAAGAAATTCACTCTATATCCTACAGAAAAAAAATGACAGAAATAGAAAATTAAGAATGGATGGATGATTACAACGATAAACAACCTATCTTTACTATTTCTCATATTATTGAAGAAAGTCAAATTCTAATTTGAATAGAAAATTTTGGAACATCTTCACAATATGAAAATGATCATAGTTTTCAGGAACAAAGTAATATTGAATAATTTTCATCTAGAAAAATGTATTTATATTCTATGGAAGACTTTGGTAACTCTATAGTTGAAATATTTCCAAGAAAATCTTTAAACATAAACAAAAACTTAGAAATTTTCGAAAAAGAAGAGTTAATCAAAACATTGCAAAAATGTTCTTCTACATATGCATGTGAGTACACTAACATGAAAGGAATTAATCATTGGACTTACATACATCATATCTATATTGAGGGAAACTCTATACCTATCAAACAACCTCAAAGAAGAATGAATCCAAATTTTAGGGAAATTGTGAAAGAGGAATTACAAAAATTGTTGAGTGTAAACTTCATTTATCCAATTTCAGACAGTCAGTGGGTTTCACCCTTGGTAATTGTCCTTAAAAAGAATGGTAAATGGAGGGTATGCATTGATTATATGGAATTGAATAAGGCTACTCTAAAAGGTCATTTTCCTTTGCCTTTCATAGATCAAGTTTTGGATAAATTAGCGGGGAAGAAATATTTTTCATTCTTAGATGGTTTTAGTGGTTACAATCAAATTCAAGTAGCACTTAAAGACCAAGAAAAAACCACATTTACCTATTCATGGGGAACCTATGCTTACTGAGTACTTCTTTTTGGATTTTGCAATGCACCTGCAACATTCCAAAGAGAATTATTAGGAATTTTCTCTGATTTAATACATGATTGTGTGGAAGTATATATGGATGATTTCACAGTTTATGGAAATTATTTTGAAGAGGCTCTTGAAAATTTGGAATTTTTTTTTAAAAGATGTAAAGAAGAAAATCTTTCATTAAGTCATGAAAAATGTTGTATGATGTTTACTGAAGGAATTGTTTTAGGAAACCATATTTCTGAGGATAGAATTAAGGTGGACTCATCCAAAGTTTAAGTCAACTCCAGATTATCAATTCTGAATTTTCAAAAATATGTTAGGAGTTTTCTTGGTTTTACGGGGTACTAAAGAATATTTATAGAAAACTTCAAAAAAATTTCATCTCGACTCTTCAAATTGCTCACTAAAGATTGTGAATTTAGCTGGGATCATGAGTGCCAAATGGCATTTCAAACTTTGAAAGAAAATATATCTGAGGCACCCATAGTAAGAGGAAAAAATTGGAAATTACCTTTTCATATATCAACATATGCTTTATATACAACTCTATGAGTTGTATTAGGACAAAAATATTTGACCCTTATGCCATCTACCACAGAAGTAAAATTTTGACTCCTGCTGAGTTAAATTACATTGTTACTGAAAAAGGGTTTCTAGTTGTTGTCCATGCTATTAACAATCTTTGACACTACATCACTGGTTATGAAACCTTAATTCACACATATCATTATGAAATTAGGTCTTTAATGAATAAATCTATCACTAATGGAAAAAAAACAAGATTCCTATTAATGCTACAAGAATTTAACATCACCATTCTAGATCGACCTGGAAAACAAAATACAGTTGTTCAATTTTTGTCTAAAATTCAAAATGATAATAATGATACTCTAGTAGAGGATAATTTTCCTAATGAATATCTTTTTGAAATATCTACTAAATCTCCATGTTTTAAAGACATTTCTAATTACTTAGCTACATGAAAACTACCATCATACTTGCTTCCTATAGAAAAGAAAAAAATAATTCAAACAAGTGCATTATATTCATGGGTAAATGATGAATTGTACAAGACAAGTCTAATTATGATCATTAGGAGATGTGTACGAGAAGATGAAATACCTGAAATACTAAAGGCATGCCACATGAGCCTTGTGGTGGACACTTTGCTGATAAAAGGACTTCTTATAAAATCCTTCATTTAGGATATTATTGGCCATCCATTTTCAGAGTTGCGAAGGAGTAGGTTAATAGGTGTGACAGTTTTCAGAGAATGGGGAACCTATTCCTACAGAAGAAATGCCCGTACAACCTCAAGGACTTATTGAACCCTTTGAAAAATGGGCTCTATATTTTGTTGGACCAATAAATCCACCATCAAGACAAAAGAGGTATATTTTGGTTTGCACTGATTATGTCACTGAATGGGTAGAGGCTAAAAAATTTATTTTTCTAATAAAATGTTGTAGTTTCATTTCCTTTTGAGGATATTTTCACTCATTTTGGTGTCCCAAGGGAAATTGTGACAAATCATGGAACTCAATTTACATCCAGAATGGTGCAAAATATCATGGAGGAATATAAGATCAAACATAGAAATTCTACTCCATACCATCTAGAGGTAAGTGGAAAAGTAGAGTCCAACAATAAAGTGATTGAAGCAATATTCACAAATACTGTACATCTACATAGGAAGGATTGGGCAGAAAAGATTCTTGAAGCTTTATGGGCCTATCAGAATGCATGGAGGAATAGAATAGGAAATACTCCCTATGAACTTATTTACAGGAATAAAGTCTTATTTACAATATAATACCAGATCAAAACCCTCAAAAAAATAGTCATATTGGGACTTCATTTGTCATAAGGCCAAAAGCATAGAATGGAGCAACTCAATGAGCTTGATGAAATCGGGTGAGATGTAGTTCAAAATACCATATTAATTCAGCAAAAAAGATCCATATGGCATGATAAATACATAAAAGAAAGAAAATTTCAAGCAGGATATATATATATATATATATATATATATATATATATTGTATAAGTATGAAAACCAATCAATGATTTGCATCCTTACACAGAAAATACAAGGTGAAAATCAGAGCTCATTTCTAACACCTTATATTTTCTCCCATTCTGAAAATTCCAAATTATTTTGTTCCCTTTATTTTTCAGAGACAATAAAATATTAGCTACAAAATTGCTACATTTATGCAGGTCTCAAAATAATCTACATCTGTTATCACATTCTACAACTCTGATACACTTTTTCATCCTATTGAAGTAGGACATACTAAACAGAAGAAACTGAAGACTCCATCGAATATCATGATGAAAAGACACCTGACGAATCAAGACAGAAAGAAGAACAAAAAAGGTTAATTATATCCAAGGTATGTCAAAATATTTTTAAATAATAAGGTTAAAAAACATTAATGTATATAAATTAGATGTTCATATGTTGCCACCTCAAACTATCATCATGAAAATTGATTGTACTCAATTCACACCACAAAATCCATAATTGACTATGTCATCCATGTTAGCCACCTATAAAATTTGTCATATCAAATGGTGGCTAAATTTTTTTTTTGAAGCCTTTAAGAAACAATTCATGATCAAATTGTTAGTTCTTAAAGTCTTATGATGATATTTATCCTTTCAGTTGTTCTTCACTGCTATTTCCCTCATAATCCAAGAAATATGTTGTTTTCCAAGAGAAGACTGCTTAAAAATCCATTTTCCCTTTATTTTACCCCTCCTTCCACTCATAAATAAACTCCATTTTTGTCCCTTTTTCCTCCATAAGACGCATTCAACCTTAAAAATCACTTTAAAATCATTTTTAAACCTTATACTTCTCTGTTATTTGGTTTAAAAAATCCTTCATTCACCTATCGAAACCCTCAGTTTCCCTTTAAAAAACTGTTTTTAAGCCTAAAACAATATTTTTCATATAATGTTTTCTTCAGCCCCCGAGGGCTTAACTCTAGTAAACCCTTTCCTCATAGGACCTACAGCCCCACAACCCAGCGCTAAGGGCTTAAAACATTCTAAACCCCTATTGTAAACCCTCATTTCCTTATTTTCCTTTGTATTTCGTAAAACCTGACTTTTCATTCTGTTTTAATAAAACCCGAAAGTTTGAATTCGCAACGAATATTGACCGTCGATCTAAACTGATCAACGGTCATCGGCTCATCGCATCGCAAGTCCGCATTAGGTCCTCGCCTTTCTTCATGTCCTTAAAAAATTTTTCGACGTGATCCCTTAGAGCAAACCTCAGTCGTCGATCATTCTTCTGATCCGACGGTTAGTACACCATCACATCGCAAAATTCTGTTTGTGCTTTCCCTTTCCCTCCTCTGATGCCCGTCTTCCCAATTAAATATTAGCTATTGAATCCACAAGAACTGATGGCTAAGATATCATCGCACTCCGCCCATAATTCTTTGCCTTTTCCCCTCTGATTAAGTCTCAACCATTGATCTGACTCCCAGATTCGATGGAAAATTCTCCATCGCATCGCAAAATTCCCTTTGTGCCTTCCCCTTTCCTCCTCTGATTTGCGATCACCTCGATTAAATCTAAACCTTCTATCATTTAAATCCAATGGTCCACATCTAATCTGATAGGCCCAACTCCTTTGGGACCTACCTCTGCCTTGTAAAACACCCATCCACTCATAAGCCACCACCTGTAGCCCACTATCTCCCTACCCTGCAACTTACCCCGTCGCACTTTTTCCGCACCGTCGGATCTGGGCCCTCCGATCCGACAGTTGACAATGATTTTCCCAAAAAATTTGCGACTGCACGTTAACGTCCAAAAAAAGTCTGAAACCACTGGTATCGAAAAGGACGTGTGTCAAACACTGAGTCGTATCACATTTTTTTTGCGAAAACGACAAATCGCTTCCACTTCCACGCGAATACCACCAGTGGTTTTCCACCTCACCACTTTTCTTCTACGCAATTTTCTTTCAGATTTAATCAAAGCCATCAATCGTTTTGATCCGACGACCCTCCTTACACTTCATCTCCAACTCATTTACCTTTCCTCTATCCTTTGAAAATTTCATAGCTAAATCTCCACCGTCGGATATTCTAATCCAACGGCTCTTTTGCAATTTCACCACCGAGCCATTGCCCTTCCCCTTTGCTCCAAAGGACTTCATCAGAAGATCCTGGCCATTCATCAATGAAATCTAACGGCCAAAATCCGATTGCCATTCCAATTCATTTTAGCCCCATTTCGCTTCCGCCAAATATTTTTTCCTTTTTTTATCTCATTTTCCTCCATTTCGTTAAAATATTACCCCCTTCGCATTATAAACTCCCTGATTGATCTCAGCTGTTGATCAATTTAGATCTATGGCCCAGACTTAATATTACCTCCATTTAAACCAACTTCCTCCCCATCAAACCCATCGAGCAATCTCCATCATCGATTAATCTAGATCGACGACCATGATTAAATCTCGCACCCGAGATCTCCCAAGCAGCCTTTGACATGTTTTCACCAGATTTTTCTTAACTTTGTTCGCTTTTTTGCAGGTTTTAAAGTTTTTTCCATAGTTTTAAAAAGAAACCGAGGCCGAGGATGATGATCCCCCAGGCCTTTATTCACAAAGAGAAGGCATTTACAGGGGTTTAAACTGTGATTTTTCCATGCCTTATGAGAATTCATAAAGTCACAAAAGCCTTTGCGCGCCTGCAAAGCAACTGAAACACAGTCAGAATCCACTATTTGAATAATATCAGCATTGAAGACAGGAGATCAAAGAGTATCAGTGTTTAAAGGTTTTAAGCAAAGTATAAAGGGATTAAGGCACAAACTCGATAAATCAAATGCCTAATCCACAGTCAGCAAAGGATAAAGGCCCGAAGATGAAGATTAAGGCTAATTAGGCCTAAAACATAGAAAAAAGACAAATTAAAAGTGTTTTAGGATAAAACAAAGAAATCTATCTGTCCAAAAAGCCTCCACTTCCACATCAGAGGCTAATTGAATCCTCTGCAACTACCAAAGTGCTACCTACATTTTTCAAATAAATCAAAAGAAGGTAGATTTATTGCCTAGTCAGTGATATTTTTGCCAGAGTTATTGCTAACCCGCTTAAAGAGATTTAAAGTCAACAAACTCTCCCAAGTAGCTAATAACTTAATGAAAACCAATTAATACAAAGAAATATCAGAAAAAATTCTCCATTGAGCCCCTCAAAGGCGGAGAAGCATTAAAGTTTGTATTAATTGAGCCTATAGATATTTTCTCTCATCCCACCTCCTCATTTCTTTTATAAATACTTCTGTAGAAGATGAGAAAAAGGTTGGTCTCTGGATATCTGTAGCATGTAAATAGTTTTCTGAAGCTGTTGAAGCTCTATTTGTAATTGAAGATACATAAGCTCAGAAAATAAATTTTTCTAAGTTGTTGAGACCTTTTGGACTTGAAGATTGTATTGGTTTGAACATCAATATATGAGTCAAATTCTATGGGATCCTGGTCTACATTAATGATGATTTTTTTCTTATTGTAAATTGTCTTCCTTCACGTTTTTCATACTGTCCACTTTCTATGATAAAGAACAACAAATATAGAGTTAGTATTTACTGTTAAATGTACCCTACTCTCACTGATAAGCTTTATTTTTATGTTTTCCTCCTTTGTGTATTTGAGAATGATTTAATACACTATAAAATAGTTAAGGACTGTTGGTGATCCATTTCTTACTGTCCAAAAATTTAAAAATTGTTCTTGAATGAGATCTTCATTACATGCTAAGTACAGACTGAACTAGAGAAGTTTATGGTTTGCCCTGTCCTCTAGTTTCTTCTCCAACAGTTTGTCTTGAAAATTTCCCTTGGAGTATGCTGAAGGTAGGTCTAGATTTTAATGATATCTTACTTGATCTTAAATTACGATTATGTTTGTCTTAACTGTTTTCATCCTTTCTGAAAGTAGTCATGTGGATTACTGGATTGTTTGTCTGATAAGTTAGCTTTAATACAAGCTTGTCCAAAGAAGTCTACGGTTATCCCTATCCTTTGGCTAGTTTCAAACAGTTGCTTAAAAGGCTTTTCTCGTTTTGAAATTTAAGAAATCCTTGATTGAAATTGTTGGATTTTTCCACCTTCACAACACTTTAATGTTCCATTCCATCATTTAATCTAAGAGATCCTGAGGTGTAGATGACTTGCCCCATGGTAACCTTTGTAGACTTGATGTTTCAATTAAATCCTCTATGACTCCATATCCCAGTGGATTGAAGCTACTTCTTGCCTATCTTATTAGCTGAATCATTCTCCCACTTATTTACATCTTCACCCTTCATATAGACTTCCTTCACCTTCATCATGTCCTTGCCCAACCAAAAAAAAAAAAAACCCTTGTTCTTCATAACTAGCCTAATATCACACTAAAAGACCTTAAAAGATAAATCAATATTTTCACTTATAGAGAGATCCCTCTCTAGATTTAGGAGGGCTAGATCCTAGAATCCCAAAGTGGTTCGTATGTAGGCTTTGAAGTTTGTATTTGTCAATCTTGAAAATTATAGAGACCTAACATCCTGGTAACTGCACTGGGGAATTCTGAGTCAATTTAATTTTAGATACCCTTAAGACCTCAGAAGACCCACAATCTCTTTAGATTGGTATTCATAATAAGCATGGTGGTGGAACCATAAAATGTTTTACCTCCATAAGAGCTAAAAAATTTCCACTTGGCGACTCCATAATCTACAACTCTCAAAAGACCAAATGACTCCACTGGTAGAAGACTCTGAACTGGTGGATAAGATACAGTGACCTCTTTTATGATTTACAAACATGGATTTAAATATAGACCTAGAAGACAAACATATGGTCATGATGGAAAAATTGATGTACATGCTTGGAAAGAGAATAGAAAGGTATGAGGCTAATTTAAGTATTAATGATCTAGAGTAGCTCATGCTTGTTTCAGATCAAGAAAAAACTCTACCACTACAAGACATGTATGATGAGCAAGATTATAGAAAAAACAATGAGGAAAAATTTCTAATCATGATGGAAAATATGATGTACATGCTTGGAAAGAGAATAGAAAGGTGTGAGGCTAATATACATATTGGTGATCTAGAGAAACCTATTTTTTTCCCTTATCAAACATAAGCCCAATCACCTCAATACCTAGAAAGTGACAAAGATATGTATGATGATCAACACTTTATAGAAGATGATGAGCAAGCTTACAAAGAAAGCAATGAAGAAGGTTGTCAAGAAATGCTTGATTGCCTACCTATATCTTGTACTATGCTGATAAGAGAACTTCATGACCAAATTGAAAAAACTTATAGTGAGTATTGCTTTGAGGAAACAAGTAACCACTTAGAAAACATAGAATCTGATGTGGAAGGAGAACCAACACATATAGGAACTCCCCCGCTAGATTATAACCCATATCAACTTACACAAGAAGAGTGGAATTCTGATAATATAAAAGAAACAACTCATGAACTTTATATGAAAACTGAATGTCATAATAATCATGAGGAATTGTCTGAAACCGAATAAGATCAGGAAACAATAGAAAATCCTCAAAGTTTCCCTACGAGCACAAGTGAAGATCCCCTAGAGGAGGCTCAAGAACACATCAGGCCTCAAAATCAACCAACACAAGAGAAAGAGGACTGTTGTACCTCTGTCCTAAGAAAAAATAAAACTCCTTCTCTTTTAACAGAGGAAGATATTGATCTAATATTGAATAGACAGCCAACCCTCAAATCGTCATTAAAAAAAAATACCTCTGCTCATATACCTACTGAATCTGGTTGTCTTGAAACAAAAAATAAACTTGTAGATCAACTAGAAGAAAAGAAAACTGATAACCCAATATGTTTGATTGGTGAAATTGTTTTTTCTAATGATTTTCCAAATTTTGATATGTCTGATGATGATGATGAGCTTCAAGTAGAAACTAATCATGCAGGGCAACCAACATTTGATTGGTGTTATGAGTTTCACTATCATCAACTTGAAAGCAACAATCAACCAATCCAATCCATCACAAATAGCTTTCACATAATTGTGAATCAACAGCCTTTCAGCTCAAAGGGTGAAGAGGAGAGCAATGAAGAAATTTTTGAGCAGGTTGAAACCAAGGATCCTTCTCTTGAAAAAAGAGGAAACAATTGAATATACCCCTTCTCAAGAATATAATAACCTCTTCACAGATTTCAGTCCAATGAATCAGAGCATACCAAGACTACAAGAGGAAAACATTGCAATATATGATGAGCCCTCTAGTTCAGATAATAATGAAGATGAGGAAATTTTTCTTTCTGAAGAAAATATTTATCTTGATCTAGTGGAGAAAGAAGAGGTAATCCTGGTTGAAACCTATCTTCCAAAAATTATCAACCAGGTGAAGGATGATGATGCTTCCAAGCAACATACTAAAGATATAGTCCTCAAAACTGATGTCTTGGAAGCAAACAATCTACAAACCATGGAGGGCCAAAAAGAAGAGAGTTATCATCTTTTCTTTATTGATCCTATGGAAGAGTGTGTGGAGGCCCCGACTGGCTCAAATTATCAAGCATGGATCCTTTGCAAGAGCCAAATGTGTGAAAAGTTTTCACCTTCTATGATAGCCTTGGTTTTGAAGATTAATCTTCCAAATTTACTATGGATACCCCTGACAAGCAGTCAGAGTTTCTTCTTCTTTTTTTCACTACTCAACTGGCTACATTGGCACTTTTGTATCATATAAAAATGTAAATATTCCAAGTTAGAATAGGTTAGATAGGAATGCCAATAAATCTTAGCTTTGAGCATTTAGTTAGTTTTTGATTTTTGTCTTGAAGAAAAAAGAAAAATATAAAAACAATAGAAGATAGAAAAGAGGGCAGAGAGAAAACAAGAAAGGTACAGCCCCATACCAAAAAAGAGAAACAAAATCTGAAAGTGTGAAAGCTCAAATTACAGTCCTAAAAAACACACTTCTAGTTAGTCATACAGCCTAATCATGACTAATTAGTTTTCAATTTACTGCTGATAGGTTAGTGAATTAGATTTTCCAAACAGCTTAATCTTGGCTTATCAGTAAGGTAGATTAGGATAGAAAAACAAAGGTTCAAACAAGCTCAAAATCTAAACCTATGAAATTCAAAACAAGAATGGCTCTAATTAGATCAAATCCTGAGCCAAGGATAGAAGAAAACTGGTTCTAATATGCCCAAAACTTGAACCAGAGAACAAAAAGAAAGCAGCTCAAATAAGCTTCAAAACCGAGCTGAAGAAAAGTGAAGGATGTTCTTAGTTCAGATCTTAAGCCTTCGCCATTTTTCTTTACTTTTCTACAAATTTAGTCTATGTGCAGCTTTTTTTTATGCCATAGATCAGCAGCAAGTTAGAGTGTTCAATCCTGGCTTGTTTTCTTTTAAATTTCTTGTCTTAGAATTTAGAGAATAAAATTTGTCAGACAGTCTAATCCTGACAGATAGTAGTTAGCTAGAGAAGCTTATGAAATCAACTGTTTAATCTAAGTTCATGGAGAAATAAGGGTAGACTTAGATAGTTTTATGTTTTCAATAAAAAAAAAAAATGCTAATGTTTAAGGTTTGCAATTCGAAATTCACCTTCAAAAGAAAAAATTCTAGGAAGTAGCTTGTGTAGGTAGTTGTTTAGGGATGAATTTTTTTACTGATATCAAATGCTCTAATAATCTTATAAGCAGATGATAAAAGAAGAAGAAAAGGTTTTCAAGGCACAAATCCATTGATCTACATCTAGATAATACTGATCTGAGGTTATTTACACCTCCAAGGAGCTGCCATCCCAAGTTGGAGCCGTTGTTAGCCACCTATAAAATTTGTCATATCAAATGGTGGCTAAATTTTTTTTTTGAAGCCTTTAAGAAAAAATTCATGATCAAATTGTTATTTCTTAAAGTCTTATGATGATATTTATCCTTTCAATTGATCTTCACTGATGTTTCCCTCATAATCCTAAAAATCTGTTGTTTGCCAAGAGAAGACTGCTTAAAAACCCATTTTCCCTTCATTTTACCCCTCCTTCCACTCATAAATAAACTCCATTTTTATCTCTTTTTCTTCCATAAAATCCCCTCCATAAGCCTCATTCCACCTTAAAAATCACTTCGAAATCCTTTTTAAACCTTATACTTCTCTGTTATTTGGTTTAAAAAAGCCTTCATTCACCTATCAAAACCCTCAATTTCCCTTAAAAACACTGTTTTTTAAGCCTAAAACAGTCTTTTTCATATAATGTTTTCTTCAGCCCCCGAGGGCTTAAATATGGTAAAACCTTTCCTCATGGGACCTATAGTGCCACAACTGGGCACTAAGGGCTTAAAACATCCTAAACCCCCATTGTAAGCTCTCATTTCCTTATTTTCCTTTGTATTTCATAAAACCCGACTTTTCATTGTGTTTTAATAAAACCTGACAGTTCGAATTCACAATGAATATCGACCGTTGATCTAAACCGATCAATGGTCATTGGCTCATCGCATCGCAAGTCTACATTAGGTCCTCCCTTTTCTTCATGTCCTTCAAAAATTTTCCAATGTGATCCCTTAGAGCAAACGTCAGTCGTCGATCATTCTTCCGATCCAACGGTTAGTACACCATCGCATCGCAAAATTCCCTTTATGCTTTCCCTTGCCCTCCTCCAATGCCATTCTTCCTGATTAAATCTTAGCCGTTGAATCCACAAGAACCAACGACTAAGATCTCATTGCACTCTGCCCATAATTCTTTGCCTTTTCCCCTCTGATTAAGTCTCAACCGTCTATTTGACTCCCAGATCTGACGGATAGTGCTCCATCACATCGAAAAATTCCCTTTGTGCCTTCCCCTTTCCTCCTTCGATTTGTGATCACCCCGATTAAATATAAACCATCCATCATTTAAATCCAACGGTCCAGATGTAATCCGATAGGCCCAAATCCTTTGGGACCTACCTCTTCCTTGTAAAACACCCATCCACTCATAAGCCCCCACCTGTATCCCACTATCTCCCTGCCCTGCAACTTACCCCGTCACACTTTTTCTGCACCGTTGGATCTAGGCCCTCCGATCCAATGGTTGACAATGATTTTTGCAAAAAAATTTCAACTACACGTTAACCTCCAAAAAAATTCTGAAACCGCTAGTATCGAAAAGGACGCGTGTCAAGCACTGAGTCGTATCCAATTTTTTTTGTGAAAACCACAAATCGCTTCCACGGTTTTCCACCTCACCACTTTTCTTCTACGGAATGTTCTTTTGGATTTAATCCAAGCCATCGATCATTTTTATCTGACGGCCCTCCTTACACTTCATCTCCAACTCATTTACCCTTCCTCTATCCTCTGAATATTTCTGCAATTTCACAACCAAGCCATCGCCCTTCCCCTTTGCTCTAAAGGACTTCATCAAAAGATATTGGTCATTCATCATTGAAATCTAAAGGCCAAAATTCGATTTCCATTCCAATTCATTTTAGCCCCATTTCAATTCTGCCAATTTTTTTTCCTTTTTTTAATTTCATTTTCCTCCATTTCATTATAATATTACCCCCTTCACATTATAAACTCCCTGATTGATCTCAGTCATTGATCAATCTAGATCAATGGCCTAGACTTAATATTACCTCCATTTAAACCAACTCCCTCCCCATCAAACCCATCGAGAAATCTCAATCGTCGATTAATCTGGATCGACGGCCACGATTAGATCTTGCACCCGAGATCTCCCAAGCAACCTTTGACCTTTTTTCACTAGATTTTTCTTAACTTTGTTCGCTTTTTTGGCAGGTTTTAAAGTTTTGTCCATAATTTTAAAAAGAAACCAAGGTCGGGGATGACGATCTCCCAGGCCTTTATTCATGAAGAGAAGGTATTTACAGGGGTTTAAACTGTGATTTTTCCATGCCTCATGAGCATTCATAAAGTCACAAAAACCCTTGCGTGCCTGCAAAGAAACTGAAACACAATCAGAATCCATTATTTGAATAATATCAGCATTGAAGACAAGAGATCAAAAGGCATCAGTGTTTAAAGGTTTTAAGAAAATTATAAATGGATTAAGGCAAAAACTCAGTAAATCAAATGCCTAATCCACAGTCAGCAAATGATAAAGGCCTAAAGATGAAGATTAAGGCAAATTAGGCCTAAAACACATAACAAAGACAAATTAAAAGTGTTTTAGGATAAAACAAGGAAATATATCAGTCCAAAAATCCTCCACTGCCACATCAGAGGCTAATTGAATCCTCTCCAACTACCAAATTGCCACCTGCATCTTTCAAATAAATCAGAAGAAGGCAGAGTTATTGCGTAGTCAGTGATATTTTTGCCGGAGTTATTGCTAACCTGCTTAAAGAGCTTTAAATTCAACAAAATCTTCCAAGTAGATAATAACTTAATGAAAACCAATTAATACAGAGAAATATTAGAAAAAATTCTCCATTGAGCCCCTCAAAGGCCGAGAAGAATTAACTTGTATTAATTGAGCCTAGAGATATTTTCTCTCATCCCACCTCCTCATTTCTTCTATAAATACTTCTGTAGAAGATGAGAAAAAGGTTGCTCTCTGGATATCTGTAGCATGTAAATAGTTTTCTGAAGCTGTTGAAGCTCTGTTTTTAATTGAAGATACATAAGCTGAGAAGAGAATGTTTTTTGATTTGTTGAGACCTTTTGGACCTCAAGATTGTACTTGTTTGAACATCAATATATGAGTCAAATTCCATGGGATCCTGGTCTACATTAATGGTGATGTTTTTCTTATTCTAAAGTTTCTTCCTTCATGTTTTTCATACTGTCCACTTTCTATGATAAAGAAAAACAAATATAGAGTTAGGATTTACTCTTAAAGGTACCCTAATCTCACTGATAAGCTTTCTTTTTATGTTTTCCTCCTTTGTGTATTTGAGAATAATTTAATACAGTCTGAAACAATTAAGGAATTTTGGTGAGCCCATGTATTACTGTCCAAAACTTTAAACATTGTTCTTGAATGAGATCTTCATTATATGCTAAGTAAACTCTGAACTAGAGAATTTTATGGTTTGCCCTGTCCTCTAGTTTCTTCTCCAACAGTTTGTCTTGAAAATTTCCCTTAGAGTATGCTGAAGGTAGGTCTAGAATTTAATGATATCTTACTTGATCTTAATTTACTCTTATGTTTGTCTTAACTGTTTTCATCCTTTCTGAAAGTAGTCATGTGGATTACTGGATTGTTTGTCTGATAAGTTAGCTTTGATACAAGCTTGTCCAAATAAGTCTATGGTTAGCCCTGTCCTTTGGCTAGTTTCAAAAAATTGCTTAAAAGGATTTTCTTGTTTGGAAAGTTAACAAATCCTTGATTGAAATTGTTGGCTTTTTCCACCTTCACAACACTTTAATGTTCCATTCCATCATTTAATCTAAGAGATCCTGAGGTGTAGATGACTTGCCCCATGGTAACCTTTGTAGACTTGATGTTTCAATTAAATCCTCTATGACTCCATAGCCCAATGGATTGAAGCTACTTCTTTCCTATCTTATTAGCTGAATCATTCTCCCACTTATTTACACCTTCACCCTTCATATAGACTTCCTTCACCTTCATCATGTCCTTGCCCAACCAAAACCAAACAAAAACCCTTATTCTTCATAACTAGCCTAATATCACACTAAAAGACCTTAAAAGATAAATCAATCTTTGCACTTATAGAGAGATCCCTCTCTGGATTCAGGAGGGCTAGATCCTATAATCCCAAAGTGGTTCCTATGTAGGCTTTGCAGTTTGTATTTTCCAATCTTGCAAATTATAGAGACCTAAAAATCTGTATAATATCCCCTTAGTAATCAATACCAATCTCATTCATTTATGATTAACGGTCATATCTCATATCGTAAGACCATTTACTCACGTTCCTAAACCCTCTCCTAATTACCTATTTACCTACACATCTTTACAATCCTTTCTCGACATTGTTAGCTCAGATCCAAACCCTCATTTCACCTAGTCAAAAAGAAATAGTATTGAAGGAGAAAATTCCTTACAATAGAGATATGGGTTTAATAGTAAGAACTGAGCCTGTGGGAGGTAAGTTCATTGAAGGATATACATAGATTAAATAGATGCTACAGAAGGTACGATGGCTTTGGTTTATATAAAATTTTGATGGATTCCACAGAGAGGTCACAAAATCCTTCACAAGGGCCTTTGACGGGGTAGACGTTTAAATTGGGGAAATAAAGTTTTCAGTGATAGAGTACTTCATATCAGAAGACACAGAAGCTTTGAAAACCGATGAAAGATGGTTCAAGAATAGGGAAATTCATGGAAAATAATGGAATATTTTTCTGAAAAATCTGGGTATGGTCACTACTATTTTTAAGAAAGGAATTCAAACTATGAAACTTAAAAAAAAAATTGAGGAACATACTATTAATTATTCATAAATTTGTTACTTGCAAGGATAGATTTGGTTGCATATTTTTCTACCATGCCAGAATGTTAATGAACTTCCTAGAGGACAGAGAAATAAACCTCCAATACTTCCTATTGAAAAACTTAAGGAAAATGTCAGGAACTATGTAGAAAAGAATTCAATCCATAGACAATATCATGTATCATCATGAATTGAAAAAGATACTCATTTAATTTCATTTAAAAAGTATAGGAGACTCATGGGAAATTTTCCTGATGAGGAATCATTTTCAAGAAGAAGCACAAGAATAGCCTAGTGATGATAAGAACAAAAGAAGTAGGAAATGAAATATTGATACCTATTTTAAAGACAAATCCTCACCTCAAACACCACAAGAAGAAGAATAAATCACCATTGCAGAATTACTGAAGAAAAAGAAACAAAGTGGTCAAAAAAAGGGAGGTAATGTAAAGGAAAAGGGAAAAGTTATAAACTCGGAAATCTGAATCCTCTACAACCAAGGAGAAGTTCCAGACATCGTAAGACTTTGAAGAGTACATCTCCATAGTAAGCATAGTTTATTGATTTAGATGAAGAGCCCCAAGTACCATCGCCTATTACTTCCTCTCCTATACATAGTCCAAACAGAAGGACCCCAGAAATCGACCCAGTACTACAAGAAATTTATGACTACATTGAGTCCTTAGAAAAGAGACATACATAGAAGAAGTCAAATGTTGAAGAGAATCCTACCAGTCCACAAGCACGTCTAGTAAACTCTTTGAAACAAGAAATCTATGAACTAGAGATACTGAACATGTACATCAAGCAAGAAATGAATTTCTGAAGGAATAAAACCACTTAGAAAAGGTCATCAGTCACAAAAATCTTTTACATTTAAGGCTATGGTATGAAAAGAACAAGAAAATAAAGAAAATGAATAGCTCCCTGAGGAGAGAAGTCATCAATTTGAAGTACAAACTCCTCATGAAGAAACCAAGAATGGAAATTACCTAAAAGAAATGAAAGAAGAGAAAGTTCGATGTACTGGCAGAGATATCAGAATAGATGTAGTAAAAGGTGAAGGCTCACAGTTTCGGAAATTGCATGAGGACATGTAATATTCTCTTAGTGGGGGTATGTTGAACCTCAAGACTATTCCTATTTTTGACATCGTTTTCCACCAATTTTTCTTCCTTTTCGCAAAATCCATAAACTGAATCAATGATAATTGACACATTTTCCATCTGATAGGGAATTTAGATGATCTCTAATTTATATTGTAATGTTTCTTATTATTCAGATAAATTTTTGTAATTAGCTACAAAATTCATGCAATTTTGTAGCTAACCCTTGTTTCTGTAGCTACTGGTATTGTTTTATAGGTTTCAAGAATAAAGTGAAGAAGTGAGTCATATGGGTAGCTTTGAAATGATCCATATATGGATCGTATCCTACTTACCTATCTAGATTCGAGAAGGATGATTCCTACACTCACGGTCAAAGATAAATCAAGATAAGGGACGAGATCAGCGATTGAGATTCTCCATTTTCTCTTACGTAGTAAATTGAGAGAGATCCATGAAGACTTTCATTTTGATTAAAATTCTAGTGTTAGCTTTATTTTACTCTACATAGGAGAAAATATCTCAGACAATTAATTTGAAACTATGTGTAATTTCAAGTCTATTGAAATCGGGAATAAGCTTGATTTTTGGTGATAATACTCAGATACGTTTTAAAACTCTTTTTTGTTAATGAAGAAGACCAGTTATGGACCATTGATGTGGATATAACTTAAGTATATTTACAGTCACTCTGTTGCAGAGGGCCCCTGCATGGAAAAGAGGTTTTTACAGTCATTTCGTAGTTTAAATTATTGTCATTTCATAGTTTAATTGTATGTCATTTAGTTTATGAATGTTTTCTGAATTAATTATTTGTATCTACGCACAGTTCACAGTTATATCATATTATTTCCTCGATTAGTTGATTATCACAACTTTTCCAGCATTCAATTGAAATCATTCTTGCATTCGATGACAGAGCAGTCATAGGTTTTAAATTATACATTTCATTTTTCACAATAGACACTGTGTAATATTTGAAACTATGTGTAATTTCTGGTCTATCGAAATCGGGAATTAGCTTGATTTTTGGTGATAATACTCTGGTACATTTTAAAACTCTATTTTTTTAATGAAGAAGATTAGTTCTGGACCATTGATGTGGATATAAATTAAGTAGATTTACACTCATTATGTTGTAGAGGGCCCCTGCACAGAAAAGAGGTTTTAAAATTCATTTCATAGTTTAAATTATGGTCATTTAATAGTTTAATTCTATGTCATTTATGATCCAGGTGGATATTGGTGGCCATCTTCCTATTCCACTTGGGGCCCCACCATTGTCTCTTTCAGTTTTTTCACAACTTACTATTTTTACCAGTTTTTCAGGTCCTGAACTTCTAGAAACATTTTGAAGCCGCAAATGGAGATAGTATGCTGAAGTTACGTCCTTGGGAAGTTGAAACACCAATTTACCCAAACGAGGCCCATAGTTTTGGCGCTTCATCTCCTAGGATTATTTTTTTGGAAATTTAGAATTATCCATTGTTTCTCCACAATAAATAGGCCCTCAAGCCTCATTTTAATACAGTTCAAAGGTCTGTAGTTGCCACATCTCTTCTCAAAGATTCGCTACCAGCACCCTAGCTATTTTATTTCCATCATGTTTGTAAGCATATTTCTGTGATTTGATATTAATGAAATGAAGCCTTATTTCCATTGTATTTCTATGTTTATGGTTATTTCTATATTCTATTGCGTTCCTGCATAAATCCAGATCAGTGGTATCAAAGAAGTCTATTTTTTCTCTATCCTTATTTGCATGTCCCCAACAACATCGGGGTATAAGGTGTTAGGGCTCGATTTGGTGGAACCTTTACAAGATCAGCCTCACAAATCCCGACAGACGCCCATGGGCGATGAAAATAAAGATGAGGGAGAAGGATATCCTATCAAAATATTGCTCGAGGAGGCCCTCGAAAAACAAAGGAATGCGATGATGGATAACTTTGCCCAAATCCTTCAACGACTACCCATCGGCGGCGCATCTGCATCCAGCAACCACTCTGGAGGTGTGACTCCCTTTAAGGTACAAGTAAACTTTTACATTCCCATATTTGAGGGTCAAATAGATGTAGCTGCTATAGATAGATGGTTGAATCTATTAGAATGATATTTCTCTGTTCATGATTTTTCCGACCAGGAGAAGATTATTTTTTCACTCCTGAAAGCTACCCCCCATGTCAAGGACTAGTGGGAAACCTACTGTGAGAAAACAGACGAGACAAAACGCTCTCTGTTCTCAGCCATAGCCACTTGGAATTCCTTCCAAGATGCCATCAAGGAACAATACTATCCTGTGGGGATCTATGAGGACAAGTACATACAATGGACCACGCTGCAGCAACAAAGGGATCAAGATGTGCATGAGCTAATGAATCTATTCCATACCTTGTGCACAAATTTAGGTATCAAATATTCAGAGAAACATTTGGTGCTAGAGTATTGCAGTTGTCTGCATAGATACATTCAAGAGGAAATGGAGTTCATCGACATCTCCTCGCTTGGTACGGCATACCGGTATGCTGCCAAGTTTGAGCAGAAATTCAAACAGAAGAAGTGAGACTTTGGATATGTGAATCAAAAGCAAGGGAAATGTGCCCCCAAACTGCAGAACAAAGGACAAAGCCAAGGCATGGAGGCCCAAGAAAACCTTCCAAGGACACAAGAAAAGAAAAACACCGCGAAGCCAAAGAAGGACACGGGAAAGTGGTGTGAGTTCTATAAGATTTCAACTCACAACACAAGTGAGTGTTGGGCCAAGCAGTCGCTGGTGGCCAAGATGAGGGCTTCTGAATCAGATGCATGCTCTAACTCTGAATCAAAACCTGACAAGGTGAATGAAAAAGGGAAGAAGATTTTTGATGCGGAGCCCAACGCCACTGTTTCTGCTATGAAGATCCAAAAGGAGGAACTAGAATATCCAGAGGAGGTAGAGCGTCTCTTCCACTACCAGATGTGGGTAAAGGTTTCCCCTCTATGGTTCATTGTCTATAATGGTAGCCAAAAGAACCTCATTTCAGTAGATGTCGTGAAGTGGTTGGGTTTGCTGACCACAATGCACCCACAACCATACACCATCAGGTGGCTTCACCAAGGACGAGATCTCCGCATCAGCCATCAGTGTCGCCTTCCCTATAGCATCAAGCCCTTCACGAATGAGGTATTGTGTGACATTGCTCCTATTGATGTTTCTGATGTATTATTAGGCCAACCATACTTGTGGAAGAGACATGCTATGTATGAGTCTCGGCCTCGCACTGTTATTGTTACTTTGGGAAATAAATTGTACAAGATACCAGAGGTACCACCGCCTGCCACTATCTCTTTGGTTACTACAAAACAATGCAGTAAGCTCATTTCCCAAACTAGGAAATTTTTTTTCTTGATGATCCGCCCGTAGGGCGAGGAGAATACTGTGGCCAAGACCTCTAGAAATGGCTCCTCTGCACGACAACAACAAATGGACAAGGTTGTGGAGGAGTACAGGGACATCTTCACCTCACCCACAGAGGTGCCTCTACACTGTCAAGTCAAGAACCCCATTGACTTGACCCCAAGTGCGCCGCTACCCAATGGACCGATCTATAGGCACTATGTTCTGAAGAATGATGAAATCAAGAGGAATATTCAGGAGCTACTGCAGAAAGGTCACATCCGGCCAAGTTCATCGCCTTGTGGGAGTCCGATCATGTTGGTACAGAAGAAGGATGGGACTTGGAGACTCTCCATTGATTATCCGGCACTGAACAAGATCATTGTTTGGAATAAGTACCCAATCCCACATATTGATGACCTTTTGGACCAACTCAAAGGGGGAAAATATTTCAGCAAGATCGACTTGAAGTCTGGGTATCACCAGGTACCAATCAAACCCTATGATGTGTGGAAGACTGCCTTCAAAGCCATGAAGGGCATTTTTGAATGGCTCGTCATGCCTTTCGAATTGAAAAATGCTCCCACAACCTTCATGAGGTTGATGGACGACATCTTGCATCCATTCACTAATACATTTGTAGTGGTATACTTGGATGACATTCTTATCTTCAGCTAGACTTCGGAAGAGCACCTCCACCACATCCGAGAAGTCCTCCAAACACTACGGAAACACAAGTTGTGTGCCAATTTGGAGAAGTGCACTTTTGGCATGACCTAGCTTCAATATCTGGGATACATTATTGATGAAAGGGGGGTGCATGTGGATCTAGCCAAGATCCAAGTCATTCAGGATTGGCCAGCCCCAACCAACCTAACAGAGCTTCGCAGATTTCTGAGTCTTGCTAATTTCTACTGCAGTTTTGTGTTGGGATTCTCTCATATCACTTGGCCCTTGATTCAAGTCACCAAGGGAGGAGAAAAAGAAAAATTCTGTTGGTGGGAATCTCAACAAAAGGCGTTTGTAGAATTGAAACATCGCCTCTGTTTTGCCCCAGTGCTCACATTACCAGACTTGCAACAACCATTTGAGATTGAGATAGATGCCTCTGACTATGCTATTGGGGTAGTTCTTACTCAACAGGGGCATCCAATGGCATATCACAGTGAGACATTGTCCAACACAGTTCGAAAGTATCCCACTTATGACAAAGAAATGTATTCCATTGCGCAGACTTGTCAACAATGGAAGCATTACATTTTAGGGAAGGAGACAATCATCCACACAGACCACCGACCCTTGTAGTTCATACAAACACAAGGGAAGTTGAAGAACGATCGCCATCAGAATTGGTCCACATATCTGCAATAATTTCATTTGAACATCAAGTATAATAAGGGTAGCACCAATAATGTTGTAGATTGCCTCAGTCGACCATCGATCGTGGCCATAACCACCGTTCTCAACTCTTGTGGGCATCAGAATTCTGATTGGCCACTTCTCTATAAGAGCGATCCAGAATTTAGCTACACATACAAGGCACTCCTGGGGGGTATGCAAATTCTAAATTTTCACCTCCAAGATGCACTATTATATCACCTGGGACACCTTTGTGTTCCTTCAAGTGAGCGTGCTAAGATGATATGGGAAGCGCACTACAGTCGTGTCGCTAGGAATTTTGGGGTCGAGAAAATAGTGGTATTACTGAAGAAGTATTTCTATTGGCCAAACCTTTGACAGGATGTCGAGAAGTACATCAAATCCTGCACTACTTGCGCCATTTCCATACTGACCATCAAGAAGAAAGGGCTCTATACTCTGCTACCTACCCCTAGTTTACCTTGGTAATCCATCTCCATGGATTACATGTCAGGCCTTCCTTCTACTAAGCATGGAAACGAATGTGTTTTCGTGGTGGTCGACAGATTCTTAAAGATGGCCATTATGGCAGTGTGCAAGAAGAATATCACAACAGAAGCCACTGCTAAAATCTTCTTTGAACGAGTGTGGGTGCACTTTGGGATCCCACAATCTATCATATCAGATCGCGACAGCAGGTTCCTTAGCACATTTTGGTCCAGCCTGTGGTCAATGTTGGACACCAAGCTCACCAAGTCCACAGCTTTCCATCCCCAAACTGATGGCCAGACAAAGGTCGTCAACAGGATTATTGTACACATTCTATGCATGTAAAATTCAAAGCATCCACGCACATGGGATGAGAGCCTTCCCTATGTACAACACAGTTATAACCAAGTTCTCCATAGCTCAACCGGCCACAACCCCTTTCAGGTGGGCTTGGGATTCCATCCACTATGTCTCATTGATGTAGACATGCCATTTGTAGCTACTCAAGCCGACGCGACTCATGTCTAGTCTGAAGCTAACAAAGCAAAAAAATTCATCAAGCGCATTCAGCACATCCACCAACAGGTTCATGAAATATTGGACAGAGCCAATGCTAAGTACAAGCAATGATATGATGAACATCGGGTGCCACACAACTTCGAGGTGGCCACAAAAGTATGGCTACATTTGCAGAAGGAGCGCCTCACTGGACCCCACCATAAGATTCTCCCGCTCCGATATGGGTCGTACACCATCACCAAAGCTATAGGGAACCATGCCTTTGAGCTCAGTATTCCACCATTCCTTGGTCTGCACCCAGTATTCAATGTAGACCACCTTCGTCCCTACTTCCCACCTCTATTGGACACCTCTGACATTGCAGAGGAACTCACACAAAAAGAGTTAAACCCAGACTGCATGGAACAAGCCACCACAGACTGTATCATGGACATGCAAATCAAGAACAATCGTCGACAGAAGATCCAACTATATCGGGTTGTCAAAGCTGGCCAACTCCTACACCAAGGCAAGTGGTTCACTAGGGACCAAGTTCAACAGAAGTTTCCTCATCTCGTGGAGGAACTCAACGCAATGGGGACCATTGCTTCCTAAGGGTGGAGGAATGGTGGATATTGGTGGCCATCCGCCTATTCCACTTGGGGCCCCACCATTTTCTCTTTCAGTTTTTTCACAACTTACTATTTTTAGCATTTTTTTGGGTCTTAAACTTCCAGATGTGTTTTGAAGCTCCAAACGGAGATAGTATGCTGAAGTTACGTCCCTGGGAAGTTGAAACACCAATTTACCCAAACGAGGCCCATAGTTTTGGTGCCTCATCTCCTAGGGTTAGGTTTTGGACGTTTAGAATTCTCCATTGTTTCTCCATAATAAATAGGCCCTCGAACCTCATTGTAATACAGTTCATAGGTCTGTAGTCGCCACATCTCTTCTTAGAGATTCGCTACCAACACCCTAGCTATTTTATTTCCATCATGTTTGTAAACATATTTTTGTGATTTGATATTAATGAAATGAAGCCTTATTTCCATTGTATTTCTACGTTTATGGTTATTTCTATATTCTATTGTGTTCCTGCATAAATCCAGATCAATTTAGTTTATGAATTTTTTCTGAATTAATTATTTGTATCTAGGCACAGTTGACTGTTATATCGTATTCTTTCCTCGATTATTTCATTATCACAACTTTTCAAGCATTCAATTGAAATCGTTCTTGCATTCAATTACAGAGCAGTCATATGTTTTAAATTAGACATTTCATTTTGCACAATAGACACTGTGTAATCTTTGCTTGCTTTAGCTAGTTTTGAATTCAATTAGCAAATTCAATTCAGTTTCACAATAATAGATTTGACGCTTTCATTTCCATGGAATGTAGAACAGAGTTATATTAGGATTATATTTTGATAAATCATTCTTAGATAGTGTCAAAACTAGATCATATACTATGTTTTTCATACAATTAGTGTTTTCAATTGATAGTTAGAATATGTTTTCTTTTTTTTCCAGTTGATAGATAGAACATAATTTTGAAATCAATACAATCCAATAGAATTTACAATGATGCTTTGTTTAAATGTAGAATAAGTTCAATTAGATGTTTTGATTAAAAATAGTTGAGATAGATGATTTACCGGTATAGAATAGTCAAACATAGCTTAGATTTAATCACTCAAAGTTGATTTATTTTTATGCAATATATATGAGCTAATCAAAATTTCCTTTTCTTCCTTCTTTTAGATTTTATATTTTTCTCATTCTATCAAGAATAATTTTCAAATCAATTTATTTTCTTAGAGTAAAAATAACATTTCCTTTTCTTCCTCCTTAAGATAAGTTTGAAATCATTAATTTTATTTTAGATTCAGTTATTTCTTAACATTCAAGTTTTCTTTTAAAGCTTATATTTTATTCCCTAGATTATTTTTAGTTCTAAAATTATACATAGAACACAAAACCCCCCATTATATATATATAACTACACAACGAAGTAAGAAGATGAGCATCTAGAATATATAATGCACCACACTTCGTAAGATTACTAACTCTGGTCGATAATTTATGATGGAAATTTAAGACATTAAATTGACTAAAAACTATGTAAATTTCCGAAGGTAATGGCTAATTATTTGGAAAGGAGAAGTGACATTTATTGACATTTATTTATGAAAATAATGGAAATTAGGAGAAAAGGAAGGTGAAATGTCACAACTTGCATGTGAGGAGGAAAATTAAGGAAAATAATGGAAAATTTAAGAAATTAGAGGTCTCATTAATAAAAAGGCTTCTAAGGAAATGTTTGGAGACTTTTTTCAATCCAGTTCTAAAGCTCTCATTCTATTCTCTCTCTCTCATACTCTTCAACACTTATAGTTTCTTGGAGCACTATTGGAGGACTGTGGTGCAATTATAATTTTGGAGAAACAAGGAAAAGTGATATCAATAAATTGCAAGAGGACATCGAGATCAACAACTACAATAGGTTTTCCTTGCATGTACTGAGTTGCATGTATGATTTCCTCACTAGTTCTGGAATGCATGTGGTTATTAGTTTATGATTTTTCATTGGCACGAAGGATTTCCTAGATTTAAATTAGTTTTCCTAGCCTTTCCATTTCTTGGTTAGCCAAGATGTTGTGGGTTTTACTTTTGTTTTCTAATTGTTTTTCTCGTGCCTTTATCTGTTGGCTGAGTTATTAGTTCCTAGAAGCCTTAGTTGTACAAATTATTTGGAAGCCATGTAATAGCTTGGGTTGAGTTACGAGTCCTAGAATTCTTCATTGGAAAAAATATATGGAATCCCTTGGTGGGTTGAGTTACAAGTCTTGGAAGTCCTGGTTGGAAAAAAACTCTGGAATCTTGGAAAGAGTTGCAAGTTGAGTTACTTGTCTTGGAAGCCTTGGTTGGACAAAAACTCTAGAAGCTTGGCAATAACTATGGGTTGAGCTACTATTCCTCGAAGCCCTAGTTGGAACATATGGTCTTGAGCTCTAGAAAAATTAGGTATA
Organism: Pinus albicaulis; assembly: GCA_034641835.2. NCBI lineage: Eukaryota > Viridiplantae > Streptophyta > Pinopsida > Pinales > Pinaceae > Pinus > Pinus albicaulis. The sequence goes on along the minus strand of CM076576.1, from coordinate 691,958,881 downwards.
GACTGATCTGGTGATGGTTAGTGATGTCTAATCATGATGTGGAATCATTGGTTGAGGGTTGAGGTTGTTGACCTCTGGAAGCCCTGGCTTGGTTTTTAATGATATATTTTAAGATATCCCACATTCATGCTTGGAATATGGCATGGGGGCGACTGGCTGAAGAGATATTTTCCTTAGCCATGTATATGGTCGGGTGGTACGTGGAAGTCCTATACTTGGTTGAATTTTTCTTATGGAAATAGGAAATATTTTCCTCTTGTATTGATGGGTAAATATACTTCTTATTATGAGGCTTATATGGTTATTTTATGCTTATCATTTATGTTCTTTATATGTTGGTTATGAATGTGTTCTATGACATTGATGATGTATGGCTCTCGTCATGTGTTTGATTTTTAAATGAATGAACAATGAGTCTATGATCTAATAGATGATAATGCAGGTGATGTGATGAGGAAACAATGCTTCTTATAATTTCTCAAATATTTATCAGTGTCATGCACAGGGTCATGTATTATATGGTCTTGCATTGATGACTGAGCTATGGCTAGAATTATGTTTATATTTGGTATTACCTATATGATATATAATTGCATGTTTTTATGATCATGTGTATCAATGTATTATGTTGATTGGTTGATCTTAAAGGATATATCCTTCCCAGATTATGCTAAGGTAAATTGGTTTATTTATTATTTGGTTTAGCTGACATAATATGCCTTGCATGAAGGAAACCAAGATGACTAGCAAGATGGTAAACTAGTGGATTCCCCTTATGAATCAGATGAGAAGTGTGGTTTTGGGAACTCTTATGAATTAACAAAAAAAATGAGGAGTTTGAAGGAAGAAATAAGGAGTTTCAAAGAATATAATGAAAGAATAATACAAGAATAGGAAAAAAGCATAAGTCAGTGCGGTAGTTCTTTAGAGTCTGTTAGAATTGCATAAACAACGAACACTCTGAATCAGTTATGGATAGGACTATGGCACTAATGGGGAATATGGAAGTAGGGCTGATGGTGGTCACAGGTTGGATAGAGATGACACGATTATAGATGGCAGGTTTTTGGACACTCTGAATACAAGAGGTCATGGACACATGTACAATTGTAGTTCTAGTTCTGAAAGGCACTATCATCATCATCATTATCATCCTTACAGGAGGAGTGATAGGGGATATTTTCTGGGTGGTTTAAGAAACAAAATCCACATACATTTGATGGGTAAATAAAGAAAATGTAGGATGAAGAAGCATGGCTTCTTGTGATGAATAATTTCTTGAGGTTACATGATTATTCAAAGAACATGAAGGCCAGGATAGCTATGTTAAGTCTTAAAGGTAAAGAAAAAAACTGGTGGGAAGATGTAAATAATAGCAGGCATATTTCTAAGGACGAATTGAATTGGATCGAACTAAATAGACTACTGGGGAAGAAGTATCTATCAGAGAGATACTATGACAATAGGGAAAAAGAGTTTTATGAGTTAAAGATGGGATCTATGACCATTGAGGTGTACAATAGAATATTTATCGAGTTGTTGATATATGTGCCTTAGCTCAAGGAGGAGAAGGCCAAAATTAATAGATTCATCAGTGGGTTGTTGATAGAATTCAAAGACAGGATTGAGTTTAACTAGACTAGATCATTGGAGGAGGCCATTAGGAAGATAAAACATTGTTACAAGCAATCAAAGTGCAAATATGAGACTAAGCTGGACTAGAAAGGTAATTGAAAGAAAAAACAAAAATGGGACAAGAAGCAAGCAAGGCATCAGGGTACATGTAATAAAGAGAATGTAGCTCCATCTATGAAGTTCAATGAATTTCACAAAGGGAAGGGACTTCGATCTGAGGAGAAGAATAAGGATGAAGGTTGGAACCCTTTACAGTGTTGGACTTGTGCATGCGAGCATTGCATGAGATATTTTCACAACATCAGGGTGGTAGACCACAGATCTATAGTACTTAAAATGCACAAACATGGGATATGTTGGACAATTTTTCCCAGGATCTATGGAGTGCTGGCTAACAAGAAGCCATATCACCAGTCATCTATTATCGATATGGATGGTAAGCTTCATGCTCAAGTTGTTTCTATTTTCATTAACCCTAGATCTAATTATAGTTATGTTAATCCTGACCTCGCGGATAAGTGTGGCTTTAATAAAGCAGTGCATGCATAATATTGGTTAGTGCAGTTGGCTACAGGTACCAAGAAGAGAGTGCATCAGGTAAGAGATTTTGCATTCGACTTTAATGGTATTCCTACATCAACACATTTGAATGTATTTTTATTGGGATCATATAGTATGCTTTTGGTTAGGGGCTGGCTATACCTTCACACGATCAAGGTGGATTTTTATGACAAGGATATTTATTGCTTGGATGACAATGGGGAACAAAGAGTCCTACAGGGTCAGAATAAAACAACATTGATTACAATGATTACAACCATGCAGGCCAAGTTTAGTCACGCAAAAGGGTGTGTGTTATTTACAATGCACATTTCTAGTGACAAAGGTAAGGAAGTTGAGGATGCAGATGTTTTCAGAAGGTAAACAATTATACAGTAGTTTCACGATGTATTTACCGCAGATATTTCAGTGTTTCCACCTCACAGGGAAGTGCAATTTTCTATTGATTTAGTACTAGGGGCAGTGCCAACATCTAATGCACCTTACAGGATGAGCACTCTAGAGATGGTAGAGCTAAATTTGTAGTTGAAGGAAATGTTGGAAAATGTATACATTAGGCCAAGTGTATCACTCTGGGGCACACCCATATTTTTTTTGAAGAATAAATATGGTACCTTATATTACGCATTGATTGAAAAAAATTGAACAAGGTGACCATCAAGAACAGGTATCTGTTATCAAGGATTGATGCCTTTTTTGATCAATTGAAGGGAGCAACAATTTTCTTGAAGATTGATCTGAGATCAAGATATTATGAGGTATGCATTAAAGAAGATAAATTAAGAAGAAATTTTTCTGGACCAGGTGTAAACATTATGAGTTTGTTGTAGTTCCATTTTGTTTGAATAATGCTCCAGCTACTTTTATGTGCTCGATGAATAACGTGATGCGTCTTTATTTGGAAATTTTTGTTATTATGTTCATTGATGATATATTGGTATATTATAAGAATGAATAAGAGCATGCCGAAAATTTAACAGTAGTGTTGATATTGCTAAGAGAGCATCAATTTTATGTTAATATTAGAAAATGTATTTTCTTTCAGAAAGAGGTACATTACATGGGACATGTTGTTTCCAAAGAAGACATAGTAGTGGATCTAGAAAAGGTAAGGACTATCATGGAGTGGGAAGCTCCTAGGAATGTGGAAGAGGTAAGATCATTTATGGTGTTAGCAGGTTATTGCATGAGGTTCATGAGGAAGTTATCACATATTTATTGCCATCACAACATTTCAAAGGAAAGATAAGAAGTTTGAATTGATAGAGGAATGTGCAACTAGTTTTAAGAAGTTAAATTATTTATTGACACATGCTTCAATGTTAAGATCGCATACCTAGACAAAGAGTTTGTGGTATGTACATATGATTTCAAGAGAGGGTTTGGTGGATTCCTTATGTAGGAAGGGCGATTAGTATTTTATGAGTCACAGAAATTGAATGAGCATAATAACGATTGTCTGACACATGATTTTGATTTGGGAGCAATCATTCATGCATTGAAGGTGTGGAGGGACTATCTTCTTGGAAATATATTTGTACATATGAGCGATCACAGTGGATTGAGGTATCTATTTGACCAACCAAATTTGAATTCTAGGAAATCTAGATGGTTGACCATGATCAGTGAGTTCGACTTTGAGATCAATTACTCTAAAGGTAAAGAGAGTAGGGTTGCATATTATATTAGCACGTGGATACAAGTGAATCATATAGAAACTATGAGTTCCTATGGGATAGACCTACAAGATAGGAACTTGAAATAAATTCAGCCGGATGTTAGGTATATAGAGCTTAGGCACATATTACAACATAATACATATAAAGGTACATGTAGTGATATATGTATAGGTGCAGGAGCACAGGATGTGGACTATTGTTTCATAGCAGATGACTTGATCAGGTTTAGAGACAAGATATATGTGCCAGATAAAAATGAACTCAAGAAGGGGAATTTGAGGGAGTTTTATGTGAAATTGTATTCAGGTCACCTAGGCTATCAAAAGGCACTAACAGTAGCAAAGAAGTTTTACTACTAGTTGAATTTGAAGAGAGACGTAGCAGAGTTTGCAGTTAGACTCTTGGATTGTCAATAGGTTCAGGTAGAGTGTAAGCATCCAGGTGGAATATTATAGCCGATTCTGATCCTAAAGTGGAAATATGAGGTCATTTCCATGGACTTTATCATAGGTTAATACAAATCCATAAAAATTTATCTGGTTACATTTTCTGATAACTGCATTTTGTTCCCACAAAAGGTATGTGAAATCAATGTCCGACTACTTAATATATGAATTGAAAAAATGTATTTCATCTCATGAATATCCACTTTTTGTAGCCCTTTTGCAGTCGTAAAATGGCTTTAGACTTATCCACTGGAGAGGGGCAATATAATTGAGTTGAAATTCCTATAAATGATTTTCTTCCACATTATCGTTTCTTCAGATGCACACAAGATGTTGCATCATCATCAAGTAATTAATACATTTAATTTTTTGCGGTATTGTGCCCATAAACTTTGAGGTTCCACTAAAGTCACTCTGAAAATCCTTACTCCTTTATTGGTTGTAGGAAAGATGATAGATGATTCTTTGAGTTTCAGGATTTTCAATTCTAGTGTCGTGAAGGGCCTAGTAGGTCCGACGAAAGGATGGAGAGAAATGGATTTTTGTGATTAATGTTTTTAACCATTCAACGAATATTTAATACGGCACTATTAACTTTGAACATTACTTCCATCAAATTAGATCCCGTATTGTATTTATCCTTCTGTAAAGAATGTTACTCCTCACACAGAGGTTCAGGTATACATTAATGGTAATTCTATGTCTCATGTAATTAGTAAGTGTGAAAGTAATTACTTGAACCTTTATTAAATTTCCCACTTTGTTTCCCACTCTTCACTTCGAGAAACGTAATTTCCATACATTCACATCCATTTCCTGAGTATAATTATATCTTAATAATAAGTATCTCGCTAAAAAAAATTAGACAAACAACAAGATGGGAATAAATTTTCACATATCATAGTCTTATGAACCAGCAATTACCTAAAAAAGGCAAAAATATGTGAATAAGATAGTTAATTTGGAATATATAATACAACACTATTATAGAAACCAAACTCTAAATAACCTTGGCATAAAGGTCATTCTACATGGTTTATCTATCCACTAGTAAAAAATTATGAAATTAATGACTAGGTGACTAAAAATGTTAGTCACCATAATTATTTCAAGTGAATAATGACTATATTTGAGCAATTTTAAGTGATGAAACTAAAAATGACTAACTTAAATGACTAATTTATTCTAGGAAAAAAATATACAACTAGATAAAATGTTATCAAACTAAAATTGACTAACTTAATTAACTAATTTAGTCTAGGGATAAAATATATGACTAGATAATAAGTGACTGAACTAAAGGAGACTAACATAGATGACTAATTTAGTCTAGGATTAAAATATATGACTAGATGATAAGTGAAAAAATTAATAATGATTAATGTAAATTGCTATTATAGTCTAAGAATAAGAATATGGCCAACTAACAATTACAACAAGTATATAAATTAGTAATTTATGTCAGTAATTTTAAATTCTGTCACTCCATAAATGGAAAATTGCAATTTTGGTACCAAAGTGTTACACTTGAAAGACTTAAAAGAATTGAAGTACCTGAGAACTCTAACAAGGAACTCTATCGCATCAATAATCTCTTTAGCATCTTTCCAGAAATCTTCATTAAACTGAAGTGAAAAAATTTCGATCCCTTCAAGGGCCTTGGTATGTTTAGATGCCTTCCACTTATGTAAAAGGAACATCCTCTTCAGATTTATCTTTTGCTCGACCACAGATTGCAAAGATATGAAATTTGTTGAAAATCTAGTCACTGCAGGTCGAACAATTTCTTTACCTTCAATGTATTTTCTCATGGTGTTTAGGACAATAGTGTGGTTGTACAGGTATTTGGTTATGGATTTTTCCTTCTCCACAACCTCATGTATCCAATGAATCTTACCAATTTCCTCAAGCATTAAATCTATGCAATGGGCAACACAAGATTTCGAAACAATAATGGGTTGCCTAATCTCAAAAAGTCTACCAACAGCTATATAATTATTTTCATTGTAGGTGACAATTTGTACAACATGTTCTTCTCCCACTCCTTGAACGAATTCCTCCATCATTTCACAAATAAGTTGGGCAGTGTTAATCTTTTCTGAGGCATCCACTGATTTGAGAAACATTGTGCCTGTTGGACAAGATATAAGAAAATTGGTTAAAGTTCTATTCCTTTGATCTATCCATCCATCACTCATGATGGTGCATCCTGTTTCTACCCATGATGAATGAAACTCAGCTAGCACAAGAATGACATCATCAACACTCTCTAAAAACAAATATGTCCTAAGGCTCTCTGATGTAGGGGCTTTGAATCCTGGACCTGCAACATCGACTACATCAATCATAGCTTGAAAATAAGGACTTTTGACACAATGGAAAGGTATGTCAGAAAAGAACCAAAAGTTAGCAATGGCCTTCCTTTCCTGACTATGGACATTTTTTTTCCAACCAATGGCATCCAAGGTAGGTTGGGAACCGGGTTTTGTGCGGGGAGAAAAAAAAATGTTTATGTTTCCACCTCTAGTGTTGAATGCAGGAGGATTCATTTGGCCTTGCGTTTGAATTGTAATTGGAGGCATGCGTGGGAAACTTGGGAATGGCATTGAGGACTCAACACAAGGAGATGAAACTATGGTATTGGAAGAAGAAATTTCAGCTCCAAGAGTTCCTATTTTTTTTCTTTTCTTTCCTCTCTTAGCATTATGCTGCATAAACATGTCAATGACCATGGTCATTTGGTGTCTGACATTATTGTCAACCTTGCTGCATAGACCTATATCATGCCAGGGTATCTGTGCAAGGTGGTACTTGAATCTATAAATGCCTCCACTACATTCCGCTTTGCAAAATTTACAAAGAAGGTTGGGGTTCCAGAGAGTATTGTCACAATAAGCCCAAGAAAAATCATTCTCCCTCGGAATTGTTGTGGTTCCTGCAAAATTAAAATACAAAAACAAAATTAAAATTAAAAAAGGAGATATTTATTATTCTGGAATCTAAATCTTTGATATAAATTAAAAATTTAATTTTAAATTTTTAAATGATGTTTGTAGAATAATGAGCATAAGTTTAAATTTAAAATTTTAAGTTTATTAATTGTAACTTTGTTGCTATCAAATGGAGAAAGTTAATAATATTCCGATGCAAAAATAATTACTAAGTCAATCGAAAGGCTTGGGCCTGATTTCGGATGCATTGTTTCAAATGCACACCACATAGTATACTGTATAAAATTAGAAATACAATGTTTACTATTACTCAAATTCATTTCAAGAAGCGCATTCAGTAATACCCAAATACATTAAAAATTCAAAGTCATTCTATTTCGCTTCTCAGAGAATAACGAAATTTATAATTTTATACAGTATTACAATTTACAGGTGACCAGATAGAGAGATTATTAAAGTTTTATTCCAGGTCGAACAAGTATTACAGTATTGAGATATTACTCATTTATTAAAAAAACATATATTTATTATTGACATAAACACTGAGTCTTGACTCGTGACTTACTGTTGAAGCTTAAAACTTGAAATAGTCCTGACTCCTGACTTTAATGATCAATGTGAAGCGACGGCAATGACTTCGGGCAATCGGTGGAAGATTAATCCCCACAACGACAGTCGTGGAAGGGAAGATGAAAACCAGACAGAAGATAAAACTAGATGATAGATAAAAACTCTATATTTATTTTAAATGAAAACCCCAAAGCATAACGACGATCAAATAAAAACCCCACAGCATAGCGACGATCGATTGAGCGAATAAAACAGTGAAAAAATACACTCCGAGTGACTTTCGCACAAAACCTAAAAATACAGGCCGAGCGAAATCACCGAACTCGCAAAAGTTGCAATAATTACCTATGCAAGAGTCAAAATATCTTTGACCAATAGTCAAACTCGGTCAACACGAGTTTGAATCGCATAGAGGCAACTCGGATTGTTTGGATGCCAAGCAGAGTTTAACTCGTGACTAATTGGGAAAGTCGTTGATTCCTATTTCACGGGTATGCACATTTTTTGAACTTTTTATGTTTACATTGTTATTATTAATTATCAAATTCTGGAATGGAATGTAGAAAAACTGATTTTTTTATAAATTCTGAATTGAAATTATAGTTAATCCTTTTGTGTTGTTACATATGCTTATTTGAATTTAGGGACAAACAGACAAAATCTATAAACCCTTTGTCAGAGTCTAAATATATTGTTTAAGTCCAACTAAATATATGAAATTTCACTAAGAAAGTTACAGTACATGTATTATGAAAATAAATAAAATTCAACTATAGTAACATCAGGAAATATGAAATAGATATGAAATTCTACACATAATATAATCTAGATATACAACATGTTTTGTAATATATATATGAATTATAAATATACAAATCATATTGAGATTAGAGATAGTAATATGTATGTTTTCATATAGAAATTGTTCAATCACATATTCACAAACATGTAATATTAAAAAAAGAAAAGTATCTGTATTATCATACTTCTTTACATGTATCGGTCCTTTTCAATAAAATCCTCTAGTGGAATCAAGGATTTAGTAATATCATCAATCTTAATTAATAAATCCATTATACAAATGTTTTCTTACAATTTCATGAGGAGCATCATCTAGATTCAAACTACAATGTATGACGAGGAATTATGCAGAGTGGATAAAATGGTGAAGGGCCTCCCTTGCTCTGATGAACAACTTGAAATATGATGAAATTGAAAGTCATGGAATCTAACTGTTGATCATGAAGAATTGTACCAGAGTATGAAAATAATAGGACAAACCTGAAACAAATAGAGCGATCAAAGTTATAAATATTAATTAATGAAAACAAAAAGAAAAAACTTAAAAAAGGCACTAAAAATAATATTACCTCTGAATTTATCTTCAGGGTAGAAGCCTTCTTCCTGTACATAGAATAAAAGTAACTGTAACGGAAAGTGTACAAAATGAACATATTAAATAATGTTACAATGATTAATAAAAAATGGGAAAATTCGATACTGACCTCATGGACTAGGTGTCCTGAAGCAGATCAATATTATATCTAGTTGCAGAAGAACGTGAAAATATGGGAAGAGGATTCCCAAATCCATTTTAGAAGGAAAAAATATTATAAACTAAGTTCATAATTAAATTTTGGAAGAATTCGTTTCAATTTTATTTACACTAAATGCACAGAGTAATATGATTTGAAAATAGAAATATGAAAAGTAAGTAGAGAAAACTTAATTTCAAAATTGGTACTATATCAAAATAGTCGATTTTCATTATACGGAGTTAATCTAAATATGAATAAAAAATTTATAATTTTTTTATAGTTATTTAGTAAAATATTTAATTGTATAATTTTTTTTTTATACAAAGAAAATAAACGACTACATACAAAGTGCAATAAACCAAAATAGGGTTATATATAACATTAAAAAAAAAAAATGGTAATTGTAATCCTAAAAAGTATATTAAGTAAACGAAAATCTCAGTCAAGGATTGAAGTGGGAAATCAAATAAAATTTAATATAATTACATAATCCACTACAGACCGAAAGAAATGGAATTGGCAAAATTATATTATAGATATTTCAAATTGGGTACCTCTTTCAAAATTTAAATAGTCTAGAAATCATGGAATAAATCCAAAAACCACGCCGAACAAATTCAAAAGTCTACTACGTATTCTGAAAAACAATTGTGAAGTAAAAAGCCGAGTGCAATTGCATGAACATAACAGCTTACCAGTACATCGAGTGTAAGGTATTCTATGGTGGATAAATCATGGGAGAATCTTCTCGATGGGAAAATGAACCTCATTGTCATATAAATGGAAAATTGAATATATATGTACAAAAGCAACTGATAAAAATTTGTAAAAAAATTTTATATGACAGAGTGATAGGATTCTCATTTATAGTGAAGAAAATCTATATAATTCTATATTATGTCATTATAACAAATAAATAGAAAAATTGGGGTATGGTTGAGCATGAAATGTTGACTACAAAATCGTAAAAAGAGGTTTAGTGACAGGCCCAGAATCTAAAATTGGGAAAAATTCCAATGCCAAAGGAAAAAGAAAATCGTATACTAATTTCGAAGGGAAATTCACAAAATTTAGAATCTAAGTATTCTATTAAATGTAAAATTGTTAAATTTTACCATTGATGCAAAACATGGATATAATAAGAACACACAGTGAATGTAGAAGACTAGTGGAATTAGAAATCGTCAAAGAGGAATTATAAACCATCATAGGTAAATAAAATTTCCCTAGAGAAATGCGTGATAATAATAAAAAAAAATGAGAAGGACGAATTTGGGAAAATTTGTGGGATGTGAAAATCACCCAAGAAAAATGAGAACCCAAAAGTAAAATCATAGGGTTCGAATTTCTATAACAAGTAGAACGTAAAAACCCTAGAAAATGTTTCATGGAGAAAATGATTTAACTCGTCCCTCTGACCGTGAGGAATACGCTGAAGACGAAGGAGATTTTGATGGATTCCAATCCTAAATTATACTCTGCCGCAAGTAATCACAATTCAAATTAAAAAAATGAACGAAATTGAAATTAGAGTCAGAGATACCACTAAAATGAGAAATGTGGAAAATCAAATACAATGCAGCTAGAAACAAAGGTTTCTTTCCTGTAAAGAAAATTTTAAAAATGTTGGCATGAAAATAGAAATGCAAATTCGAACTTCCAGTGAAGTTGAAAAGCATGAGAAGAAGAATATATATGACATTTAGGTAAGACATGCTTCAAATCCATTGTAATTTCTGACAATGACGCAGAGGAAATCCCTCTCTGTGCACCGACATTCCAATGCGGAATTCCATCCAAATGTCAAACCAAAAAAAGTGTAAACCCTAAGGCAGAAGGCGAGCCTTATTTTTTGGTTTGTTCGCCATTAAATGTAGTTGGACATATAAAGTTTACTGTTGAATTTAAACGAATTTAAATCTAATGGTGGGCAATATGCCCAGCCACATTTAATCGCCAATAAACTAGAAAATAAATTTAATTTTGCCATGACTGGAGGTTTCTTGGAATATCTTCACCATTCAGCACCACCATACAAGTGTCTTCATAAAGAACTGAGGCCATGTGATGGGCAGGTGAAGACGTACATTCATTTAATTTCTTAATAAACACAATGATAAGGTTGCATGTGTATTGAGTGGTCACCATTATGTAAATTACTTTAATATAAACATTTCACTATGATAGTTCGATCCAAAAATTATATGACCTAGTTTCAATATAATTTAAGTATATGTTAATTATATGAGGTATGATACATGGATATAATCCCATCGTAAATAAATCAAATTTTCATTGTCCTACAATTGAATTAAATATAATCGTTATCTACTGGTCTAATCGTTATAATAGGACGGGGGCATTCCCATGGTTTGATATATGTTAAGTGTATGTGGTGGGAACCTTCAGTGATATAGGTTGAGCTATGTTATTTTAACATTTAGTTGGATTATATCTATTGTTAGGTAGTATGAACATTAAATGAAAAATAATGAGGGTGTATATATATATATATAGTTATTATGCCACCAACTAATAACATAGTAAGGCATTTATTATAATTTAACTAATAATTATGATAGTTGAAAAAGTTATAAGTGATATATTAGAACTTGAATATAATATTATGTAAGTCTATTTTAGAGGTATAATAAAAGTATCCGTATGGAATGAGGAATTATATTCATATTATATGTTATATAATTATGATAACAATATGTTATAAATGATTTTCAATCAAAAAAATATGAACATGCATTATAATAATCCAATTGTAATAAATGTTAAATGGAGTTTCATAAGAAAATTTTAATTTAGGAGTAACTTGATGGTGGAGATGCTAAAATATATGTTGGGGGACTTGTACATCTAAAGTAATTGGATTCAAAAGCTATACTTGTATATAACATTTAATGACAAGATAAAAATGATTTTGAGTAAATTAGAAAATGAGAAGTTCTAAAAAAAAAACTAACAAACTAATAACAATAATAATAGACAATTTAAGAATGGTGTATGGCAAAAAAAAAAGACAACTGAAAAAAAAAAAAAAAATTGGAGATAAATGGGAGTTGTTACAACAAGTGAGATAAAATGAGTTTGACAAATTATGTAAAATCGCGGTCGGTCCATATATACAACTGCGACAACTTTTTGATTTCTGCTTTGAAACTTGGCTTGTCCCATTTGGCGCTTGCTCGCCGTTCATACTTGGAAATTGAATTTTTCCCTAATCCATGTCAAATTTCATAGATGCCAACACTGATATGGTTATTTGCATTGGGAAATTTTTTTGAACTGCCTTATATTGATAATTTGATCTTTTGCATGTAGAAAAACATGTCAATCTTGGTTATGAGCTCCCTCATGTCATCTCATTTCTTGGGTGTGTCTTTTTTTTGTAACTTGATTTTTCGATGCAATTTAAAGGATTTTGTTAACTTATGTAGCAAATCATCTGCTCTCTCACGTTATTGGTAAAAAATACATCCATTTTAATTAAAAAAACCTTATCCTCTATTTTTTATAATGCAGAGTTTCCATTTCCAATTACGCATTTCAATATTACGTATTTTAAAAACTAAATCTGCAATTCCATATCCTGAAGTTTGATTTGATTTAGATAGTACAATTTCAGCCAACCATTAAAATAATTTTAAATACATACAAAATTGGAAGCAAATATGTTAAAATATATAGTTCCAATTGCGACACAAAGTTATTTCCAATATACAAATTAAACCCTTGCAATAGAACCGTTATATAGGTGGGATGTAAACAAATGGCGTATATCGCAGAGGTAATCTAAAGACATAATTCGATAGAATGCAATAATCTTGGGACTAGGAATGTAAATTCTCCAACTATCTGTCACTGTCATTTTAGTACAAGAAATTTAGACTCCTAAAACATCTAATTAAACATCAAAGGGCATATCATGGCATACCAGATGAATGCATATGGTCAATGCATCCCCAACCAGTTTGATAGCACTATATTGATGTCAAAAGAACATGTATAGATGGTCATCCTTAGCCCGAGTGCTGACTTGGCCAAAAGCTTCACCTGCACACTGAAAATCGAATGTTGCACTTCCTCCTATTCTGAATATTGTTGGAGGTGGTGTTTCCTTCACTTCTTTATAGGGAATTTTTGAGCAATCCCATTGATCAACATCCTGCACCCATATGTCCAAATTGATCTCATTGTTCTTCAGAATTAGATGGTTCTCGAAATACTGATCAATGTCGGCCCATGTTTTCCCTGCTACGCTAATTTTGGAAGAAGAATCAAATAGCAGGCATGATAGCTTCTCGTGCTGCTGGCTCATGTAATCTTCCAAAATACTAAATGTGCCCTTATGGGTATTATAAGCACCATGATAGACATCAGTAAAAATTGTTGTGTGATCCATGCTTTAATTCCAGAAGAATATGCTGTCAATGACGAATGGTCCAACATCATCTCATTCTCTTTAACTATGTTGCCATCATTTTTATTTTTACCTGAATCATTGATCTCATCCAGAGCGGGGATGGTGATGGCGCAATGAGCAGAGTTCTTGGCAAACCCTAGTGTTTCATAGGGCAGCAATGTTTTATCCCAGTCTATTAATTAGTCACATTTCGATGATGTTGATGTGTTACAATGTTGTCCTTTTCTTTGCAGAATCAGAACTGTAAGAGCTTGATGATTGGTGTGAGAGCAAGAAGCAATCTACAACTGAGAACCAGAAATCTACTTCTTGTTATTCGGGAGCCGCTCAAATGAAAACACACGATTTTCATCCTCTAGTGCTTGTTATTTTTTTAATTTGAATTGGTCAGGAACACAAGAGTGACAATTTTCTGCAACAGTCACCATATTAAAGCTATTGTGAAGAAGTGGTGGGTACCCTTCAGGCATGGCATGCAACAGCTGGGTAGTGTGAGTGTGAGACGACTTATGAACATCACGAATATGAGGAAGAGGATGAGTGGGCACTGATGGAATGTTACTTTTAGTGTCAGTGTTGTTCTTGGTGTCAGTGGAGGTAGAGGAGAGGTTGTGTTTCAGTAGCTTCTTCTTGATGCAAGAATTCCAGTAATTCTTGATTTCATTGTCGATTCCTCCTGGCAAATTGGGAGCAATTTCACACCACCTGCACCACTCACCCCCAATGTTAATGTACTGAATTGGCACCAAAAAATTGAAGACTAATGGGCGGCCTTTAAGAACAACTACTACTAAATATTTGTTGGAAAATTAATCACAACCATGGGATCATTTAATTTTCTGACAGCATACCTCATTACGCAACTGAGTTAAATAATTAAAGTCAAATAAAAATTGAATCCATGGTTAGTAAATGGGTATGGGCATAGATATATAATTTTACATGTAATTTCCAGTGTTATGTAATGTGGAGGATGTAAGTCTGAAAAGACAAGAAGGAGAAAATCATGGAGTGAATTTTGGTGGGTGTGTGAAAACAGGTTTCACTGCTCCTCAACCCTGGTGAGACATCAACACTTCGTTTTACTCTGTTTCACAATGAGTAAAATTGTTTGAAGTTTATTTTATTTTCTATAATTGTGATTTTAATCTTCGCCACTCTGTATTAGAAGGGAGATCTTCATAATTTTATATCCCCAACTACATGGTCTTGATTAAGTGAGTTACGCAACTCTGCATTTCCACAACTCTGTTTGAAATACTTGTGTTGAGGGAAAAGAATTTCCTCTGTTTAAAAAAAAAAATTAACATGATATCAGAGCAGGTTTAAACCTTCATTACTACAAGTGTTTTTACTAAATAATTGAAAGGATTTTTGAATTTTTTTGTGAAGCGTATTTTCCAACACTAGAAAGTTTTCACACAGTGAGAAAAGTTTTACACAGTAAGAAATTTTGTTTACACATTGAAAATGGCTGCAACCAGCATAAGCTTCAATAATCCACAATTTAATGGCAAAAATTACAACTATTGGGCTATAACAATGAAGGCTTTGTTTTCCAAGAACCAACAAATGCAGTAGCATTGCATAAAATTAATTGACACAAGAAGAAAGTGATTTTTTGAGTGACAACAGGAAGAAGGACTCCAAAGCCCTCTTCTATATTTTTCAGGCAGTTCATGAAAGTATCTTCCCAAATATTACAACAGCAACGAAGTCCAAGAAAGCATGGGATACTCTCCATACAGCCTACCAAGGCATGACAAAGGTGAAGACAACAAAATTACAAATTTTGAGAAGATATTTTGAGATAATTTGTATGAAAGAGTCTAAGAATGTAGAATCATTTTTTACACATGTAATTGGGTTTGTTACCCAAATCAAGTCTCATGGTGAGACACTTGAGGAAATGAGAATTGTTGAGAAAGTTTTGAGAAGTCTGTTAGTAAGGTTCGATTCCATAGTTGTGGCCATAGAAGAGACAAAGCATCTCTCACAATTTTTAGTGGATGATCGTCATACATCATTCATTTCTCTTGAACACATACTAAACAGAGGAACAAACTCATCATTGGAGCATGAATTTAAGACAAAAATTTCATTTTGTCAAGGTAGAGGTCGAGGAAGATCAAATTATAGTGGAAGAGGAAGAAGCCCACACAGACGTGGGAGAAGCAGCTCTTCAAGTTCAAGTGGAAGGGACAACAATCAAAATCTGGGTCAAGGCCCAAGCAAAAATCAAGCACAAGGTCAGAGGTACGATAAATATCAAGCTCAATGTCATTATTGCAAGAAGCATGGTTATTATGCAAATGAATGTAAAAAGAAGCAATATGACATAAGTATAAAACCAAGTAAAAATTTAATAAAGGAAAATCAGAACCATGATAGCATGTTTTTAGCTTGTAATGTAGCACAAGAAAAATAATGAGATGTATGGTTCCTAGATTCAGGGTGTACAAAGCACATGACTGGAAACATAGAAATGTTTTCCAATCTAGATGAAAGTGTAAAATCAGAAGCAACATTAGGGAATGATAACAAAGTCTCTGTCATGGGAAAAGGTAGAGTCGACATTCTAATAAAGAAAGGAGAGAAGAAGTTCATGTCAGATGTTTACTTTGTTCATGTTTTGAATCATAACCTTATAAGCATTGGACAACTGATGCAAAAGGGCTAGAATATATTTTTCAAGAATGATGTGTGCACAATTTTGGATAAGCCTCCAAGTAGATAACTCATTGCAAAAGTTCATATGAAAAACCATAAAATGTTTCCTCTCAAGCTAAGATTAGATTTGAAGGAAGAAGGTGTTGTAGCACCTGTCACAGAAGAAAATTTTCAAGAAGAAATTAAAGATGAAAATTGGTTATGGCATTTGAGATTTGGTCATCTCAATTTTAGAGGTTTGAATTTGTTTCACAGGAAAGTTATGGTGAAGGGATTTCCACTCATAGAAATACCGAACAGTCTATTAGAAGGATGCATCTTGGGAAAACAACATAGATAATCATTTCCAGTAGGAAATTCTATAAGGGAAAAAACAACTTTGGAAATTGTCCACTCATATTTATGTCGACCAATGAAAACACCATAATTTGGTGCTAGCCACTATATTTTAACCTTCATAGATGACTACACAAGGAAGACATGTGTTTATTTCATAAAACAAAAAAGTAAAGTGTTTCACCGCTTTTGCCACTACAAAATTCTTGTTGAGAAGCAAAGTGGACGCTACATAAAAGTGTTGAGGACTGATAGAGGTGGCGAATATATCTCAAGTGACTTCCTACGTTTTTGCAGGGAGCATGGAATTCATAAGAAATTTACAACAAGGTATACACCTCAGCGAAATAGTGTCGCGAAAACAAAGAATAGTGTCATCATGGAAATGGCAAGGAGTATGTTGAAGGCAAAGAATTTGCCAAATTATTATTGGGCTGAAGTTGTCGCTTGTGAAAAATATATCATTAATAGGTGTCCAACCAAAATCGTTATTAACATAGTTCCTAAAGAGGCATGGAGTAGAAGAAAGAAATATGTCACTCACATGAGAGTGTTTGGGTGACAATGATGAATCCAAAGCATACAAGCTCTACAATTCATCAACCAAAAAGTTAATAATCAACAGAGATGTTTAGTTCATAGAAGAGGAAGCATGGGATGGAAGTTTAGAGAAGATAGTCAATGTGAAGACATGTATGTCACATGAAGACAAAGAGGAATTGACCGCAACAAGTAATTCCTGAATGGTGACTCCTCCTCCACCTACACAAGCTCAACAAAGCAGTCAACATATGAAACCACAAATAGATAATAGGACAACGCTGAACAACCAAGAAAGTTCTTCTCCAATCACGCCACAAAGATCTACAACTCCATCTAATTCAAGTGCAACACCAAGCCCATCTTCCGCAAGCATAAGAAGACCAAAATTCAGAAATGTAAATGAAATTTATGAGAAAGATGAAGTTGATAACAATGTTGGTATGAATTCTTTATTTGCATTATTTTGTCATGTATATGACCCAATCCACTTTGAAGATGCAGTCAAAGAAGAGAAATAGATTGCAACAATGGATGAAGAGATAGGAGAAATAGAAAAGAATGGCACATGGGAGTTAGTGGACCTTCCATAAGGTAAAGAAGACATTGGAGTAAAGTGGGTCTATAAGACTAAGAGCAACATTGAAGGAAAGATTGAAAAGCATAAAGCAAGGCTAGTTGTCAAATGATACAAGAAGAAGCATGGAAAAGACTATGCAGAATCATTTGCATAGGTCACGAAGATGGAGAATGTGCATACAGTGTTTCCGATTGTCGTGCAAAAAAAAAGGAAAGTCTATCAAATGGACGTAAAATCAACATTCTTAAATGGAGTGCTGAAAGAGGAGGTATATGTTGCGCAACCTCCTAGCTATGAGGTAGAAGGGAAAGAAGAAAAAATGTGTAGGTTGCGAAAATCTCTCTTTGGGATAAAGCAAGCACTGTGTGCATTATATAGCAGGATAGATGCTTACTTGATGGACAATGGATTCGACAAATGTGATGATGAACCTACTCTCTACATCAAAGAAAATGACAATAAGATTCTTATTGTTGTTTTGTATGTAGATGATTTGATTTTTACAGGAAGTGATGATTTCCTCATCATTGATTTCAAAGAGGTCATGAAAAGTGAGTTTGAAATGACTGAATTGGGGTTTCTAAGATATTTTTTGGGCATAGAAGTGAAGCAAACAGAAAATGGCATTTTTATCTCTCAAGAAAAGTATGTTTGAGACATTTTAGAGAGGTTTAATATGTAGAAAAGCAAGCCATCACCAACTCCAACTGTCATGGGGTTGAAGTTGAGCAAGGAAGATTGCAGCAACAATTTCAATCTGACATTATACAAAAGTTTGGTGTCTAGGTTCATGGAGACACTGAAGGAGATATACTGGCAAGCGCAAAAATAATTTTAAAGTATGTCGTGGGACAAAGGAGTATGGTGTTTTGTACTCCGCAAACGATGATTTAAGGCTGATTGGTTACACTAACAGTGACTGGGCAGGAAGTGTTGATGACAGAAAGAGCACGTGAGGATATGTTTTTCATTTGGGTTCCGGAGCCATTTCACGGGCCTCCAAGAAGCAACTGATAGTGTTATTGTCAACAAAAGAATCTGAATGTGTCATCACAACATCAACAGTGTGTCAAGAAGTTTGGATGAGAAGGATGTTGCTCCTTCATGGGGAATAGAGAGCGGTATGAGAGAAGAAGCGGAATATTTATATCAAATCTTTGTGAAAGGAAATTTCAATTAACTTTAATATGAATGTGTATGTTGTGTTTTTTAATTATAATATAAAGTTAGGTTAGTAGCTATATAGTTCTGAAATTTTTATTTACCCGAACACTCTGTTTTACTTTGTTTCAGGTGAATGAAATTGTTTGAAGATTATTTGCTCCTCTATACTTGCGATGTTAATCTCTATTAAAAGGAGATCTTCATAATTTGATCTCCCCAACTATGATCTGGATTAAGTGAGTTCTGTAATTGTATTGTGTTGGTTAAAGTCATTTCCGTGAACTCCTTAGGTTGACAGAAAAGAATTTACTATGTCTTTAAAAAAAAATTAACAAGATTTCGCAGACTTAATTGACGGACGAGAACTCTCTCTCATGTGATAGAACAATTAATGCTAAAAATATCACAGATTCAAGTGGCAGACGGGCAGCTTCTCATGTGATAGAACAATTCTTAGCAGGAGAGCCTTAGAATAGAGGAAAACAAAATCAAACCTATTACCGAGAATGGATTGGAACTGTATGATCAATTGCTCTTCTTGGTGTGAAATTGAGCATCGTTTAAGCCCAGGCCGCAAGTAGTTCATCCATCTCCATCTCCGCCTGCAGCTCTTTCCACATCTCTGCAAACCTGCATTCTCATTTGTTTTGGTTCAATATTATAAAATATCTTCGTTTCGTTTCATCTCAACCCCTTTTAAACACAAATTTATGGAGTTGTTTTTAGTGTGACTTTTTGGAGTTTTAGGTGTCGGAATCCGGTGAAACAAATTGAGGTCAAATCTTGATTTTTGCTAATTAAACTGTTTTTTTACTGTATATATGGATTCAACACCCTAAAAAACCCCTAGGACACTTTGATTGTGCAAGGTTATCAAACTTCTATTTTCAATAAATTCCTACCGGAATTTAGAGAAATTAGACTGGAAAAAACCACCATAAAAAACCTTCCAAAAGTAGCATTATAGACTACTTGTATTAATTCAATGCAGATAAACATTTTTGTTCTCTTATCGCATCAAAAAGGGCTATACTGCCATAAATGGCGAGCTGTTTGGATCCAATATTTAGGTAATGCTAACTGACATCCCCGCCTCCACCCTCTCAGAAAAAAGAAAACCAAGGCCAACGTTGAATAGATCTATAAAAAAAAGAAAACCAGGGCCAACCTAGAATAGATATATACCTGAATAACTTTAATAAATCAACTAAGTAATCCATATTAACGCAGATCTCAACAAATAGACTAATATTAACCTAGAGTTAAGAGTGTCAAGAAGTTGGATTAGATCTATAAATATTTTATTTATTTAATGGAAATATACAAGAGATATGCCCACGGGGACGTTTTCCCCAGCTTAAATGTAAAGCAGCTTAAACATTGATACTCAGGGTACAAGTATTAATAATTATATTAAAAGAATCTGTCCAAATGGACCTAGGTTTTACTCCGCAGAGCAGACTATAAGCATACTAAGGGTGTACGTGGCTCTTTAAATATTTACCAGCTTGCTTGGCGAGGTATCTCCAGGAGGCCGTTCTTCGTGACAGCTACGTGAAACACAGTCCCTCAAAGATGAGCACGAGCACCAATAAAGCTTAATTACTTGAGGCTCCGTGATGAAAGTCAATTTTACGGCCATTCCATCAACATCTTTTTGTATTTGCTTCAAAAATGCCTGCAACATAAATTTTATTGATATTTATAAATATTTTTAATATGAATAGACACGTTACTAGTTAAGAAAATTCTACTAAAATATTCATAAAAAATACCCATAACATACAAAATGGTGAATAGGATAATTTGAAAAATATTATATTCATATTTGGATGACCACGTCAATATCATCAATAGAAATAAAAGTTATATTAGTGAAAAAACGTTTATTAAGGGAAAAAAATAATATTATTAAATAATACTATTTACATGGATAAAAGAAAGTTGGCAAAATAAAGATTTAAATGATTTAAATTGAGAAATAAAATAATAAGTTAAAAAAAGAGTTATGAGATGTAGATTAGGTGGTTTGTTTGGAATTTAGTTGATATAGACTTACACGTTTAAATTTTATAGAGAGAGAAGTTGATTACGCAAGTTGTTTTGAGAATTAATTTTTTAAAAAAGCATCTATACTTAATCAATTTTTACATAATTTTGATGATAAGGATAGAAATTTCAATTATAAAAAATTACAAGTAATTAAAAAAATATATATTATAAATTTAATATTAAATATTATTAAAAACTATATAATAAAATATAATAAATCTTTTCAATTTATTATTTATGTTAAATATTTTTTTAATATTATAAATTTAAAATTATGTTTTATGGACTAAAAATACTCTTTTTATTAAAAAGTAGGGAAATACTTTAATGTTTCAAGATTCATATCTATGTTGAGAAGTAAAGGTTATTATTTATGTTAAATATTTTTTTTATTTTTGGAATCTAAGCTTCTGTGATCCATAATAAAATTAGTAGAAATTCTTTCGGTAATAATCACATGCAAAAGAACGTGGTCGACGCGTTTCGAACCAACCAGTGTGGTTCATCATCAGGGCTATGATGAACCACACTGGTTGGTTCGAAACACGTCGACCATATTCTTTTGCATGTGATTATTACCGAAAGAATTTCTACTTATTTTTTTTATATTATAAAATTTAAAATTATGTTTTATTGACTAAAAATTACTATTTTTCTTAAAAGGTAGGGAAATAGCTTAATGTTTTAAGATTCACATCTCCGTCATAATTGTGAAGTAAACGTTATACACGCCACCTATATGTTGTAGGTGTGAGAATTTCTAACTTATAAACTAGATATAATTATAATGTGACACTTTGCACTCCTAAATAATAGCCGGTAATTAATTTCACCGATAGTTAACAAGTGAGGAGTTTGAGGAGTTTTAATAGTTTTTGGTACTATAAAATTAATAAATATAAAAGGTTAATTATTATAGTATATGAGTCAAGCTTGGCGAATTATGTAAACTAACTATTTTAAGTAAAAAGATATATATATATATATATATATATATATATATATATATATATATATATATATATATATGAAATTAATACAAACTAATAAATGTTGCATTTAAAATATATGAAAAAATGAAAAAAAAACATTTTAAAAAATAATTAGGAAATATAAAGTTTAAAAATAATAAATTTTAATAAAACGAATGAGAATATCAATAGGGTTATCTAAGTTTTTGGAAGAGGCACTTGCGTTTTTTTTTCATCTTTTATACAAGTCATTTTGGTAAGGAAATCAAGTTTCAAATTTGTTATGGTTTTGAAAAAAATAAAAAATTCTTTGAGACTTGTTAATTGAGTTATTTTATCTAGATGTGATGTTTGGGGATATTTCTATAGATTTACAGCCAAGAGTAAAACAAATCAAAAGCAATTTATAACCTATAATCTCACAATTAAAGGAAATAGTCTTTATCCTCATTGAAGTAATTATTTCCTGCATTGAGAGCATTGTTATTATCATGTATCTAATGTACAAAAGGAGGTTAAATAGCTTGGAAGATAATATATTTCCTAAAATTGGTTCCAACTCTAGCCAAAACTACCTTTGACTCAAGCAAGAATGGCATATAGACACATGATCATCTCTAAATCATTAGGGGATAAACAAAGAGAAATTTTTATAGAATAAGGATAATATTAAAAATATTATTACATAAAACATTAAGGAGAAATTGTTGTTTGATAAGTAGAGGGGAAAATGAAATTAAGATATTATAAGGAGATTGTCAGCACAGATACCAAAAATGAACTGCATCTCTCTATCTTTACTACTATAGAGAACAAAATAAGTGTTGCTAAAATAAGAAAGAGATTCAACTTTATATCACTATGTGCGTTGGTGATGAAAACCACTCTCTCATAGATTTCCCTTCACATTCTTATATTAGATAATAAATTTATAATATTTTCGACCTTATCAACCTTATTGATTAAACTCATCCAAAATACAACGATGTTCTCTCAACACCTTTGGGGCATAGAAATATACTTTTAAATAATTTCAAGTAATAAAAAGACCTTGGGATGAAATAATCTACAATCAAAACTACAACAATGTTCTTTTAATGCCTTTGGGGCACAGAAATATAAATAAGTCAAAGTAATCAAAAACCATTTGGATGAAAGAATCTATCATCTCTGTGATACAAAGACACTTGAAGATGAAAATAAATTTCTCTTATATTGTCATTTATATACTCATTAGATCCAAATTTCAAAATATTTTCCACTCCCAAACATCTTGACCTTTTAACTCATCAAATCTAGATTTTCGAACACTTCTCTGAGTGCTTTTCAAGAAAGACAATAAACTTATAAATAATTCTATGTAATATATCCTACCTTGTTTGTGGTCTCATTGGACATTCATCATCATTATCAACCTAATCATTATTATTGTCATCAATCATATTTTAATTATAATGGTTAATAATTGTCAATAATGATTTTCATCCTTTTTCAAGCACCATTTGTGGTCCATTTTGCCCAAAATTTTTTATAGCACCATTTGTGGTCCATTTTGCTCAAAATCTTGTACAACACCATTTGTGGTCCATTTTTCCCAAAATATTTTATAGCACTATTTGTGGTTCATTTTGCCCAAAATATTATATATATCTTTAAAAATGATAAAATGAAAATGTTTACTTTGCAGAGTTATTTTTTTTTATCTTCGTTTATGCTTTAGAAAATGCACTTTTAAAAATGAAAAACTACAGTTTTACTCAAATTTATATTATATAATTAAAAAAAAAACTATAAATCAACTACCCTCTATCTTTATATATTAACAATAAAATCTTACAAATAATAATTTAATTTAATATAATAGATTATCGAGGTGTGACAACTAATAATGACATTTTTGTTTATCATTATAATTGTACGTTTATAATTACTACCCAAAGAGTTCTTTACAAAATTTGTTCATCTCACTCGGCCGTGAGCTTACTATTACATGTTGCTGCATAATATAAACATAATTTCTATATATATTTATTTATTTAAAAGAATGTGTAGATAATTTTTTATTATGTAATTTCATAGTTATATATAATATAGAAAATTATTGTTTTGTAAATATTTCGAAAATAATACTATAATAAAATATAAAATATTTTAAATTTTTAAAATAAATTTAATTTGATATATAGTATGAATTTAATTAAAAATATCAATAAAAAATAAATTGTAAAATATATATAATACATATTTGTTTTTGGATGATTAAGAGAAATATTGTTATTTTTTTTTTTTATGGAAATTCAATTCTATAAAATAAATGTTGAGTCGTCTTGTTTAACAAATATATATAAAATTACAAAAGATATTAAATTTTATATGAAAAGATTTATATGAATTCATTTAAAAAAATAAACATAATAATATATTAAAAAAATAAACACTTAGTAGCAGTGTAATTGTTTTTTGTTTTTTTTTTTTATATAGTTATATTTTTTTGCATAATAAGAAAACTAAGGTATTTGACTGAGGAATGGGATTAAGAATCCATCACTCACTTCCTGCATTTTGAAGCCAGAACATTTAGCATGATTCTTAAACGTTTAGCAAATGGTGACATATATGTCGTTATACTCCCAAGATAGTTATGTGTTTTGGAATTTTGTTGAATTCATTTAAAAATTTTAGGGATTTGTTAGAATTAAGAGTTTGATAATAAACTTTTCCGAAAAGTTTTTTTTTTTTTTAATTCATATATATAAAAAAATGCATTTTCAGTAACAAAAAAAATTCTAATTTAATAAAAAAATTCCAAAAAATTTTGACCAAAAATTCTAAAACTTATAACAGTCATACAAGACTTCCAAAATATATACAACACTATTTAAGTCACATCCATTAGTAACTGGTGAGTCTCTCTTACTTACTGGTGAGTCACTCTTGGTTAAGAAGTGTGAACAAGGCACCTAAAGTTTTTAGTCAATTCAGTTTGTGCCATACATGTTATTAGTAAGACGTAAATTCAAGTGAAAAGGAAAACGAATATTCTATTCAACAATCCAAGTTTAAGTCATAAAAATAAAAAATAAAACTAAAAATATTAAAGTATTTCCAATATTTTCTTGGTTTTAAGAATAAAAATGTTAAAACAATTCATGGATGTGAAAATGAAGTAGTTGCATTTATTAATTGAGAGTAATAAAAATATAAGTTTTCCCCAAACCATAATTTTTAGCTCATTATTAAAGGAAATATATTGTTAACAATGGATGTAAGGTGGGAAATGTGGGGGTGAAATTTTCAAGTGAAGGAACGGGCACTTAAGTACTCATGAATTCATGAATTTTTGCTTCTTCCTTACTTGAACAAATTTGCAACGATGGCTCATAAGGTGTTTAATATATTTGGGTCTTACATAGGTGGGATCGTTTGGGATTGTTTATGTTTTCTCATCTAAAAATGATCCAACGTCATTGGGATCCAAGGTTTTTATATTAGTATCTTGACATATTTTTATTAAATGAATTTTTTTTTTTTTTTTTTTTTTTTTTTTAATTTATTTATTTTTGGTTGGGTTCCTTGTTTGAATGAATTATTGAAGGATTAGTTGGATTGTTTTTTTACTCCTCAAAGATCTCAATAAGTAGTTATTTTTTAAACACGTTTATCTTTTTAATCATGACAAGATGACATTAGTAGATAAGTTAAGTCATAGTAATCTATGTTACACATAGAGGAAAAATGATTGTCTATTTTTAGGGATGGAAGTAATTATTGCTCATTTTTGTGTTGGAATGGTTAGTCAAATTAAGATTTAAAATTATTGGTATGTATAAATTTTGTAGGTTGCGTGGTACCATCAGAGTAAGCTAATTGAATTATTGGAGGGAAATATGGTATGCGATATGAATTGGCCTTGGGTCTTACTAAGAAGTCTTTTTCTTCGGCCTCTCATCCAAAAGCCTAAATAAGGTTTGTTCTTGCCATGGTGAAAAACAAGGAGACTATTTAGTAATTTCTAATATTCCCTTTCTTGATCTCGTCAAAATGAACGAAATCTGTCCATGGGACTTGCCGTGGTAAATTACCATGGTATGATCCCATGTATTTGCCTTCGGTTTTTGAGGGAAAATAATAAAATAAGGTCTTTGTAGATTCCACCAAGCCTATAAAAGGGGATAGATGCTAGGCACTAGGAATCATTAGGGTTTATCTATCTTATTGTGTTTTTATTGAGAACTTGGCGTGGTTAATTCCAGTTTGATCCCAGCGATGAAAACACCTTGAGTATTATTTTATCTAGCGGATCCATCTAAGCTCCGTGATTGTGCTTCAGTCTTTGTTTTCTCTTTCACTGAGCAATCGGGCATGCCATTGCAGGGGCTCTAGTATTTTTGTATGGGCATGTACTCATTTCTTTAGTTAATAATATAAATGAAGGCTGCATTTTCAGATCTCATTGTGTTTAGTGTTTGATTATAATTATTTTTAACTAGAACACCTAGATGTACCAAATCTGTTGATTATTTCGTTGTTTGATATATTACAGTGGAATCAGAGCTATGCATCCTGCCACCTTGAGGGTTCCAAGAGACACTAGTTTTCAGCGATCCGATGTAATCACCATAGCTAGTAATCTACCAATTTTGGTGTCTTATTCACATCCAATCTAGTTGATATTTGCATAAAAATTTCCATATCAATCATGAATAAGTTATTTGCAGATTTTTACAAGCTTATGGGGCAGATATATTTATCAAGGGTTGAGACCTGTTGCCTCTTTCAAAGATCAAATTTATTTTTAATCCAAGAATTTGAGATCTATCATTCACTTCAAATATCAAGCTTTTTCTACTAAAAATTTGCGACCAATAATAATGGATGAACCATTTATAGAGGGTCATTCAAAGGTTCAAGTTGAATTTGTGGTCATGGGGCATCTGATGCAGACACTTATAGAGACATTCAACATGGCACTAGAATGTCCAGAAGAGGAATTTCAGGAGATGACACATTTCAAGAGATATCTTATGATGTTGAAACAGAGAGTCTGGATAGTCTAAAACATTTTCTTATAGGAGAATAGAAAAATTAAGGAGCTCAAAGGGGTATGTGCCGAATCAACGACCAAGTTGTTTGGTGTTGAGGAACGACTCAAGTTCCTCACAAGACATCAAGAGTAGTACAGTTGGGAGTCCTGGAGAAGCCCTCTACAAGAGTACATAGATAAGGCTTGCAACACTACCAACCCATGTATATAAATTAGGAAGAGTAGGGAAGAGTTAGATCCAAATGCATCATGGTGGGTGACCAAGTGGAGCAACATGAATTGAGCAAAGAGCAACATCAACATAATAGATTTGAATATATTGATGTGTTGAATCCTAGGAGGATACTCACAACCAAGGGCATATTGCAGCTTGAGCCCTTTGGCACAGTCAGTGATAGGGGGTTGAGATGGTACCATAACTCACATGTCCCAGCCTCCAGGACTTAGGTGGCATTGGGATCCAAGATAATCCATTGGGGATAGGACTGACCAGAGGATTTTTTTGGATCCAGGTATCGAAGGATCCATTCAGGATATTTTAGCATGGAGGTATGGAAAAGTACATTGGGTTTTATGGGATCCTAGTCCTAATGTTTCTATTGTGGATCACAATGAATTTCTTGAGGGCAAGCAATTTTTGGGAGGGAGGATTTGCAATATTTCTTTTCTTGATTTGGTCAAAATGGAAGAAATATTTCCATGGTATTTCCTGTTGTATTTTCCCATGACATCAACCCATGGTATTTTCCTCCAGTTTTTTAGGGAAAATAATAAAATAAGGTCTCTAGAGATTCCATCAAATCTACAAAAGGGGATAGAATCTAGGCATTGGGAATCATTTAGGTTTATCTATATTATTGTGTTTTTATTGAGAACTTAGCATGGCCAGTTCCAGTTTAATCCCAAGGACGAAAACCTCGTGGGTGTTATTTTATCTGGTGGATCCATCCAGGGTCGAAGATTGTGCTTTAGTCTTTGTTTTCTCTTTCAATGAGCAGCCATGCATGCCACTGCAGGGGCTCTGATATTTTTGTATGGGCATGTACTCATTTCTTTAGTTAATAATATAAATAAAGGTTGAATTTTCAGATCTCGTTGTGTTCAATGTTTGACTGTAATTATTTTTAACTAGAACACCTAGATGTGCTAGATATTTTGATTATTTTTTTGTTTGAGATATTACAAGTAAACACTGGGATATTTGGAAATGAATATATTGAGTTGACAGTACAAAGAAATTTAGACATTAAACACAAAGATTTTAGTGGCCATTTCATTTTTTTTTTATTTCTTAAGTTTTCTGATAATATAATAAGGTAGCCTTTCTCTTAAATTAGCATGTTAAGATTTATACTAGTTATTAAGACAAATAAAATTGTATGCAATAAGTTCGTAATTTTTACTCTTGAAAATAAGAACTTTAAGAATTATTTTTTGATTTTTATTATTATGTCATACAATGTAGCTACGAATACCTTTTTTTATAGCAATTTTAGTCCAATTTTTTTTGAAATTTTATAATAATAGATACACATACACAAATAGTGTAACACCTGGATTTGATTTGTTAAGTTATTTTAATTGATACATTTGACTTCTTTAAGTTAAACATGCTTAATAAGTATGTTAAGAAAATTATGAACAAAAGTTTAATTCTTCTTTTTAATAAAGTTTAATTATGGTGTGGTTTCCATAAACTGATGGTTAAGTGTCCAAAATACTACAGTAGTTATATTAAAATCAAGTTATCTGAAAATTACCTTCGAACCTCTAGGAATAATAATAAACCCCTAATGAGGAAAAGGGGTTTTGTGCAAAAGGAAAAAGTTAGCAAGAAGGCTAGAAGGTGGGACTATCCAGAGCTGGTTGAAGCGAGTGGAATTTTGATAAAAACCTGATAATTTGGAGGGGAGACCAGACAATGCTCTTGAGGTCTATCTCCATAAGAACTGCTAATTAATCTTACTTCAGTGAGGAGCAAGGGGGGAGCAGAGAACATAATATCCTCTCTCATGGTTGGGAGGATACCATCAGCCCTACTCATCTGAGATAGGTACTATAAACTGGAATGGATTAGGATTAAGTGTTATTTTGTGTTTTATAAGTACGTTAATTTTGGAAAGGATCTCTGTATGTTGCGAGGATAGAGTATAATATTCCTACTATGAATTGATTTAATATGACCGTACAAGTTTAGAGTGGAATATTTAATTCCTGTTAAATGAAATAATTCCCTATAACTAGATTGAATTTCTCTAGCTCAAAAAACCTTACCCCTAGTTATAGAAGGAAGTCTAAAATGATTAAAATTGAATAATTTGTATAATTAGTTTGAAATTTTGTAAAAAGAAATAACTGACGAAACAATTAGTCCGCCCAAAGTAAAACTCTAGACAAGATATTCTAACCTAAAGAAGGATATATACATGGACTAAGGGTTGAAGACAAGACACTTTTTCATTTACAAATGGCCACAACATCTCGGGGAGAAACTTATTAAAAAAAATAGAAAAGAGGAAAATACTAAATGTAAAAGTTGAATTGTAGAAGTATTATCTTCAATATAAGATGAAATAAAACATAGTAGCTTAAATTCGTTGCATCAAATATTATCATTACAGAAAAAGAATAGAACTCTGTGGAGTAATAATACTTAGCTAAAACAGAACAACTTTCCTAAAGAACAATCTGGAAAGAAATAAAAATTATGAAAATGGTAATATGATATCTGGAAGGCCTTTAAGCTAATATTGTATACATGAATATAAGAATAAAACAAAATTACATAGAAAATCCAAATCTATGTGCAACATCGTGAATTTTTCAAAATAAACATGAAAAATGTACATTTCCCTCAGTTGGATGATATTGGAATTTAATTATAGATACATTGTAAGACAGAAAAAATAGATTCCACATGAAAGGTGAAAAACAAAAGTTTGCGACACAGGTCTAAGATTAATAATTTTGAATAAAATGAAGACAGAGTTTAAACTACTAGTTATTTGTTATGAAACCAGCTCCAAAAATGGAAGAAAAGAGAAATCAACGCCTTAGAAATAAGCTAATTCGAGGGGCCAACCTCCTTTACATTACAGAAATGAAAAATTCTTGGATGATACAAAAAACCTCCTTCTATATATAGGAGTCTATGGAGTCACAATATAATCCTAGATGACCTAACAATAATAATGTAAAGGCACAATAATAACAATATTAGGGTTACAGGGGTATAACAATAACAATAAGGGGGCTACACTAACAACAATAAGGGACTGCACTAGTAATATAGGGACCCAACATTCCCCACTCCTTCACTAAAAAAATTTTCCTCAACACTTGAGTAGCTCTCAGTGCTTATGTATAAAATTTTCATCCTCCCATGTAGAATCTTCAGTGGGTAAGTTCTTCCACTTGATGAGATACTCTGAAATTGATCGATTTTGTAGCTGTCGAGTTCTTGTTTCTATGACTGATTTAGGTTCCAATATGATTTTTCCTTCCTCATAAATTTATGGAAATATTGTATGAGATAGAATTTTTTCACCTATAACCTTATTTAAGCATGAAACATGGAAAAATAGATGCACTCGCGAAGAAGTAGGAAGGTCCAATTTGTATGCCATAGTACTAATCTTTTGCAACACCTTGTAAGGACCATACTACTTTGGATATAATTTATTATCCTTCTTAGCTTGCTTGAGGGACATTTTTTTATGGTTGTAGCCGTAAAAATAGCCAGTCTCCTACATTAAAACTTCTCTCGTTGTGATGTTGATATGCCTATTGTTTCATTTGATTTTGTGCCAAATTTAGGTTATCCTTCAAGAGTTGGAGAACTTCTTGTTGATGATCGATGTGATATTCCACTGCTTGAACCTCAGCATTTCCTTTTAAAGATGATGTGATGGATAGTGGATTATATCCATAAAGTTCCATAAATGAAGTCATTTTTGATGCAGTATGGAAGGAAATGTTATACCACCATTCAGTGAGAGTTAACCACTTGACCCATTGCGTTTTTTTATCATATACAAAACAACGAAGATACAGTTCCAAACATTTATTCACTATCTCAGTTTGACCATTGGATTGAGGATGATAAGATGATCTATGAGCTTGTTGAGTACCCAAAGAAAGAAAATAATTATATCCAAAAATTTCCAGTAAAAATGGGATCCTGTTGCTTACAATAATCTTTGGGTTTCCATGTAGCTTTTGAATTGTTTCCATAAATGCAGTAGGAACTATACTTAATTTTAATGGATGAGATAATGCACAAAAGTGTGCATACTTGGTAAGTTTATCAACTACCACCATGATGACACTCTTTCCGTCATACTTAGGTAAACCTGTGATAAAATCCATTGCAATCTCCTCCCAACATTGACTTGGAATGGATAAATGTTGTAGAAAACCCAGGGTCCTAATTGTTTCAAATTTATTTTTCTTGAAAACCAAACATTCTGCCACAAAATTTTGAATATTAGATTCAAGGCCACCCCAAAAAAATTATTTTTTCACCTTGTGGTAAGCTTTTAAAAATTTTGAGTGTCCTCCTAAAGGAGAAGTGTGTAATTCCAAAAGAATATTTTGTTTTAGTTGGGAATTCTTGCAATGATATAAGCGATCTTTGTACCACAAGGAATCATTTTTCCAACTAAATGTATCAGATGTACTAGGATCTTGCTGCATCTTTTGAATGAGTGTCCACACTTATTCATCCTTACTCCATTCATCCCTTGCTTCGGTTATCCAATCTGGTTGGATAATAGAAATGGAATAAAGCAATGCTTCCACCTCTTCATTCTTTCTTGAGAGTGCATCTACAACAACATTTAGCTTCCCTTTTTTGTAGATGATTTCAAAGTCATAACCCAACATATTTGTGACCCATTTTTGCTGCTCTTCTGAAGATATTCTTTGTTCCAAAAAGTTTTTAAGACTATCATGATCAGTTTTTACCTAGAAGTGTCTTCCCATTAGGTGAGGTTGTCATTTATTTAGTGCATGTAGTATTGCTAACATTTCCTTCTCATAAATAGCTTTTTGTAAATAATTTCCTTTGATTGGGTGACTTTCAGAAGAAATGCATCTTCCTTCTTACATTAAAACAAAACCAATTACATTTCTTGAGGCATCACATTCCACAATAAAGGTTTTTGTGAAGTCTAGCATAGCTAAGAATGGTGCCAGGAACATTGTTGCTTTAAGATGTTAAAAGGCCTTAGTTGCTTCATGAGTCCATGAAAATGCATATTTCTTAAATAATTTTGTTAGAGGTGCTGCTATTCTCCCATAATTCTTAACAAACTTGCGATAATACCCTGTTAACTGGAGAAATCCTCGCAATTGCTTTATGGTTGTTGGGACTTTCCATTCCTTAATGACTTTAATTTTGTTAGGGTCTACCTTAACACCCTCGTGAGATACAATATGACCCAGATATTCTAGCTCTTGTACTCCAAAGAAACATTAATTTTTATGTTTTTGCATATAATTATTTTACCTCCAATAGTTTGAGCACCTCGTTAACATATTGAACATCATCCTTCCAAGACTTGTTGTAGATTAGTATATACTAAAAAATACTAGCAAAAATATTCTAGGGAAGGATTTGAAAATGGAATTCATCAACCCTTGAAATGCATAAGGTGCATTGGTAAGGCCAAAAGGCATGACCAGAAATTCATAATGACCCTCATGAGTACGAAATGTTATTTTCGGAATATCTTCAGTATTCATTCTAATTTGATGGTATCCTGAATGAAGATCCAACTTGGTAAAATAAATTTTGCAATGTAATTCATCCAATAATTCATCAATCATAGGAATGGGAAATTTATCTTTAATAGTGAGCTTATTGAGCTCCCTATAATCTGGATACATGCACCATGATCCATCCTTCTTGTGCACCAATACTACTGGAGCAAATATTGAACTTTTACTAGGTTGAATTATACCAGCCTCTAACATTTCTACAATCATATGTTCAATCTCTCTCTTTTGGACATAAGGATATCTATACGGCCTGATGTTTAGAGGAACACTTCCTGGAATCAAATGAATAGCATGATAATGATCACAAATAGTTGGGATTCCTTTGGGAGCTTTAAAAACCTTGGAATGATTGTCCAAGACTTTTTGGAGATTTGAAGAAATAGATGATTTTTATGTTGGAACTTCTAGTGAGCATAATTGTGCAATTACGCCTCGTTGTTCTTTCTTCAAAAGATTTGTCATGACATTAGAGCTTATCATCTTTCCTAGCTTCCCCATGATACCCTGTAATTCGACTTCCTTTCCTTCTAAAACAAATTCCAAGAAAAGTTCTTGAAAATTGAAAGCTACCATCCCCAAAGATTGTAACCATTGTACACCTAGTATATCATCACCCCATGGTTATCTTGGTATTATGGCATTTTCCATAGCAATTTCTAGTTCCTCCATTTGCAACCATCACTTGACATCCTGGTGCTGGGTATAGGAAACAATTCAATTCCTTGGCTACCTTAGAATGAATAAAATTATGGGTACTACCTGAATCAATCAACACTATTACCCTTTTATTCTTGACATGTCCTTCTATCTTCAGAGTTTGAAGAGTGGTAATTCCTGCCAATGCATTACGTGATATGGTCAAACTCATTTCTTCTTCTTATAGGGTTGGTTTGTGGTGTATATCCTCTTCTTTTGAAGTTTCTTGTTCATTTTCTTCCTCCTCTTCACAATCTAAGTAAAATAATTTCTTCTCATCACACTTATGACCTTTAGTCTATTTTCTATCACAACTGTAGCAAAGACCTTTTTCTCTTTTTTCTTCGAATTATTGTGGTGTCAACCTTGTAGCTTGTGGAAGTCTAGGAGTAGCAACACTTCCATATTTATAGATGTGAGTGATAGGCTTACTTGTCTCCATAATTTTACATTCAATTTTTCTTGCCAACCTGAATGCCTTCTCCAATGAATCAGGTTCCCAAACACGAACCTCATGTTCGAAGTTATCATTTAAAGTCCCTATGAAAACATCAATCTTGTGTTCCTCTGTAATATAAATTACCCTTATATTCAATTTTTGGATGTCCTCAATGTGCTCCACCACTGAACCCTTTTGTCTAAGATTTATCATTTGGCTAAAAAAGGTGCTGCTCTTTGTATCCTCATAATGTGCTATCATTTTCTCTATAAAAATTGACCAAGTGACAATTTTTTTATGGGATAAAAGCCATCGATACCACAAAAATTTATTTTGTTATAAATATAAAGTTGCAATGCGTACCTTTTGTGTGTTTTTCACATTATTGAGATCAAAATATTGTTGTAGTATCCATGTTACCGGATCCTTGCCATAAAACTTCCTCATATCAATCTTATGAAATCATGATTAACATTTATTGTCTTCTCATAATGAGTTTCCTCTACTATATTTTCGCCATTAGGAATCATTTCTTGTATCAACTTTGTGAAGCCTTCCATGTTTGCTTTTATATCATTCTTCCTGTTTTCCATTTTTTCTTGCATGCCTTCCATGCCATTCTTAAAACCATCCATCTTAGATTCCACACTTTTCTTCAAACCATCCATATTAGCTTCCATGACCTTCTTCAAACCATCCATTTTAGCTGCCATGCCTTTCTTCAAAACAATGATTTCATTTTTTGTTGCTCTTTGCGAGAGAAAAATTTGGTGCATTTGCTCTTGTATTTTTTATATATCATGTTGCACTTCATCATCATCATGAGTCATAGTAGAGTATTCTGAGGGCTTAATGGGTGTTGAATTCTTTTTAAGGGGCATTTTAGAACCCAATACTATTATCTATGCTTCAATATGCTCTTGGAATCACTTCAAACTTACTTTTCAAGCCATACTTATGCAACTTGAAAACAAATACACACATTTTTGTTGATTTTGAGGAGCACGATATTCAAACTTAATTATGTCTATGATTTAGGATATTCAATATCTAAAAAATCATTCCTGTGGTAGCCCTCTCAATCTTCTTTCCAACGCCACAGGTCTAACCTGATTTGGATTCTTCAAGACAAAGTTATACCAAATCTCCCACAATGACCTAATTGTGGACTGGTTCAGTAGAGAAAACTTCTACGGTGTGCCATGTGTCATTGTTTCGTCCTTTGAATCTGAAATTGATATGAAAAACACTAGAGTCCATGTACTTGTAGCCACTTTTTATAGAATTCAAATATGATTCCTAGAGAGAGAGATATGGCGATTTTCCTACGGTCACCTCTTTTAGATGAAATTCAGGAGCCTACAAAAACCCTAACTTCCACAGATCATATCATCAAAAATGTTGTGCACCAAGATCTAAAATTTTTACAAGACATTCTCGGGAATTTTGGCTTTGCGTGCTAAAAGTTTCAGCTTTTGAACCTTCGTATAAAAAAATTTATATCGAAAATGCCACGATTCCCTATTTGGAGTAGTGAAACCCTAGAATCCAAAGCTTGGATACCAAATGTTATGAAACCAACTCCGAAAATGGAAGAAAAGATAGATCAACGCCTTAGAAATAAGCCACTTATAGGGGGAAACCCCCTTTACTTTACATAAATGAACAATTATTGGATGATACAAATGAAAAAACCTCCTTTTATATATACAAGTCCACAGGATCACAATGTAATCCTAACCGACCTAAAAATAATAATGTAAAGGAATAATAATAACAATATTGGGGTTACATTGGTACAACAATAACAATAAGGGGGCTACAATAACAACAATAAGGGACTGCACTAGTAATACAGGGACCTAACATTATTTCTAAACAATAAAGAGGGCCAAAATATAAAGAAAATTGCTACAAATTATAACCAGAAGATGTGTTGTCCTCGGAGGACCAGTATGGAGCTATGAGCCCTCCTTTTCCAAAAACAGAAGAAAATCTGTAATATAATGATTTTCTTTAGAAAGCCTCGACGGGCTATAACTGTCACCATAATCTATAACAACTGCAACACAACTCAATATTACAGAGCCCACTAACCATAGGCATATCGAATATGAATAGGTATGAGAATGTCTCGGTAGAGACAACCATAGGAGTCGAGGTACATGTACACACACAGGAGGCACATCATAGACTAGTTGTAACCATTGCTAACATAACTGTAAAGAGTTAAGGTTTAAAGAATTAATACTTACCATAAACACAGATAATAAACAATGAGGAACGCCATTTAAGAGATACCTAGAAGGTCATTATGATAAAAATAATGTGCAGGGAAGGGAGCTAAAAGAAACATTACCTCTCAGGAAACACAAGGTAGAAATGATAAACCCTCAGGAGGGAAAACAATTTTCAAAGACTGTAAGAAAAAGATTTACATAAAATATTAACTAATTCTTCCAATAAAATTGGTGTAGCAGAGAATCATTCCCTGGGTCAGCTTGGTTGAAGATGAACAATCATCTCTCGTAGATGAAAATTTGTGGAATGGGGAACAACGCATAGCAATATCATCATAGCTAGTGTTTAGACACATCCAAGTCACGACGACTGAAAACAACCAGTGAAACACTCTCAACATCGAGAAGAAAACTTTTTCCGAACACAGTAAAGTACAGTAAGCTGAGGAAGGAAATGTTGGAGAACCAAGGAGAAGTGTAAAGGACAATACCTCCTCACCTTGGGAGAAAAGAACAGAGCGAGCCATGAACCCTGACAAAAAATTGTAGAGCCCGATGGTGCGCAGAGGTGGAATGCAAAAGTGGTTAGGGTTTGGGGGGCAGGATCTCAACCTAACCGCTCCTAACTCCTTGACAACCGTTGGATCGTCAATAATCTGAGGGCTGATAATTGCCCATTTTTTGAGTTAATAGATAACCTCGTGTATGCCAACTAGATCATGCGGGATTTAAGACATAATATTTAAAAATAAAAAAACAAATGTAAAACCATATCTTCGCTTTTGAAAACACAGCTGCGGCTATTTGGCATGAGATCCATACCATTAATCAAGTTGTTAATAATAATTTTTCTAATACTTTTTATAGTTAATAGATATGATTCGAATTAATTCCCTTAAGCATAGTACTTCAAATAATGCGTGAATAAGTAAGTAAGTTATGTTGGGAGTGTTAATACTCCATGTGTATCCGGGTTTTCAAAACTTAGGAACCTAAAGGTTCTAATGTTATTTGTATATAATTAAAATTCTTATCCTTTTAGCTAATCATTACAGTTTTATGATTGGGAAAAGATACATTAGTAATAGGAATAATGTTAATAGAGTTATATAATAAGATGAAAATGATTTTTTTTTTATCCTTATAATTTTATGATGGTAAGTAGTTGTTAACATTTTTATGGATAGACGTTACAGGTGGTTTCGGAGTAGTGTTCAACTGTTGGGACCCAGTTGGGTCACCGAAATAACAAATTGATGTGTAAATTGTGCACAGAAATAAGAAGAAGAAATTGATAGAGTACAATGAGGAGGGGTTTGGTACATCAGGCTCCTAGGACTACAGGGGAAGCACACCCTCAGTCTAACCCATAAATAAATCCAGAAATGTGGATGCAACTGAGTGTGGACCAACATCAACAAACTAACAGATTACTCGAAGAAAAACTACGACAAACCATTAGACTACTAGATATTGTGCAACAATTACAAGAAGAGATGGTTTGGTTGAGAAGCGTTAATGAGAGGCTGATGCAGGAGTAGGAAAGGATTCTTAAAATCCTCTGAGATAGAAAAAATCAAGGAACATTGACTCAACCTAGACCTGAAAGAAACACTCAAGAAGAGAGTGAACATCGACATCAAATTAATGAGAAGCCAGAAAGTAGCCATATCGAGTGGAGCAATAAGAACCAGACTTATAACGAAGCCGATTCAAGAAATGTCTCAGATCACTAGGAGATGAAAAGACATAAAGTGGAGCTGTAAGGTGAATTCCAAAAACTTAAACCTCCTACATTCGACGGAGAGGTAGAAGAGGTAGCAGAGGCATGGATAATTAACGTGAACAAATAGTTTCAAGTATATGAATAAAATAGTAAATTTAAAGCTCGCTTGGCTATTTATCAACTGCGGGAAAAAGCCACATTATTGTGGGAGGAAGTCAAATACGTGTGAGGAATCAAATACCTGAATGTGACTTGGGACGAATTCTAGTAGTATTTTATATATAAATACTTAACTGAGCACTTTTAGAATGAAAAGTCTTGATAATTTCAAAATTTGAGATTGGGGCAACTCACATTAGATGAACTCATAACAAAATTTACCTCCTTATTAAGATACGTGCCGTATTTGAGAGACGAAAAATAAAAATTACAATTATTATTGAGTAGTTTACCTGCTCATATGAAGGAAAGGACTGAGGTTGTAAATCCAAAGACCATGAATGAGGTGATACGAAAAGCACGTATGTGCTATCAAAAGTCCAAGCTGAAAGGAGAAGCTGGTAGGAATTGGCTGCCAAAGAAGGTACAGAAAAATAGTTCCAATTTTAGATGCAGTATATCTGGCAACTATAAGAATGCTTCTAGAAATACAGTAAATAGATAGCAGGGAAGAAACCAACAAAATACCAGGTGGCCAGCAGAAGAGTGACCCACATAAGCTTCTAGTAGACTCGATCATGGACAGATCCATAAATTTCCATTATAGTGTTGGGGATGTGGTGAGATGCATTACTATAAGAATTTCCCTCATCATGGGAAGAATGAGATTGCAGCTAACTTGAAAGAGGCATATACGTAGGGGACATGGCACAAAATATACCAAGAATTAACGCAGTGCTTGAGGATCAGAAAGTAGATTATCAACCAACCATGATTGAGCTAGAATGTAAGTTGTATTCCCAAACTGATTCAATTTTGGTTGATCATGGTTCCAGTTTAAGTTATGTAAATCCCGGGATAGTAGAAAATTGTGATTTACAGAGCCAGGAATTTAAAATTTCCTAGTTGGTACAATTGGCTACAGGGGCCAAGAGGAGAGTTAACGTGAAAGTTTCCAACTGTCCCCTAGAGTTTGGAGACCAGCACATAAATATTGAATTGAAAATCCTAACTTTAGGCTCTTATGATAGTTTACTGGGAATGGATTGGTTGGAAGTGCATTGGTCACTGGTAGACTGCCAAGAGAAAAATATTTATTATGAAGTAGAAGATGTAACACGCCAAGAATTTCAAGTGATTAAGAAACCACTCTAGCTGCGCCCTACTACTACATCTCAGTTGGGAAAATGCATTAGAAAATTTTGTCACATTTATGTTATTCAGATGGGATTGGCCAATTCTAAGAATAAGACCCCTATGATGGAGAATATATCGGTGGTACAAGACTTTATCGATGGGTTTCCGGAAAATATACAGGGACTACCTCCAAAACGGGACATTGATTTAATCATCGAATTATTGCCACGGGCAACACTGGTATCACGTGCACCATATCAAATGAGTGTACCTAAATTGAATGTGTTGAAAATACAATTACAAGAGTTTCTAGAAAAGGGATATATCCATTCTAGTGTGTCTCCTTGGGGGAAACCAATATTGTTCATGAAGAATAAATATGGTATGATGCGAATGTGTATGGATTATAAACAACTCAACAAATTAACTGTTAAAAACAAATGCACACTACCACAAATATATGGTATTTTCGGTCAGGTAAAAGGCACAACTGTCTTTTCAAAAAATAGATCTAAGATCTGGGTACCATCAAATATGAACAAAAGATGAATATATATATATATATATATATATATATATATATATATATATATATATATAACGAATTTCCATACCTAATATGGGAATTATGAATCTTTGGTTTTACCATTTGGTTTAACCAATGTACCAACAACATTCATGAGTTTAATGCATGGCATTTTTCATCCATTTTTGGATAAGTTTGTTTTTATCTTTATTGACGACATACTTATCTACTCGAAAATTGTGGAGGAGCATAAAGAACACTTGCAAATTGTTTTAAGAATGTTGAGAGATTATCAACTTTATGCCAAATTTAGTAAGTGTGATTTTTACAAAGAGCAGATTCAATATTTAGGCCATGTTATTTCTACTGAGGGCATAGCAGTAGACCCTGAAAAATAAGGACTATCATGGAATGGAGAATACCTACGAATGTAGCAGACATAAGTTCTTTCATGGGGTTATCTAGCTATTATCAACGTTCTATCAAGGGGTTCTCTAAGATTTCTTTTCCTATAATCTCATTATAGAAAAAAGGACGAGTGTTTAAATGGACTGATGAGTTAAAAACCAGCTTCGAGCGGTTAAAAAAATTACTGACTACAACCCCTGTATTAAAGGTCGTTGATCCAAACAAGGAATTTGGAATTTTTACCAATGCTTGCAAAGAAGGAGTGGGAGTAGTATTGACACAAGACGGAAAATTTGTGGCTTACGATTTGGAAGCTGACATATCATGAACAACGATATTCCACATATGAACTAGAGTTGACTGCAGTAGTGCATGCATTGAAGGTATGAAGGCAATACCTATTAGCAATATGATTCCTATGTCTTAATATGTTGTCCTTGATGGAAAATCTCTAGTAAAATATGGAGTATATGTCTTCAGAAGAAGCTCAAAAGTCTATCAGAAGAAATGTGTAATATCCAGCAGAAGAATTGATAATATTCATATTGAAGATTCTATATGTAGGTTTGTTCAGGCCAAGCCGCGTATACATGTGGATAAGAAAGATCCAAGTTGGATATGCCATTTTTGCATTCCAAAAAGATAATACCAGGGGGCATTACCATGGTATTAGCTCACATTATTGAGCATTGTGTAGTCCATTTGATTTCGTCAAAAACTACCATCGACAGTTGTGTGGTTTTGACTCATGGTATTGGTAAAAGCCAAAGTCTATATAAGAAGAAGAAGATCATAGTGCAAAGGTGTGCATGTGGAAGGTTTGTCACTAAATAATTCTCTCTAAAGTGTATCTGCA
This sequence comes from Pinus albicaulis, assembly GCA_034641835.2. Lineage (NCBI taxonomy): Eukaryota > Viridiplantae > Streptophyta > Pinopsida > Pinales > Pinaceae > Pinus > Pinus albicaulis. The sequence goes on along the minus strand of CM076576.1, from coordinate 691,917,741 downwards.
TTGGATGAGCTCTGTTTATAGATAAATCTGAATATATGATGCACCCTTTGATAGATTGATGGATCAAGATCTCCAAACCTGAAATGACAATATTATTGCATGATCCATTCAAGAGATGATTAGATCTGAGACCTCGTGCATGTTTTCTGAAGTGGAGTGAAGAAATTTGGGTAAGTTCTATAGATCTGAAAAAATTCTGCTGAATTAATATTTATAGATCTATCTTCTAGTTCGCCTCCATAAAAGTGCATATATATATGCAGGTTTGCTTCAGAAAAGGCGTGTATAGAATTTAGGGTTTCTGAAAGATATTACAGAGGTTTTCTGTTATTGCTGCTATTTGTCTACTATCTGTCAATGATGTCTTCATGTAGATATGGGTTTCTTGATTTCTCAACATACTGCTAAGTTGGTTATGTACATATATGATCAATGAGTGAGAAAATATGTGTTATGTTGATTGAATGATCAAGGGTTCTACAATTCTGAAAATATATCTGACTGAATGACTCAGATCTAGATCTGAGACTGAATATATTCTGAAAAAAAATTATTCACAGATCTATACGTGATTTGGCGTTAAGGAAAGCACATATAGACACGGGTTTAGTGAAGAAAAGTAGCGTATGCTTTTTGTGATAATGAATGTTCAGTGTTGAGTTTGATTCTACATATTGGTTCTGAAATCTAATTATCACAATGTTCTGATTACATTGATCTCACTGTTTGGTTTGATGTATTGGGAGAATTTTATTGTTGTTGATATTTATGAAGGGTGTGTTGAAGTTGTGTGATCGAGTGTGAAAATTGATGAAACGTGGTCTGCAGTGATTCTAAGGGTTGAAGCCTTCAGTATGGAAGTAGAAGCTTCCTGCCAATAGAAATTGGTGTTCTGATCAAGGGGGTTGAAGCTCCCTTCCAGTAGTGGCTGGTAAACGAGTTCAGGGGGACATAGCACCCTTCTAGTTGCAGCTGGAAAACGAGAGATGGTTGCAGCCTTCCGCAGGTAGATGCCTGCATACTGATATGAGTCTGCGTCAGTAGAAAATTGTAAATAGTTTTCCATATAATAAATATTGAAGACATAGATGACAACGACGGTGGTTTTCTCCCGAATTGGGTTTCCACGTTAAATCTTGGTGTTCATGTGTTTTGCTCTTGTGTGATGTTTTATTCTGCTGTTACTACACATATTTGTTGATTATCTAATAGATGCGTGACTGATAAACTAAGTTAAAGATTGTTTCTGAAAAGTGTTTCTAAACAATAAAATTATATCAGTATATGCTAGTTCCTTTTCATATATGTGCATGTATATGCATGTTGGGTTCATCAAAGCCGCATATGGAATTTAGTAAAGAAAAAGTAAAAGATTTCAGTAAGCTCTAAATACTGATTCACCCCCCCTCTCAGTATTTTTCCCAACAATACCTATTGGGAAAAAGATTCGAATTAAAAACATATCACATTAGGTTGACCAGTTATTTTAAAAAAATTGACTTGAATGCTTGTCAAGACAAGTGGAATGCATTCTTAAGTGAATTTTATTTCGAAATTCAACACGTTAGCGGAAAATAAAATTGTGTCGCTGATGCTTTAAGTAGAAAATTACACTACGTGTGTGAACTCTATTTGAACCAGGTGGAATTTAAGTTCCAGGAACAAGTGAAGGAGGCTGCAAAACAAGACCCTGAATATAAGTTTCTATGGTAGCAAACACAATAAGTAGATAAAAAACGAAAGTAAACAGAGTATAATATTAGCAATGAATTGTTATTGACGTTTCAAGGGAAAATCTACATTCCTAATCGAATGAGTTTAAAGTAACTAATCTTATATGAATATCATCGAAGTTCTTATTCTCAACATCCTAGTTACCAGAAAATGTTAGCAAAAATTAGGAAAGACTACTTTTGGCTGGGAATGCGTAAAAATATTGCTCAATACTTGACTAAATGTTTGGAATGTCAACCGGTCAAGGTGGAACATCAACACACATCATGGTTGTTGCAACCTATTCCTGTGCCAAAATTGAAGTGAGAACATATATCGTTAGATTTTATTACAAGCCTACCAAAAACAAAGCGACAAAATGACTCAATAATGGTGGTAGTTGATCGATTTAGCAAGTCAGCTCACTTTTTTGCAATATAGTAAAATTATAAAACCATACATATTGCTGATATCTTTATGAGGGAATTTTTTAGATTACATGGCATACTGAAAATAGTTATCTTAGACAGAGATGTAAAGATCACCCCCACTTTTTGGAAGACCCTATTCACTGGTCTAGGCACACAAATTCAATTCAATATTGTGTTTCGTCCAGAAGAAAATGGGCAGAATTAATTGGTGAATCGAATTTTGGAGGACATGCTGCAGATGTATGTAATGAAAAAACCTACTATGTGGGAAGATTATTTACACCTTGTAGAATTTTCTTGCAATAATGTATACCAAGAATCCCTCAGAATGAGTCCCTTTGAGGCATTATATGGTAGGCAATGTCGAACACCCATTAACTGGAGTAGCCCAGAAACCAAGATAATGCTTGGGCCTGAAATGTTGGCTGAGATGGAACAAGAAGTAAAGAAGATCTAACAAAATATAAAAGTTGCCCAGGATCGGCAGAAAGTGTATGCGGATAGAAAGAGGTCCTATAGAGAATTTGAAGTGGGTGATCATGTTTATGTGAGAATTAGGCCCAAGAAGGTCACCTTAAGGTGGAATACCTTTGCCAAGTTGGCCCCCCGGTTCCGTCAACCTTTCCAAATCTTGGAAAGAGTGGGACCAGTGGCCTATTAGCTAGCTTTACTAGGACACATACGGGTGCACAATGTGTTTCATGTGTCTATATTGAAACGATATTTGCATGACCCAAAGCATATAATACGTCAAAAAATTCAGGTAGGCCTAAATTGGATACTAAGAGTTCTAAGGGAGATAATTAGTACCTTGATTAATTTTAATCTTTGTTGGTTGCAGGTCAAATCGGTTGGTGAGTTTCTAGAATAACCTCAATGTATTCTGGAGCAGAGAAAATAATGCTCTGGAGGCAAGACATCACCCAAGTTAAAATGCAGTGGAAGCACTTTGGCCCGAAGGAGGCTACCTGGGAAGATGAAAGATTTATATGAGAGGCTTTTTCAGAATAATTCACTAGAATGGAGTAAAACACTAAGTACAGTGTTTACCTCAAGTGGGGCCAAATGCAACACCTGGATTTGAGTTTTATGTTATTTTAATTGATACATTTTACTTGTTTAAGTTAAACATGTTTAATAAGTATGTTAAGAAAATTATGAACAAGAGTTTAATTCTTTTTTTAATAAATATTAATTATAGTGTTGTTTCCATAAATTGATTGTTAAGTGTCTAAGATACCAAAGTGGTTAGATTAAAACAAGTATTTTATAGTTAGCTTTCCTCTGGGAATAAAAATAAAACCCCGATAGGAAAAGGGGTTCTGTGGAAAAGGAAAAAAGACAGCAAGAAGGTTGGAAGGTGGGAGTGTCCAGATCTGGTTGGAGCCAGTGGAACTCTCATAAAAACCTGATAATATGGAGGAGAGACTGGATAGTGGTATTTAGATCTATCTCCAGAATAACTGCTAATTAATCTTACTCTAGCGAGGAGCACAGGGAGAGCAGAGGATGTAATAACCTCTCTCATGGTTGGGAGGGTACCATCAGCCCTAGTCATCTGAGATAGGTACTATAAACTGAAATGGATTAGGATTAAGAGTTCTTTTATGTTTTATAAGTACTTTAATTATGGAAAGGATCTCTCTATGTTGTGAGGATAGACTATAATATTCCTATTATCAATTGATTTAATAGGACCATACAAGTTTAGAGTGGAATATTTAATTCCTGTTAACTGTAAACTTCCCTAGAACTAGATTGAATTTCTCCAGTTCGAAAAACTATACCCCTAGTTGAAAAAGGAAGTCTAAAATGATTAAAATTGAATTATCTGTATAATTGGTTTGAAATTATATAATTAAAGGAATGACTGACGAAACAGTTAGTCCACCCGATGTAAAAATCTAGACAGGATAGTCTACCCTAAAGAGGGATATATACATAGACTAACGGTTGTGGAGAAAACCCTTTTTCATTTACAGATGGTCCAGACATCTAGGGGAGAAAATTATTAAAAAAGATAGAAACGAGGAAAATACTAAATGTAAAATTTGAACTGTAATAGTATTATCTTCAGTATAAGATGAAAGAAAACAGAGTAGCTTAAATTCGTTGCATCAAATATTATCATTACAGGAAAAGAATAGAACTCTATGGAGTAATAATACTTAGCTATAACATAAAAAATTTCCTAAAGAATAGTATGGAAAGAAATGAAAATTATGAAAATGGTAATATAATCTCTGGAAATCCTTTAAGCTAATATCGTATGCATGAATATAAGAACCAAACCAAATTACATAGAAAATCCAAATCTGTGTGCACCGTCCTGAATTTATGAAAATAAACATGAAAACTATGCATTTCCCTTGGTGGGGTGATATTAGAATTTAATTACAGATACATTTTAAGATGGAAAAAATGGATTCCACATGTAAGGCGAAAAACACAAGTTTGTGACATAGGTCTAAGATTAATAATTTTGAAAAAAACTGAAGACAAAGTTTAAACGACTAGTTATTTTTGAACATTAAGGAGGGCCAAAATATAAATAAAATTGCTACAAATTACAACCATAATATGTGATGTCCTCTGAGGACTAGTATGGAGCTAGAAGCCCTCCTTTTCCAAAAACATAAGAAAATTTATAATACAATGTTTTTCTTTAGAAAGCCTAGGTGGGCTAGAAAGTCACCATAATCTAGAACAATTGCAACACAACCCAAGACTACAGAACCCTCAAAACATTGGCATATAAAATACGAATAAATCTGAGAACGTCTCGATAGAGACAGTCAAAGGAGTCAGGGTATCTGTACACACATGAGATATGCATGACAGACTCGCTGTAACCATTGCTAACAGAATTGTAAAGAGGTAGGGTTTGAAGAATTGATACCTTCCATAAACAGAGACAATAAACAATGAAGAACTTCATTTAAGAGCTAACCAGAAGTTCATGATGATAAAAAATAATGTGCAAGCAAGGGAGCTAAAATAAACATTACCTCTTAGGAAAGGCAAGGTTGAAATGATAAACCTTGAGGAGGAAAAACAGATTTCAAAGACTGTAAGAATGAAATTTACATAGAATATTAGGTAATTCCTCCAATATACTCAGCGTAGCAAAGAAGCCTTATGTGGGTCAGCCTGGTCGAAGAAGAACAATCATCTCTGGTAGATACAAAGCCATGGATTGGGCAACATCACATAAGAACACCATCATAGCCAGTGTGTAGACACAACCAAGTCACCACGACTGAAAACAACCAATGAAACACTCTCAACACGGAGAAGAAAACTTTGTCCGAGCATAGTAAAGTACAGAAAGCAGAGGAAGGCAATGCCATAGAAATAGGGAGAAGTGTAGATGACAGCACCTCCCATTAGACGAATTTTGAGGTCTAAAATGGGCCTCCTAAGAAAAATCTACGACAAAAATTAACTTTATAAGAACTAATAGGATTCAAGATGATGATGTCAACCATAGGGGATGATTCACAATTTTTGGAGTAAAAATGTAAAAATATTAATAAATAATAAAATAATAAAACTACTTTTTTCAACTTGTATTTTCAACTTATCTCTACAATTGTTTACTCAAATTTCAAGCGGGAGTACTCGTTGGATGAAAAAATTAATTTCTCATCCAAGGAGTACCCATGTTGCATACTATCGATGGACCCTGCTACACAAAAAATGAGAAATACATGTAAAAACGTGTTTACAATCACGTTTTTCATTTATTTTTCATTTTTCATGTACTAGTGTCTATAGAAAGTATGCAACATGGGTACTCCTTGGATGGGAAATCAAATTCTGCATCCAACGAGTGTTTCTGCTCGAAATTGGAGTAGTCCCAGGGAGATAAGCTGAAAATACGAGTTAAAAAAATAGTTTGTCCTTTTTTCCCTCTAAAATTTGATGATGTAGTAAAATATTATTTTATTATTTCCACTATTAATTTATAATTTTCTTAGGAGGCCCATTTTAGACGTCAAAATTCCCCTAATGTCACCTTGTGGGAAAGAAATAAAGTGAGCCATCAACCTTGACAAAAAATTGCAGATCCTAGCGGAGCGTGGAGGAGAAATGAAAAAGTGGTTAGGGTTTGGGGGGTAGGGTTTGACCCTAACCACCCTTAACTCCTTGAAAAATTTTGGATCTTCAATAATTTGAGGGCTGAGACTTTCCCATTTTTTGAGTTAATAGATAACCTCATGTATGCCATCCAAATGATGCGGGAGTTAAGACATAATCTTAAAAAAAAAAAACCAAATGTATAACCAAATCTTCTCTTTGGAAAACGCAGCAACAGTCAGTCAGCATGACATCCATACCATTAATCAAATTTTTACTAATCATTCAACTAATACTTTGTAAAAGTAGTAGATATGATTAAAATTAAGTCCCTTCAGCATAGTACTTCAAATAATGTGTGAATAAGTAAATAAGTCATGTTGGGAGCGTTAATAGTCCATGTGTATACGGGTTTGAAAAACTTAGGAAGCCAAAGGTTCTAATTTTATTTGTATATAATTAAGGTCCTTATCCTTTTTTTGAATTGAAAAGAATAAAATAATTAACCTAAAACATGTGACAGTGAAGTGAAGTGATAAACCATCTTGGAAGAAATTGTGGATGCTGCAAAAGACATACGGTTGACTATATGACCCTCCCCATAACACGTAATGCATACTCAATATTCATGTGTAAGAGTTGACGTGGCAAGAAAAATATTAAAATGTGAAATATACATCAGGAATGGCAGTGGTTGAGTATAATAATTAGGTTGATAGGATTTTTCTTTTGAATCAATTCACCTTACTATTTCGTCTACTTCTTTTCCCTGCATTTTTGGATGCATTAAACTAATTTTAATTATTATATTCGGTGACATCTTAAACCAGCAGAGTGGTGGATTGATTCATTTTGTTGGAGCTCGACGGAAATGGCGGGTACAAGAGTTCAAAAGTTATTGCAGCATGATTCTTGCAATGGGAAGAAGAATTAGTGTCCAGCGACTGCGACAACCATATAATGTTGTTGGGTATGTGTTATATTCTTTCCACGACTAGCCCCATGCGCTGTATGTTGCGCCGAGCATAGCAGGGGGGGCGGAAGCCCCCCCTGTCGGGGTCCAGGGCAGCGCCCCAGCAAAAACATTTTTTGGTATGCGGTCCCACTCATAAGCGGACCCACCCATGTTTTGTGCATGAGTTTTCACATGGCTTTTTTAGTACGATGGTTTTCGACCCCTGGTATTTTGTAGATCCGGTCAAGGGAACTATGGTTATGTTCTAGTCTAGGGTTAATGGATTGGGGTTTATGTATGCTTCTCCATGTATATATATGCGTTTTAACACTAAAAGGAATATATGAAAAATCCAGCTGGTCGTCCCGATTTGGGACCCAGGGGAAAATCTCTGTGTTTATCTGTTTTATGTTTTATGCTCTCGCTATTGTTTATTTTCTGTTATAAGATTCGTGTGTAGATAATTTCTGTTAAGGGTTAAAACCTAAATTTGGTATCAGATCCAGGTTCGGCTTCAGGGGACACCTTTGTTGCTGAGGGTTTTTTGCTCGGGCCTGAGATAGACCCTGTTCAGTGGGAGATTTGCGGGATTGATTCTTGCGGTGACAGAAGATGGCGAGCAGTGGGAAGATAGAGATCGAGAAATTTAATTGTTAGAGCTTTGAGTTATGCAAGCTCAAGATGGAGGATCTGCTGGTGGATAAAGATCAGTGTATTGCGATAGATCCAGGTACTAAACCAACGGTAATGTCAGATGAATATTGGAAGAAACTAGATCGGAAGGCTAAGAGCACAATACGGTTGTGTGTCTCAGATTCAGTATTTTTGAATGTATCTGGGGAAGCTACGACGAAGAATTTGTGGGAAAAAATTGGGACTTTGTACCAATCTAAGTCTCTGGTGAATAAGTTGTTCCTGCGGAAAAATCTGTATAAACTGAGGATGAAGGATGGAGACTCTGTGACAGAGCATTTGAACGCCTTCAATACTGTGGCAAGTCAGCTGTCATCTATTGATATTAAAATCTCATATGAAGATAACTGCATCAATTTGTTGTGTTCTCTACCAGACTCGTGGGTCAGTCTAGTTATTGCAATAGGTAGCAATACAACTACCTTGAATTTTGATGACATTGTCTCAGCCTTGCTGTTAGAGGAAATGAGATGGAGAAATATGGAAGGTCAAAATGGAGATGACTTATCTGTACGAGGAAGGTCCCAAAACAGAAACAGGAATAAGGTTTCGAGTGGGAGATCTAAATCTAGAGGGAGATCTAAATCTCCTGGAAAGTTTGTAAAGGTATGCTAGAAATGTGGAAAGGAAGGGCACTACAAAAAGGAGTGCAGATCTAAAGCTCCTAAGAAAGGAAAGGGATCTGATGATGCTCCTTTTTCAGAGGCAAAAACCACCTCAGATGAAGGTGGGGATGTGTATTTGGCTTCTTCTTCAAGTACACATGTAGATCATGAGTCATGGTTGATTGACTCAGGTGCATCCTTTCACTTCACTCCCCATAGGGAGTGGTTCTTCAAGTATGAGAAATATGGTGGTGGTGATGTCTTCCTAGGGGATGATAGGAAGGCCAGAATCGTTAGACATGGAAAGGTCAAGCTGAAGCTACAAGGTGGAAGGATTAGAACACTTCCTGGTTTTCTTGATATTCCTGCATTGGAAAAAAATCTGATTTCTGTAAGCAAGATGGATGATGCAGGTGTAAAAACAGTGTTTGTAAAATATGCCTGCAAGATGGTTCAGGGAGCACTGGTATTAATGCGGGGAGTTCGGATTGGAACTCTGGACAAGCTACAACGTAGCACTGTTATTGATGGGTGTAAAAATTCTGTGGTTCCTCAAAGTGGAGCGGAAAGCCTAGCTTTCTCTAGAGAAAAGACCATGCTATGGCATCAAAGGCTTGGACATACTGGAGAGAAGGGCCTTCGGATAATACATATAAATGGTATGGTAGAAGGTATGTCTAACTGCTCTCTGGATTTTGATTTCTGTGAACATTGTGTATATGGGAAGTAGCATCGAGTGAGTTTTCCTTCTGGTGCTAAGAGGGCGAACAAGATATTAGAACCTATGCACAATGATGTGTTTGGACCTGTGTCAGTTCCATCACTGGGAAAGTCTGTGTACTATGTTTCATTCATAGATGACTTCTCAAGGAATACATGGATATATTTATTGAGGAAGAAATCTGAAGCCTTTGAAAAATTTAAATAATTTAAGGCACCGGTGGAAAACTAGACAGAGAAGAAGATAAAGGCACTGAGGACAGATAATGGTGGGGAGTTCTGCAAGAAGGAATTTGAAGAGCTCTGTAAGAAGTGTGGTATAGCATGGTAGAAGAATACTCCATACACACCTCAGCAAAATGGAGTTGTAGAAAGAATGAGTAGAACGTTGATGGAAAAGGCAAGAATCATGCTCAGTGGTACCGGGCTAGGACAAGAATTCTGGGCAGAGGCAGTGGAGACTACATGTTACTTAGTTAACAGATCTCCTTCATCAGCGTTGGAGGATAAGAATCCACATGAGGTATGGACTGGTAAGAAATCCTCTCTTTCACATCTAAGGGTATTTGGATGTGATGCATATGTACATGTTCCAAAGGAGACAAGAACCAAGTTGGATAATAAATCTGAAAGGTGCATCTTTATTGGGTATAAGGATGGTTTAAAGGGTTATAAGCTTTAGAACCAAGAAACAAGGAAGGTTTTGTACAGCCGAGATGTGGTGTTTAGAGAGGTGAAAGATGTTGTTACACATGAAGTCCTACCAAAGGAACCTGAGAAGATAGAGTTTGAGCTAAAGGAGTATGAATCAAACTCTACAACAGAAGAAGATTCAGAAGAGGAAGAGCCAAAAACCCTAGCTTTGAGAAGATCAGTTCAGGAAAGAAGGAAACCAGAAAGGTATAGTCCATATTCTTTCTGTTCAGGTTTTGCCTTAACTATAACTGATGATGATCATAGAATTTTCAGGGAGGCAGTAAATTCAGAGGATGGAAAACTCTGGAAGGACACCATGGTTGATGAAATGGCATCCTTGCATAAAAATGGGGCATGGGATTTGGTGAAGTTGCCGACTAGAAGGAAGCCCATCGGGAGCACATGGGTGTTTAAGAAGAAGATGAATGTAGAAGGAAAGGTGGAGAAATACAAAGCTCGGTTGGTAGCCAAAGGTTATTCCTAGGTGCCAGGAATTGATTTTGGTGATATTTTTTCTCCTGTTGCCAAAGTTACTTTTATTAGATTACTTTTATCTGTTGCTGATGCATTTGATTTTGAGATAGAACAAATGGATGTGAAGACAACATTTCTTCACAGGGATCTAGAAGTGGAGATCTACATGAAGCAACTTGAAGGATTGATGGTGAAGGGTAAGAAAGAACTAGTGTGCAGGTTCAAGAAGTCTCTATATGGGTTAAAACAGTCACCAAGGATGTGGTATCAAAAATTTGATACCTATATACGGGGACATGGCTTCACTAGAAGCAAGGAGGATCACTGTGTTTATTTTAAATTAATTGGTGACCGTGTTATTTATCTGGTCTTGTATAAGGATGATATGTTGTTGATTGGAAATGGCAAAGAAATTATCCAAGATTTGAAGACCCAACTGTTCTCCAAATTCGACATGAAGGATCTTGGTGCTGCAAACTATATTTTGGGAATGGAAATTAAGAGAGATCAGGAAAAGAGGAATCTCTGGTTAAACCAGAGGAAATATATCGAGACTATATTGTAGAGGTTCAATGTGCAGGATAGTAAACCGGTGAGTGTTCCTATTACTGTAGGTGCAAAGCTGTCTGCTGAACAGTGTCCCAAGACACAAGAAGAAGAGGAGGATATGTTTCGTGTTCCATATGCAAGTGCAGTGGGTAGCCTGATGTATGAAATAGTCTGTACTAGACTAGACATTGCACATGCAGTGGGAGTATTGAGAAGGTTTATCTCAAACCCAGGGAAGGAGCATTGGACAGAAGTGAAGCGAGTTTTCAGATATTTACGTGGCACTGGTGATTATGATTTGTGCTACCAGGGAATACCAGGATTAGGAAGAATGTTGGACATTCATGGTTTTGTTGATGCAGACTGGGCTGGAGATCTGGACCAAAGAAGATCTACAAGTGGGTATGTGTTTAGCCTATTTGGAGGTGCTGTCAGTTGGATGAGTAAAAGACAGTCTATAGTGGCGCTTTCAACTACGAAGCGAATATGATTAGTAAAGAAACATGCGAGCAAGGAAACGGTTGTTCCATGAGATTCTGTCAGTATCGGTTTGGTATTGAAGCTATAAGGATAGGCTTGTGATGACGAAAGTGTGATTTTCCTGGCTAAGAACCACACTTATCATTCAAAGGCAAAAGGACATTGATGTTCAATATCACTTTGTTAGAGATACGGTTGAGGCTAAAAGGGTGTTGCTGGTAAAGGTGGACACTTTGAAGAATGTTGCAGATGCATTGACGAATTCTGTGAGCACTCAGAAGTTCTCTTGGTGTAGAGAAACAATGGGTGTTGAATAATTGGCCCAATGAATAAGCTCTCCTATGGCCCCTTGTGGAAAGAAAACAACAAGTGGGAGAATGTTGGGTATGTGTTATATTCTTTCCACGACTAGCCCACGCACTGTATGTTGCGCCAGACACAACAGGGGGGTCATAGGGGGGTGGCATCCCCCCCTTTTGGGGTCCAGGATAGCGCCCCGGAAAAAATATTTTGGTATGCGGTCCCACTCATACGCGGACCCACCCATGTTTTGTGCATGAGTTTGCACGTGGTTTTTGGGGTACGATGGTTTTTGACCCCTGGCATTTTGTAGATCCGGTCAAGGGAACTATGATTATGTTCTAATCCAGGGTTAATGGATTGGGGTTTATGTATGCTTCGGCATGTATATATATGTGTTGTAACACAAAAAGGAATATATGAAAAATCAAGCTGGTCATCCCGATTTGGGATCCAGGGGAAAATCTCTGTGTTTATTTGTTTTATGTTTGATGCTTTCGCTATTGTTTATTTTCTGTTATAAGATTCGTGTGTAGATAATTTATGTTCAGGGTTAAAACCTACAAATGCACTATTATCTCAAATATTAGCACAAAAATGAGACCCTGGCTATTGAGTGGGTCCACAATCGGTGGGTTGATATGGAAAAGAATGTCAATCTAGCTACAACACTGGTTTTGTATGATGCCATCGAGCATCATGATACTGGGTTACATTTTTCAACCTTAAGTAGTGATATATTTGGATACAAAACCTCACATGAATTTGGAGATCATGATCACTCATCCAATACAAAGATACATATTTTTTCCCAGGTTGCAGAGAGAGAATCCAGAAAGTTGGCAAGATCCGAAAATACTGAAGATGGTAATAATGACATTGTAGTAGTAGGTGGGAAGGAGTTGGCTAAATTTGCAGGTGGACATCATGATTTTATGAATGTTTCAAAATTTAAAAACATGACTTTTCAAGATGCGAAAATACTGAATATGGTAGTAATGATATTGTAGGAGTAGCTAGGAAGGGACTAGCTAAAGTTGCAGGTGGACATGACGATTTTATGAATGTTTCAACTTTTAAGAACATGAATTTGTATGACTTCAAGTCTAATATGGATGCATTTAGGAACTAGACTGATTTCACAAGGTAGAATGTGAGTAGCCCTTCAGGCTAGGGAAACGAATTGCTGAACATAATTAAATTAGAGAGTAATGAGAGAGAGGTATGTAACACTACTAATTACGGGCCTTGTACTTAGTTTGACTTAAGATGGAAGTAATCAAGTAAGCGACAATGTGCCAGAGACTCTATTTTCTTATAAAGATCCCCAACATCTTGTGGAAAGGAGGAATCAAAATGGTTTAATGGAAGTAAGTTGGTTGATACATATGGAATAAAGAATGCCAGTGAATACCTTTTTGGCAAAAACACTGAACATTTGAAAAATGGACAAGAAGGGCCTATGGAAGGAAAAAAATTGAAGAAAGGTCATGAGAATCTCAAGCCCATGCATGGGCTTTCTACCAATGAAAGTTTGTTCATAAGTTCAATGCCTATTGCTAACCTTATGATGTCAATATGATGGGTTTTTTGGATCACTACTAGGAAAATACCCTCTAGCGGATGTTTTTGAGGAACCCCTTATAAAGATATCCCATACATCTATTTCTAGCGGAGGTTACTAGAGGAGGTTGGCGGGCGGAGGGTTTTACAGATTTTTTCCGCTCGGTGTGTTTATCATTTAACATCGCATTGTTGCTACTTCCAAGTGAAAGCACCAGTGTGCACAAAAAATTTGCACACTGGACACCATGCACTCCATACACACACGCCAGGTGTGTCGTATTACTGTAGAGCACTGGTGCTTCACAACTCTTCCACGCCGATGCATCAAAATAAAACGCGCCAAAACTGAAAACACCCGGTGCGGTATTAAGAACCCACACCGGTGCATCATAAAACAACGTGCCAAAACACAAATTGACCGATCCGTTCATAAGACACAGCACTGGTGCACCTATAAATCAAGAGCACCAAAAAAGTGTTAAAAAAAGTTATGGCACAAAAACCGGATTTTTCACTTTTTTCAGTGCTCTAGAGCTCTCAATTACCGGTGCGCTCTACAAGGGAAGGCATCGGTGCACAAAAAATCTTCCGTGTTGGTGCATCATAAAACACTGTGCCAAAATAGAAGTGGACCGGTGCGTTCTTATGAAACAACACCGGTGCGCCTATAAAACACATGCACCGAAAAAGGGTTAAATAAAAAAAAATTACAACAAAAAAACCACATTTTTCACTTTTATGCTCTCAATCACTGGTGCACTTCACAAGAGAAAGCATTGATCATACAAAACATTGGCACACCAGACACTGTGCGCTACGTACACACATGCCCGATGTGTCCTATTACTGTAAAGCACCGGTGCTTCAAGACTATTCTGCCCCAGTGCTTTACTGCACCAAAACTGAAACAACCCGGTGCGGTGTTAAGTAACCGGCCTGGTGCGTCATAAAAAAATGTGCCAAATCTGAAACCATCTAGTATGTTCTTAAGAAACCACACCGATGCACCTATAAAACCCCGCGCACCGGAACAGGGTTAAATAAAAAAAAATTACGGCCAAAAAACCACATTTTTCACTTTTCTCAGTAATCCAGAGCTCTCAAGCACCGGTGCAATTTATCCTTCTCTAAGCTACCATGATATTAGTGCTCCCATTGCACCCATTGCACATGCTGATGTTGTGCATTGGCCACCAATCTCCAGTTTGCATTTTGAAAAACGGGGGGAAAATTTTCTTTTGCAAATTCGACAACCAATATGCCTCCTTGACGGCGAAATGTACATGTATTTTTCTAGTTTTTCCATAATTAAGCTTTCTAGCAGATTAGAATTTTAAATAACCTTAAAATTAACCATTAAAAAAGAAAAAAGAAAATTGTCGCATGGTGCGCATGAGCCGTTCAGCTCGCACCAGTAAGCAATGCTTCCTGTAAAATTTACAAGCCGCACTGTAATCGGTGCTAATGGTATCCGCACCATTTCTAGGGCAATACTGGAAGGCACCTCGCATTATTTTAAAATTAAAAAAAAAAAATTGTGGTGTGGTCATTTAGCTAGGCACACCGTTGACCATGGGAATAGAAACGTGGTGCATTGCAAGATATATCCACCCAGGTGTTTGTCAGCGCAACACATTCAACATTCCAACAAGTTCAACGGTGTGGTCGGGTAAAAGACTGCACCATTGACTATCTAATTTGCCAGGAAGTTGGTGCACTAACACGACTATACGCACTGGGGCATATATTTTAGTTAGCACACCACTCTTCTGAAACCATATATAGTCAACGGGGCTTGAAAAAAATTCAGGTGCATCGCATACGGTGCGTTTTATGTCATTTGGGGCACCGCCACTAGTGCTCTACAAAAAACAGCCGCACCGGAACTGCTGCATAACTGTTTTTATGGCACAGTGACTGGTCTATTTTTTTTTTCCAAAAAAAATTATATATGTATATTCCTAAATACATGTTTGATTTAATAAAAAAAAAAAATTTAATATGTCAATGATTCAGAGAGAAGAGGAGGAACAACAGTAACAACAGGTAGAGCAGTATGACATGCTTCTCCAGTGGGAGGCACGAGAGAGTGAGAGAGATGCGTACCCTCGCCCTATTACAGCAGATACCCAGGGGCTCCTAAGGAAGGTAGGTGTCCTCAAGTTCTATGAGGAGGTTACTTCCCTAAAGGCCCACAGTGTCTTTTTGAGACATCTTATCCGCAGGTGGAATGCCCACCAATAGGCTTTCTAGGTTGGTCCTGACCAGTGGTACACACCCACTGAGGAAGATATTTATTTCATTATAGGGCTATCGAGGAGAGGGGTGTATTTTCCCTCGTTCCGAAAGGTTCCAGCTGGTTGTGTAATAGGGAGTCAGTTAGTTTACTCCCAGAGATACATTGGATCAAATGTATTGTCTCCTTCAGAGTTTCAGGTCCATGGAGGTCAGCGATGTATTGGTGCATTTGGTAGACAGGACGTGCATTGCCTCTCACTTCTCATTTCGACCATTTCACACAACACCAGTGACAAGAAACACATTAGTTGCTCGCTTCTATATTGCGGTAGTTTTTTTTGAGGTAGTTTTGTATGGCTTCAGATAGATGTCATGCTCATGCATAAGGGAGGGTCAACTTCCCTTTTGATTCAGAGCTTTTTTGTTTATTTTTTGAGAGGTTTCTAGAGATGAGGCCTGCTTTTGTTCGATAGCCTCATAGGCCAATGTTGGAGGCCCAAATGCACATGTGGGGGTAGATGATGCCCAAGAGGGGAGAGACTATGTTTCCAGCCAAGATATCGCATGATGCACTGGACTTACTAGCCAGTGTTGATGAGATGCATCCCTTCATTATGGCCCCCTGTCCTTATGATGGATTGGATTGGCGAGGGTGTGCCAACATCCTCTTCACAGATGATGATTTGCCAGATGATAGAGGTAATATTACTGTTTTATTTATATTTATTCTAACATGTTCTTTAATTTTGCCTATTAAATTGTGTAATGAAATTGTCTAATTATTGTTTTGTACTTGTATATATTTTGCAGACATTGGCTCTTTTGATGGCGAGGAGATGCCGGAACCACCACATGATCCAAGTGTGGATCCTGATGACCATCAAGACATGGCAGATGTCGAGGATCATGATCAGGAGGCCAGTGGAGATAGACATGTTCCTCATGCTGGTGCACCGGTACCGCCTTTTGCTACGCGCGGTCGACCTGATACTCGATACAAGATGGATTTGGGCAACCAAGTCAGTGCTTTGATTTTTGAGGCTGGCATTAGGCCCACTTATTATAGAGACATACAAGCCAATGATAGGCTAATATGAATGTGGAGAGGCATGCTGCGTGACATGTACAACCTGATGCGACATGTCATAGGAGCTACGATAGATATTACGCTACTAAGGAGGACTATTGCACGTTATAGGCATGATCGAGCCGTAGCACGTGAAGGACAGTCTGTGAGCAGCGACTAATCTCATGATTGTTCACCTGGCGGCGCACCTAATGAGCATGAGGCTCCACTAGCATCTAGCAATCATCATGGAGATGAGGCTGGACCATCGGCCACATCCAATCATCAGCAGCCTACAGCATCCATCGGTACTAGTCATGATCATCAGCAGGTTGGATGATCGAGTGTCGAGGTTGCACCATTGACTGAGCATGCCTCCACTAGTACTGCTTATATTGATGTTGTACTACCACCATATGATCCATCCATCAGTACTAGTCACGATCATGAGAAGGCTCGACCATCGACCATCAAGGCTGCACCATTGACTGATCAGGCCTCCACTAGTACTTCTATTGATGATTTTGTACTACCTCCAACTGATCCATGACATTTATATTACAGTTGTATATTTTTAACATTATTCAGTTATATATATATATATATATATATATACATATGGTCTATGTATTTTATGTTCATGTTGCAGTTGTACTTAATTTACATGTTGGTGATCATCATGATGTGTATATTGTTAGGTCATGTTAGATATGTTCATTTAATTTTTAGCTTGCAAATAGATGTGTATGTGATAGCATGAGTTATTTGACATGAGATGTATATTTGATGTTTGTGTTGTGATGATGTTAATATATAATGTTAATTTGATGTTTGAATGTGTTTTTTAGTCGTATATGATGTTTGTACGATGGTTATCGTGATCGTGATGTTTATTAATTAATTTAATACTAAATGACCATGATATTTACTAAATATTATGTCGTGATTGTGATTTAAATTTAAATTCTAATTGTATGTGAAATTGTAAAATTGTAATTGTAATTCTAATTGTAATTTTAACTGTAATTGTATGTAAAATATTTAAAATAAAATTTTAATTGTTATTTTAATATTTAATTTATTGTGAAATGATTGTAATTGTAATTTTAATTGTAATTGTATATATGACGAATTGTAAAATTGTAATTGTAATTCTAATTGTATGTAAAATTGTAAATGTAATTGTATGTAAAATTAAATTTGTAATTCTAATTCTAATTGTAATTTTATGTGAAATTGTGAAATTTTGTTCGTAATTGTAATTGTAATTGTAATTTTAATTGTAATGGTATATAAAATATTTGTAAAATTTTAATTGTATTAATGTGAAATGATCTTATTAAAATATTTAAATTTTTAAATTTGTAAATAATTGTAAAATAATAAATCTAGAATAATATGAATTTTTGTAACATAATAAAGTTTAGAAAATAATGCAAATAAATTCATGTACTTTAGAATTATCATTATTTCATTATGATCTTACATACAAAAAAAGAACTTTATACAGTCTGGTGCACTTATCATCATAACACACACCGGGGCATCTTATTACTCTGATGCACCAGTGCTTCAGAATGCTTCCGCACTGGTGCATCATAAAACACTGTGGAAAAACAAAAACCTTGATCTTAAAAACTGCCCCGTTGCGCCAATAAAACAGTGCACACCGGAACAAGATTATTCTGTAAAGTGCAGTATTGGAGCAGCAGAGGGTTCGAATTGTGGGAAAGAATTTTTCTGAGGAGATGAGGGTTTGAAAAGACGAGAGTTCGAATTTCAGCTGAGAATTTTATAGCAGAGAAAATGAGTGATTCAAACAGAAAGATGGACAAAGACACTTATAGGGACGCAAACGGCTATAGAGCTCGATAGAGTACAAGAGGAGTATAGGTTTGAGATCGGCAGAGAGCATTCGGTTGAGGCTGATGATAGGGTTAAGAGGTCCCATGATGGAGAAATGGAGAGCAGAGTTGATGGCAGAGAAAGATTAATCGAGGGAATTGATAAAGCCAAGAGGCACCATGAAGGGAAAGATTCTCATTCCCTTAAGGACAACAAAGAAATATCAATTGATGTTATTGATCGAGCTAGTAGGTCCCATGAAGGGAAATATTCTCCAGAATGCATTTAAAAGTAGCTGGGAGTATTATCTAAGCTTTGGTTGGCTTAAAAAAACTTTTACCGGCAAAGCTAACGTTGCATAAAATCACATCTTCGACTTTCAATTGAACCTGAATGGCATCTCTAACTTGTCTGAACTGTGGTCCTGTGGATGAAACCAGTAAAAAGTCTCTTTGTATTATAAATGGAAATCTAGTGACCATTTCTGTGGGAAGAAAATCATAGATACCTACAGCTACCATATTTCCACTTGCAAATCAGTTTCCCATTAGAAAAAATAATGTAATAGCCTATTTTACAATGTCTTTCCTCTTCTCAACCTTATACTCATTTTCTATAGGAAACCATTGCCTCCACATTTAATAACTGCATCATCTACTCGAAAATCGTTCTTCTTCTTCTAACAAATGCAGAATGAAGGACTCCTTGTCAATGCTCCCAAAACATTACCCTTCTATAGACTATATTTACTAATTGTTGGCAGACCATCTGTCTATTTGCAGATTATATTCTAAAACATATTGGTTGCAAATAGTTAAGTGCCAATTATAACAGGTTCACATGCCACAATTGTCCACTTGGGCCTTGTAGTATTGCATCTTCACACGCCCCACATTGCATTCTCTGCACATAATCAGTGGGGACCTCTTGTAATAAATAAAATGCATTGGAAGAATAGTTATTTCCATTAAGAATTTATCCAATTTCAATTCTCAATTTTAATTCTAATTCTAATTCTCAAGAGTAAACAAAATTCTAATTTTCAATTTCTATGGTTGGAGTTCACTAAATTTTGGTGTACACACCTAAAATTAATTTCAATTCCTTAAAAGCAAATCAGTGCTACTGTACATATAACCGCACCAGTGCCGGTGTTACAAAATGATGCACTGGTGCGGTGTTATTAAGTGACACACTAGTGACGAAGAAAGACAAATAAAAAAGTGCAACTCTATTTTATTTAAGTGAAAAAAAAGCGGCAAATTGAAAAATGGGTTTGCAAACTATTTTCAAAAATCTAATTTCATAAAATAACTCTTTAAATAATAAACACATTTCATAATTTCAATACTTTTGCTAAAAATGCTCAGCTAGATATTTGCAGGAGACATACCTAGAGCAACAGAGCATGAGGGCACTGTGGAGCAGTGAAATACATTCGAACAAAATTATTCAGACAATCAGAAATCAAACCTCTGGTGATTCAAACCCTGCATCATAGAATTTAAAACCATCTCGTGATTAAATTTGATTATTTTTTTTACTTTTTCTGCAGTTTTATCCATTTTTACCCTAAACCCTTCATTTTTGTGTTCTTTCCCTTTCTTCTATCTATTTCTGTGATTTCAGAATTAGGGCTTTTCATTTTAGATTGACATCAAACCCACGGGATGACTTGCGTAGTCGGATCCCAATCCATTCGGCCATTGCATGATTTTTTGGAAAAAATGGATTTTTTTTTTATCGATGCGCCCGACGTAACCTAGTGCACCAGTGTGCTTTATTATAAAGTGCACCACACAAGTACTGTGTAATAGAAAATTTGAAAACATTTTTTTTAAATCAGTGCACCATATCTTAAATAGGGCACCAGTGCTCCATGTTACGAGGATAGCACTGTACGGTCTATTACACTGTCTTTACGGTGCATTTATAATGCCTCACGCACCGTATGATCTATTATACTATTTTTGTGGTGCGTTGGTAATACCCCCATGCACTGGCGGCAGTGTGTACATATGGAAAGGCGCACTAGTGTCTTGAGATTTATTTTTTACCTGAAAATTTGACAATTTATTTATAAATATATTAATGAATGATATGGTACAAGTTTCAGATTGATAAAGAAATGAATGACAAGAGATCAAGTAACAAAAATGATGCTAACATATCAAGAAAAGAAAAAAAGGTAAGTTCTTTGTAAATTATTTATAAAAAATATTATTTTTGAACTATATGTAAGTTTAACTAATATGTATTGTTTCCTATGTATCATGCAGAGCCACAAAATGACGAAGCTCGATAAGATTATTTTTGATCTAGGACTAGAAGAGCGTAAAATCTTGATGGAAAAATTGCAAAAGGATGAATCAGGTGAATGAACAATATTATCGATCCAATATGAGTTTCTTTTTTTAATTATCATTAATAATATACTTAAATTTTTTAGCTAATATGTGTCAAACAGTCTATTAATTCACATCTGTTTAATGTTCGACAGGGACCAACAACTCAGAAAAGGAATGTTGTTCTAAGAAAAGAAAAAAAATAGAATATGCAAATGAAAATGAATTTCTCCTTAGCTAATCTGGAGTGGTGTTGGAATTTAACGAAAGAGGGAAAAACTTTTACAAAATTTTGAGGGATCTAGTGGAACCAATGTATAGACATTCTTTCCACTTACAATACAAAAAATCAATACAATGATTCGAAGAACCAAATTTTATCTAAACTATGGGAAGAGTTTCTAGAGAATTGGTCAATGAGACATGTTATACTTTTAATAGAAAAAATGTACAACAACAAAAAAGAAGGTATGAAAAAGTAATATTCCTTTAAATGCTTGTCTAGAATTATTTATAAATATCACTTTTGTTATATTTACTTTTCAGATATCAATATAAAAATTAAATATTTTATTGTCATGTTAAATTTTTAGGAATATAATGAAAATCTCGAAAGATGAAAGAGCTCATATCATAAATATGCCAGTAGGAATGTCCAAAAAGGTGTACAAGGAGATGGTCAAATAAATGGACAAAATTGCATCGCAAGAGGAGCCATATCAACAACAACGTGCTTCAAATTTAATATGTAATCATTGAAGTTTTTGATCATTAGGTAGAATAAATAAACAATTTAGCATTAAATATTAATTCTCAAGAATTTTCTTGTAGAAAAGAAAAGAAAATGGAACCCATTAAACACATAAAACAGGACGACAAGGAAGAAAAGGCTTGAGATCTAAGTTTGTGAGTAATTGTTACTTCCTTATAATAGCTTAACTAGATTTCATTTTTGTATTTTTTAAGTTGTTTTACAAAAATAATCACTTAATGTCTTCAAACAGGTGCTAACATACAAATAAGAACCATCAGACGAATTGATTGAAATTGGTTTAAATATGGGTTGTGAGTATATGTTGGCATATCAGAAATTAATTGTGGAATTTGTAAGCATCTATCAATCTTGTTTTACTTAGCTCGGTCTATAATTAATAGAACAAAAACATATTTTATATTAAATATATGATTTTTTATTGGGTATAAAACTTGCGGGAATCAAAGTATGGAAGTGTGCCAACAGTTGAAATTTTGAAAGATGTCATGGTACATGGTTTTGAAAGAATGTGTATAGTTTATGAGTCAGTTGTTGCTATGGTACACAATTTTTCTTTTCGATTTACATTGATTTATATTATTTAATATTTTAATTTTTAATATTCTCACCAGAGTATATACACTCATTTTAGTTTATTTTTATGTTTGTAGATGGAAGGTGAAGAAGAAGAAAACAATCAACACCGTGAAAAAAACATTCCTGAAAATAACCCAAGTCATGGAAGTAGCTCTAGCAGTGACAACGGTTCAAGCGAAGAATGATGATCACTATGTTTGGATACCAAAGCAAGGCGTTGTATTTTTTGAAATATGTCTGTGAAATAAAACATTTTGTTTAATGTAATGGACATAGTGTCCCAGTTGAAAGACAAAGGGATACCAATAACTGTCCCATTTGTATGATAAAAACTGTCTTATTCATATATATTATATATCATAAAATATGTTTTAATTTATTCTATTGCGTTCCCCATTATCGTTCTCAAATGAACTAATAAAAATTTAATTCATATGAATATTGTTATGAGATATATGTGTGACGACTTTTGAAGAATAATGAATTTTAAAAAACCATAATAATTATGATATGATATAGAAAATTAATCCAAACATCAAATTCAAATGCATTAATAAGAATTGAACTAATATGAATATTGTTATAAGATGTGTCGACTTTTGATGAATAATGAATTTAAAACAATCACAATAATTGCATTGTCACAGGTCAATGTTTCTAAAAAATACAGAATGAAAACTGGTACATGTTAGTAACTGTACACCGATGTGTTTGTATTAAGAAGCACGCCAGTGCGTTTCCATGACCTATGAACACCAAAAAAGCACCAAAACCAATTAAAAATATCGGTGCATTTGTGCAGTACGATGCACTGGTGCGTTTACATGTCTATATGCACCAGCGTCGTTGTATGATCTATGGGCACCGCACAAATACCGATACCAATTATAAATCTTAGTGCATTTGTGTGATACTGCACAGTGGGGCGTTTATGTGTCTATAAGCACAAGTGCATTTGTACGACCTGTGGGCACCGCATGAATACCGATACCAATTATAAATCTCAGTGCCTTTCTATGATACTGCGCACCAGAGTGTTTCTATACGTCTACACACCGGTGTGTTG
This sequence comes from Pinus albicaulis, assembly GCA_034641835.2. NCBI lineage: Eukaryota > Viridiplantae > Streptophyta > Pinopsida > Pinales > Pinaceae > Pinus > Pinus albicaulis. The sequence continues at coordinate 691,894,568 of CM076576.1, read as the reverse complement.
ATACGACCAATGGGTACCGCACAAATCCCAAGACAAATTAGAATGGCCCCGTGCGTTGTATCACCAACACTACACCTATTGCGGTTTTGTACCTTAACGGCCCGGTGAATTTTCCTTTGATCACCCCGGGGTACCTTCTATATGTATGCACAAGTGCGTTCAAGCCAGAGTAGTGCACCGATGAAAAAAACATCCATAATAACCTCCGACCGCCCAATTTTTTTAGTTGTGTTGAATTTCCGTTAAACGCTCTGCCAAAACCTCTGTAACCATAAACAGATGTTATATCAAATCTTTTTTTGACAATTTTGGCCAATTTTATAACACTAAAAACCTCCTTTATAACCTCCGCTAGAGGGTCTTTTCCTTGTAGTGGATGGAATATTTGCAATTTCATTTCATTCGTTTGTTGGTTTGGTCCAGTGAAAAATGGTGAGGTTGGCAGGGCAGGTAACGTTTGGGAGTGTCTATTTGAAGTCAAGTCCAGAATTGCATTGTAGTTTTGATTCATGCCATTGTAACTTAGAACACCTAGTGAAGATTGAGTCATGTTGACATGAAATGGAAAATTCTTATCATCTTGTATGTCGATAACTCTTGTCAATTAGAAACTAAGAGGCTTCTTGGTTCTTAATCTGTTTTCATGTGTAGTTTTTTATGTTCAAATTGTAATGGATGAATTTTAAAATCGAGTAATATCAATTATAGTGTTGCCTTCTTGCTACATCTCTAGATACGCATCATGTATTTAATACATCCATGTTATACATAAACATTATTGATTACATTCTGCAATGCAAACTTGTGCTTTTCTATTGAATTTGATATTTTCCATTGAAACATTTACTGTATTTAATTGAATTTTATTGTACTAACAATGCCATGAGTTTCTGTTGTGCAACATGCACTTCCTTACTAAGATATGACCTTATAAAAATGAAAACAGGTTATCTTTCTTGTTGAAATAGTGCTTTTCTTTTAGCAGAAGATGCTAAAATTTTCTGAAGTGCATTGTGCATTCTTTTGTTGAGATGTGAATTGGTCGAATGAAGATTCTTTCTTGTACCAACTTAAAATTGAGTTAATTACTCGGGTTCATCCATTTAAGTTATTTAAGAGATGGATCTTGAAATTCAATGTCACTGTGAATTTGGAAAAACGAAATAATGTACTAATTATGCCTGACTATTTTTTCTTTTCTTCTTAGGTATCCATAATCCAGGACCTTCTCACTATAGGTTCAATTATAAATCTTCTTTGAATAGAAGACATATTTTCAAATTGGGTTCTGAAATAGAATCATAGTACAGGCGACAAGCTATGATCAAGACAGAAGTGTCAATGTTACAGTTGTTGTAAATTTGGTAGTGTGAAGTTTTCTTTTCTAGGAATCATAATTTTTTTTTTTATCTGCATTTTTCTAAGGATTATATCTCATGGACAGTTTAGTTAGAAGCTTTCATCTTAAATACACCTTCAAATTTATGTTATGCAAGAGAGTCCATGGAGGCAAAAAACAATGATGAAGATGGGACCTCTAATGCGAGTGTCTGCTGAACTTACTAGTGTGGCATATTCAAGTGTGTATATTTTCTAATCATTTTCAAATCTGAGTTTTCATTGTATACTCAAGTAATTGATTTCCTTCCTTTAGGAGTCTCCAGGAAGGAAGTAATTTTTTCAGAATTGGAATCACCTATGCGAGGCATGTATTTTCAAGAAGCTTAGTTAGAATTGTTCCTCGACTTCTGTCATTTATGCAAGAAATATTAGATGTCGGCAACCGAAAATTTTTAGGGATTCATGCTTATCTAAAAAGGTTGAAATATTTGTGATTATTTCTAATCCTTGAAACACCAACTTTAAAATGTTTGGCAACATTTTTTAAATATTCATATTTTCAAGAGAAATTTAGCCATTTTTTGAAGTAAATAAACTTTATTATTTAGGTGAATTGTTGGAAAACGTGGGAATTATTGATGGAAAAAAATGGAGAACTAGTGAAATGGAAAAAATTGGCCCTAAAATTTTTGTTGATAATTGACAGATATTTTAATGTTACTGCAGTTTCAAGTTGGTTCAACAAAGAAGTGAACTATAAAGTAATGTTTCTATCTTTTCTTTTAATACTGATCCAATAGAAACTTAATGCAAGTTTTTGAGGTGTCATATTTAAGGAGAAGTTGTAGCTCCACTAAGTTATGTGAAAGAATGCATATAGAGAGGCATAAGCTCTACTAAGTTCTACCAGAGAACCACATTTAAGGAGAAGCTTTAGATGTGCCTTCTTCTCAAAAATGAGGAATTTTAAAAATAAAGTGCTACTTACTTAAAGTGTTGGAACAGTTTTCATATGTGGACATCAGACTCTGTCAGACTGGTGAGCTTTTTTGAATACCATTCCGATTTTAGTCTAAAACATACCATTCATTTTTCCAACATGTTCACCAAGATGATCACAAGGACGAAAAAACTCACCCAAGTAGTGGACAATCTGTGATACTGGGGAATGATGAGCAGCAGGATTTCTATTTATTGTATGACAGAGGGAATAATTGTTTAGGTTTCACTCAACAGAACTATAAGAATTTCGTGTGACTAGTGGACACGTCATTTTTCATTGTTCATCATAATGTTTAATAATACATGTTTAATAAAAAATATAATTTTTATTTTCGAAAAAAAAACTTAGTGAATATTTTTTGGTTCATTGAGATTGATTGTCATTTTGAATAAGTCTCGCAGTGATAAAAAAAAAATTTAAAATCGTATGTACTGTGTTTGATTTTAAATCAATTTTGAAAATCCAACTACCCACTCTTACACATATACAACGACACATATATAAGGAATAACATTTTTTAAATTACTACTCACATTTTCTCTTAAACAATAACCTGAGAATTTCACTGATGTGCTTGGTAATAATAGGGTTAAGATATTTTTCTATACTTACCTAGTATTATGGGAGTGTATTTTAATATTCTTGATGATATCTAAACTACCTATGAGTCTACTTAAAATGAGGGTTGACTAACTAATTTGGGCTTCATTGATAAATAAGGTCTTCTGACAATGATTAGTATTAAATAACTATTTGATGGGCTTTATTCAAGGAAGGTAACTTCAAACCTTAATAAAATATCTAAATTAATTATCTATGTAATTTTAATGTCATTGACCTATTTTTTTTAATTTGGACACTAATAAATTTTTTTTTTCCATTGAAAACCTTGTGGAGAACCTTGTCACTTCGAAGTGTAAACCTATTAGTGCTGATTATAGTGCCTTGACCTTGTAGAGACAGTGAAGCACATAACAAGGGAAACCAACTATCCCAAGAGAAAGCTCAAAGTTGTTGATCACTTGAGCTAGGCCTCTCGACTATTTGATTTTACCTTATAATTCTTTTTCATGAAAGAACCATGGTATTATTTTATTTCGCTACATTCCTTTTTTGTTCACGTGATGAAGATGAAAGAGCTCAACCACTTGAGCTTGCCCACTTAGCTATATGATGTTATCTTATCATTCCTTTTCCTGAAAGAACCATGGTATTATGTTATTTGGCTACATTCCTTTTTTGTTTATTTAATGAATTGATGTATGATTTCAGAAGTTTGTTTCAATTTGTCTTGTCCAAATTTGTTTCTATACTTTGTTCTTTACCTTTATGTTTTATTCAATATTTTTCATGACTCATTTCTTTTATTGGGCCATTCTACAGCCTTGTATGACCCCGATGTGTAAGTACGTCGGAAGCCAAAATAAATAAAAACTATTTAAAAATAAAATAAAATATTAATAATGTAGGGTTAAAAATAACTTAACCATATAAATAAACAATTAAAAATAAATTTAAACAATATAAATTTAAAATATGAAGAGTTTTACCAACACTCAAAAACGAGATATGGTAAATAAATAAACCAGGTATAGTAAATAAAAAAAAACTCTTTTTATACTTAGTCGGATGGTATGATAAATAAATAAAAACTATTTTTATATTTACTCCATATACCTCCTTATATTTACAAAAACTAAAAAATAAGTTTCATTTAGGTGAAGCCTATGGGCCAAATACAATCGTACATATTATTATTAATACCATGGGCCAAATACCTTATTTATAAAAGAGGTAAAAAATGTAAGGTAAATAAATAAAAATATGTCAAATAAGAGTAGAAATAAACATCTAATTATATTTGAAGCTTATGGACCAAATTAATAATAATACCATGCAAAAAGAATTATTAACCCTAACATTAATACTAAAATATTAATATTATTGTTATTATTATTACTAAATCTAATATTGATATTGATATATTATAATATTAAAATTATTAAATTTAATAACTTTGTATTAATACAATATTAAACTTGTATTATGATATATATATATATATATATATATATATATATATATATATATATATATATATATAGATACATACATATACATACATATACATATACATATGTATATGTATATGTATATGTATATGTATATGTATCTGTATGTATATGTATATAGATATATGTATATATATATACATATATATATATATATATATATATATATATATATATATATATATATATATATATATATAGATGAGATTGGGAAATATGGTGGAGGAGCTAGGGTTTGAAGTTGCGTGGGGTTTAGGTCCGGGGGCCTAGGGCTCTGTAGGTGGAGGGCGAGGAGTATGATTGCAGGACAAGGAGTCATACAGGATCAGGGACCAGAGAAGCTATGGGTCAACAGTTGGCACATGCAGGGAAGGACAAGGATAGCTGGAGGGTTCGGCATCAAAAATTTCTAGGAACAAGACAATCGACCGATAATTGTCTTCAGATAATGGTAGCTGGAGTTTTTACTGGGGTTAGAAAGTTTTTAAACTGCATTGTCACCTCCCCTGAGCAGTTCGCGATTATTAACAGCAAAGTGAGAGGAAGCAGGAATGGGCAACTCTCACCTTGGGGTTCTCAACAGTTATTAGGCTTAATTTAGTTAAAAAAATGGTCAAACCCCGTGATGCCGTCGATCTAAACCTTGAACCTGGATACATCCTATTGGTCTAGGGCTTGGAGGTTACAAATCAAAATATAGAAAAATATATTCGCCCGGCTGGACACTTTGGGAAGGAGAAAGCAGGCCCAGACTTGGCCTGGAAGCAAAAGAAAACCGTAGGTTTGCTAGAGGAGAGTTTAGGGCTGGCATTTCTGAGTGGCCAGAAATATTCAGCTCTTTTCCTTAACAAGGGGGCGGCGGTTCAGGCGGCCGTGACGTCGGAAGTGGAGGCAGCAATTTTTCCTCATGTAAGTTCTATTATTCCACATCCACTTAGTCAATTTTACTCTGGGGGGCTTGAGGACATTATTATTAGCTGTGGGTTGATGAATATGGAGAAGAGAAGCCTATGTTTTGGGTGAGAGGTAGATCTAGGTTTTACTGAGGCGGAGCAGCCACCGGCTTCAGGGTAGGAGCAGAAATTTCAGGGTCCATGTAAACCTACCGAGCATAATCATTTATCTCAGGTCAGTAGTTTGGAGGTTGAAGGGGGTTCGAGTTTTAGGGAGGAGGTCACTGAGCTTGGAAGGGTTCCTGGTCAAGGGGGGAAGGAAGGCAGAGTAATAATCCCAGTGGTTGTAGAGGAGGGGATCATTCGCGGGATAGCAGGAGGAAGGGAGGAAGGAGGTAGCCAACTTTTTGTAATAGCGAGGAGTGCCAAAACACTCCAGGAATGCCTAGAAAATGTCGAAGCAGCCACACAGCATAGGGAGGAAGGGCTAAGCAAGAGGTGGGCAGGGGAGAAGAGGAAAAAGCCAAAAATAATCAAGAATAAGGAGGTATTGGAAAATTTGGTACTGGGTATGGATGTTAAGATTGATGAAGCTATTGAAGTGGCTGATCTTACATTGGTTGGAAGGGAAAGGGGAAAGAAATACTCAACCCAATTCATTCAGGAATGGGCTTTTCAGTAATGGCAATCGGCACCCAACAAGAAGTTCCAGGTAACATCAATGGTGAAAGGCTGGTTTATGGTGAAATTTGAGAAGAAAGAAGTAGTGGACTGGGTATTAGAGAGGAATTTGGCTTTCGGAAAACACCCTATCCTGTTTAAATGATGGAACCCTCTGTTTGACATGCAGAGAGAGAATGTGGATGAGATTCCAGTATGGGTTCGCATGCCTGGGCTTCCACCATTACCATGGGTGGAATTCGTTTCTAAAGAAATTGGGAATCATCTGGGTAAATACCTAGGAATAGACATGTCTTTTGTATAGACGAGGGAGAAGGTGGTGGCATGGATCCTAGTAAGTTTGACACCGTGGGCTGGATTAGCAGAAGAGATCAAGATACAGTATAAGGAGTTCAATTATGTTCAGCAGCTGGATTACGAACACTTGCCTTTTCGTTTCCATAGGCGTCATGTGTATGGAAACTTGGCAAAAGAATGCCCTCTGGGTTAGAGACGTTGGAGGAAACAGAGGATCGCCGATTCTATAAAAACTGGGATGGAGGTAACAAAGGAACATCAGATGAAAAAGGACACGGGGGAAGACCTTATGGATATTGATCGACCTCAGGAGGGTGTGGTTGATGACGTGAAGTCACAGAAAGATCAATGGCCTGGCAACCTATCAGCTCAGACGCAAGCAACAGAAGAGCAAGCCCCGCCTCCTACAGAGGCATATGTTCATCCCTGCACCGCCAAAATTGAGGGTATGGGCCTTGTCTCAAACATAACTTCTCTTTCTCCTTCTCTTTCTTTAAAATATGTTGGTCATATGTTTGGTCCTTCCAGAGCACAAAACATTATTATTCCCATTTCTTGTACTGAAAACACTCAGGTAGAAAGCATTATTACTTCTATCCCTAATCTAGATCTGAACCGTGAGTTGGTTAGGGGTGAAGAGGAGGGTGTGAGGGAAGATATTTTTGCTGGTTCAAACCACTATAACTTCAGACCTCGTGAGAAAAAACCTCCACCCTGGGGGGCGGTGGGGGGTTTGGGAATGGATATTGGCTAGTTTAGTGAGCAGAAGTTGCGAGGTAGGAAAAAAAAAAATTTGTCAAAGGCTTAGATTCGAGCAAAGATTGATATAGTATATGGAAAAAAAATATCTATTTCTGGGGTGCCTAAGGTAGTGAAGCCCTCTCCTGGGGTTGAGAAATGATTATCCTATCCTGGAGCTATAGGGGTTTAGCCAGTAAACCTAAAAAACTGGCACTTAAAGAGAATTATCCGTCATTACAACCCGGATTTTCTCCTTTTACAGGAAACTTTGGGTAAAGGAGAAGATGTCACAAATTCTCTATCAATTCTTTTTCCGGGGTGGAATTTTCAAGCTGTGGATGCCAAAGGACACTCTAGAGGTTTAGCCATGGGATTCAGAGCAGGGAAGTTTAAAGTTCAAACTTCATGGGGGATGGATCATGTAATGGGTATGGAAGTATATTCCATAGAATGATGTGCCCTTTTACTGATAGCAAACATATATGGGCCTTGTCAGGGGAGAGCATTGTTCTGGAATCCTTTGTTTTCTAAATATGTAATGAACAACCAAAATCTTGTGATAGGAGGAGATCTAAATTTCTCAATTAGAGTTGCTGAACTTGGGGTCCCTCTGCTAGAGAAGATCCCTTATCAAATTTCTTCTATAATATCCTCGGTTCCAATAAATTGTTGGATATAATTTTGTTAAAAGCCTAGAGGAATTGAAGAATAGGGGAAAATAAGATAGAAAAAATACTAGATCGGTTCCTATTATGTGAAGAAGTCGCAGCAAAGGTTCCAGCCTTCCGTCAATCAGTGGGAGAGGGAGGGAACTCGGACGACCTTCCAATTTTGCTTTGAGCTTACAAAACCCCCTAAAAAACTGGCAACCCCTTTCAAATTTAATCCTGCTTAGCTGTTGGAGGACTCATATAACATATTCTTCAAAGAAACCTGGAGACCTGTGAGGGCCAGTGATTCGGAGGACAAAGCTTTCGTTTTCATGGAGAACCTTAAGCGCCTGAAAAAAGCAACAGTGGAATGGGCTAAGGATAATAAATTAAAACAAGATGAAGAACGAATCAAAATAGGGCGAGAACTACAAGATCTGGAAAGTCCTAAAGCTAATGGATATGAAACTCAGGAAAAAAGAGATAGAATTTTGTTATTGGAAGGCCAAAGGAGTAAAATTCTTCTAGCAAGAGAAGAACAATGGAGATTGAAGAGTAGAGCCATATGGCTAAAGGCAGGGGATGAAAACACAAATTTTTTCCAAAATTAAGCAAGAGGAAGGAAGATATCAAACATAATTTTGAAATTGAAGGATGAAGAAGGTAGAGAAGCAAACTTCTTTGAAAACCTATCACAAATGGGGATAAGCCATTTCCAAAAGCTCTCCATAGGTCAATCGGAAGCTTCTCTGGATGAAGTAATTAGGACAACCCAAATTTTCCCTTGTTATGTGGATGATGAAGACAAAGTGGACCTTATGGGGGAAGTCTCGAAGAAGGAAGTGGAGAACATCATCAAATCAATGGAAAGGGATAAGAGTCCTAGGATAGATGGATGGACAGTAGAACTGTTTCAACACTTCTTCGATCAAATCAGATAGGAAGTGGCAGATGTGGTTGAATAATCCAGACAAAAAGGAGCTATTTATGCCCCTTTTAATTCAACGTTCATAGCCTTCATTCCAAAGAAAGAAGTCCCAGTCTCTTTTGAGGATTTCTGACCAATCTCCTTGTGCAATTGCATTTACAAAATTATCGCAGAGGTGACAGCTATCCGTTTAAAACCTATCTTATCCAGAAAAATCTCAAAATAACAGTTTGGGTGCTTGGATGGTAGACAGATTCATGAAGAAATCGGGGTTGCACAGGAAACGATTCATAGTGTCAAATAGAAGAAGGGGAAAGGAGCAGTTGTGAAAATAGATCTCTCAAAGGCATACGATAGAATAATTTGGATATACATCCGCATGCTGCTTACTCACCTGGGATTTCGGGTTGACTTCATAAACTAGATCATGGGATTCTTAACAAGCGTGAGTTTTGAGGTGATCATCAATGGGGCTGCTTCTTCTTTCTTCCTAGGGCAAAGAGGCCTGAGACAGGGATTCCCTCTATCACCACTCCTCTTTCTCCTAGCTGCTAAAGGGCTCAGCCAGTTAGTGCTAGATGCAAGAAGGGAAGGAGCCATAAAAGCGCTAGAAGTAGCTGTAAACCTATTTATATCTCACATTTTATTTTTAGATGACATTCTGATTTTCAGTAATGGAAGTATCAATGAAATAAAGGAGTTCAAGAGGATCCTAGATCTATTTATGAAGGCTACAAGAATGCAAGTGAACAAGGATAAATCTCAATTGATTCTGGAAGGCTTCAACAGACAAGAATCAAATCAAATATCATCTTCTTTTCCTTTTGAAGTCTCTAAGCTCGATGATCCTTTTAAATACCTGGGCTTTTGGCTGAAACCAAATGCATATAGAAAGCAGGATTGGAAATGGCTAATAGAAAAAATTGAAGCCAGAATAACACATTGGAGTTTCAAATGGCTCTCGAGAGCTGGACGACTGACCCTTATTAAATTTATTATCTTGGCAATCCTAGTATATTGGGCAGCTTTGACTTGGGTTCCGAAAGGCATACTGGAAAAAATCAAGAGAATATGCAGCAAATTCCTATGGGCAGGATCTAAGGAGGAATCCGTCCTTCCATGGGTGGCTTGGGAGAAGGTGGCAAGGCCTAAGGAATGGGGAGGATGGGGAATTAAATATCTCATTTCCATCGGGCCTTCGCTTGTAGCGAAATCAGGATGGAGGATTATAAATATGGATAACCTATGGACGATGGCGGTGAAGAGGAAATATATCGACCATATTTCCCTGGAAGATTGGATAAGGAGTTCCAATTAAAAGAAAGGGAATGCATCAGTTGTATGGAAGGCCACCATAGATGCCTTCAAGATTATTGAGCAAGGGTTGTCCTGGCAGGTAGGGAATGGGGAGAGAATCTGGATAGGGAAGGACCCGTGGGTAGGATGTAATGAAAATTTCACTCTATCCCCGGGCCTCATAAATCAGCTTGACTCAAAAGGCATTTTTTTCCTCAATCAGATTAAGAAGCAAGGACACTCCACAATTTGGGGACAAGCTTGGGTTTCAGGGATGGACCTAGAGTTAATGCCTCAGTGGTGGGAAGAATGGAATGTCTTTATCAAGGAAATTTCCAGGTCTAATGTAAGGCTGAGACAGAGGCCAAATCGGTTAGTATGGGCTCATGCCGATTCTGGATCCTACTCCCCAATATATGGATACAGGTTCCTTATGGCTAATAAAGGCTGGGGGGTTTTGGAATCGTGGGCAAAACCCTTATGGAAGTTACATAGTCCTGCAAAAACTAGACTTTTCTTTTGGAGCATTCTAATGAGGAAGGTACCAACTTGGGACATACTTCAGGCTAGATATAAGACGGGTCCTAGACAATGCCCTCTATGCAAAAATGATTCAAAAACAATTCAACGCCTATTTATTGAATGTCTTTTCGATAAAAAGGTGTGGTTGGAGGTTGGAATATTGCTTTAGAAGTCTGTAACATGGGAAGGGGGTTCGATTCCGGAAGTTTGGCAAAGATGGTGGCATTTATATCTAGAAGGGAATATGCAGAATTTGCATCTTATCATCGCTTGGGGCATTTGGATAGCAAGGAAACATTGCATTTTCATGGATAAGCCTACTCCTTATGAGGCCATTGTTGTTCAATGTGCATCAATCTACTCAAGCATTCCTGAGCCCATTAAAGAAAATGTCCCTCAGATAACAAAAGTGGAACATATAAAGGAAGGAATAACATGGGCTTATTTCAATGGGGCATCCCAAAATTATAGAGCTGGAGCGGGGTTAGTAATTCACATAAATCAAAATAGATGTCTTAAATCCTCGGTGGGACTAGGGACTGGAACAAACAATTTTTCGAAATTATCAGCTCTCAAACTCCTTCTTTGCTGGCTTATCCACCTAGACATTCTCACGGTTCAGATCTTTGGGGACTCTATGAATATCATTAAATGGTTTAATGGAGAGAGAAGATGTCAGAATTATATTTTATCTCCTTTACTAGAAGAGACAAAACATTTAAAGCATACTTTCAATGTTTTTTCTTTAAGCCATATATACAGGGACTGCAATGATGCATCAGACCATGTTTCTAAAGTGGGTTTGCAACCAGATATGGTATTTTGGTGGATAGAGGACAAGGACCAGGGTGAGATCCATGTGTCAGAGCAGCCACCATATGCATAGCTTTATTTTTCTGTCTCCCTGTTTTTATATCAGAAAGTGTTTTGTTTTTTGGTTTGATATACATGATCTAGACAGTTACTCTTACTTGCATTTATTTTCAGACTTTTTTTTTTTCTATCCTATTTGGGTTTTTTTCCTCTCTAAGGAGGCCTGGGATGACACAAAAAACTATTTTTGTTTTATGAACATATGGACATACTTGTTTTTATTGATATGAACTGATCTATGGGTTTGTTTTCCTCTTAAAGAGGAGGCCTGTACACCAAATCAATGGTTTATCTTTAGGATTTTGAGATATGATGGTGTACTTTTCATCCTGACATGAGCTCTATGATCTGGGAATCATACAACCATAAAAGGAATGTGTAATGCATATACTATGTAACTTTTTATTTCTGTTAATAAAAATTTCAATTTTTTTCTTGGGAAAATATATATATATATATATATATATATATATATATATATGATGACGATGATGATGATGCAAGGGAGAGATGTAGATAAACTGAAGGAGAGGAGAGAGGAGGAAGAGAGATGGAGAGGAGTGAGAGAAGTAGAGAAGGGTAAGAGAGGGAGAGGGAGGGAGAAGGAGAAAGAATCAGAGGGTAGAGAGAGAGAGAGAGAGAGAGAGGTAGGAGAGAAAGGGAGAGAGAGGAAGGAGGAAGGAGGAGAGAAGGTGAGAGGGAGGAATAGAGAGGAAAAGTTGGAGGGGGAGAGAAGAAGAGAGAATAATAAATGGAGGGATATAGTTACAAAGTTAGATAGATTGATAGAGTGATGGGGGGAAGGAGAGGATTTGAGGACACACACACACACACACACACACATAGAGAGAGAGAGAGAGAGAGAGAGAGAGAGAGAGTGATGATAGAGGAAAGGAGGCAATAAAGGGAGATAGATGAAGGACAAGAGAGAGAAATTGAGAGAGATGAAGAGAGTGATGAGGGAAGATAGAGGATTATAGGGGAAATAGAGAGAGTGTGTGAGTGACGGGTGAATAGAGAGGGAGGTAGAGAGAAAGGGAGAGAGAGGAAGGAAAAGAGAGGGGAATTGAGAGAGAGGAGGATAGAGAGATGGAGTTGGAGGGGAAGAGAGGGAGGGATAGAGAGATGGAGCTGGATGGGGAGAGAGGGAGGGATAGAGATATGGAGTTGGAGTGGGAGAGAGGGATGGATAGAGAGATGGATTTGGATGGGGGAGAGGAAGGGAATAATAAAGACATAAAGAGTGACTAGTGGAGAGAGTGGGAGTGACAAGGGAGGGGAGAGAGAGTGTGTATGTTTTGGGGTGAGATAAAGAGACAAAGAAGAAGAGATGGAGAGAATGGGGGAGATAAGGAGAGAGAGAGGCATATAGTGACAAATTTATAAGGTGGAGAGAGAGAGAGAGAGAGAGAGAGAGAGAGAGGTAGGTGGGAGAGAAAGGAAGAGAGAGAGTGGAGAGAGGTAGGTAAAGATAGATGGATATGGAGGGGGAGAGAGAGGGTGGTAAGAATAAATACATAGAGAGTGAAAGTTGGGGAGAGAGAGAGGAGTGATAAGGAAGATGGAGGGAGAATGAGAGAGGATAACGGGAGGGAAGAGATATAGAAGCAAGGGAGAGGAGGAGGGAGTGATATATAGATAGATTGGAGAAAAAGAGTGTATGTTTTGGGGTTGATATAGAGAGACAAATGGAGATAGAGATATAGAGGTAAGGTGAAGAGAAAGAATATATAGATGGAGACGGGGAGGGAGGGGAAAAGATATTGATAAATATGGAGTGAGAGAGTGTGTGTGTTTGTGGGGGTGAGATAAAGAGACAAAGGATATATGGAGGTACATATAGATATATATGGAGGGGGGAGAGAGGGAAGGAGATTTCTTACAATGATTCATTGATTTCAGTGTAGATAGTGATTTTTAATCCTATCTGATTGGTTGCACTAGATGCATTGATTTTAGTGTAGAATTTGATTTCTAATGTTGTTTGATTACTTCCACTAGATGCATTGATTTCAATGTAGATTATTTATAATTCTATTTGATTGCTTGCACTAAATGCATTTATTTTAGTGTATTTATTTTATAATCCTATTTGATTTCTTGCACTAGCTGCATTAATTTCAATGTATATGTTGATTTATAATTATATTTGAATGCTTACACTATATGCATTGATTCCAATATAAGATATTTCTAATCCTATTTTATTGCTTTCACTAAATGCATTGATTTTAGTGTAGATGGCGATTTATAATCCTATTTGATTTCTTGCACTAGATGCATTGGTTTGAGTGTATATGTTGGTTTCTAATCCTGTTTTCTTACTTGCACTAGATGCACTGATTTGAGTGTAGATGCTGATTTATAATCCTATTTGATTACTTGCATTAGATGTATTGATTTCTGTGTAGATGTATTTTTCTAATCTTATTTTATTTCTTTCATTAGTTGCATTGATTTCAGTGTATACCTTCATTTCTGATTCAATGTAATTGGATGTATGATGGTACATTAATTTTAAAGTCATTGGATTAATAGCGTGGATTGATTTCAGTGTAAGAACAAAAAATTATTGACAATATATAATGATTTTTGTGTTATAGTAATTAAACCTAATAATATTGGAGAGAAATAGATACAAGGTATAGGAGCACTCACTCGGGTGCTCCTATATTCAGATTTAACATCGATCCAAAATTATATAAATCTAGAATAATATATAAAAAAAATTATATAAATTCCATAAAAACATAATAATACATTAAAAAAGAATTAACACAACTTTATAATTCAAAATTGGTATAAAACCCTAAAAATTACGTAAAAAATAATTGTTGCCTCTTAAAAAATATCAAACTATTTTGCACAATTTTACATGAAATATTGTCTCTTAAAAGATGATATCGAACTATTTCACTCAAATTTTATGAAAATATTTATGTAGATTCAATAAAAAAACATAATAATATATTAAAAGAAAAAAAATGTGCAACTTTTAATTCAAGGTATAAAACTTTGAAAATTAATTTTAAAAAAAATGTCCTTCAAAAAGGATAATCAAACTATTTTCACTGTACTTTTATTAAAACCAGCTTAGATCCATCTTAACTATAGATCTATCAAGTGCTGAGAGGGATCAAATATCTCAATGTGAAAACCTCTTTTTTGAGTGCAAAACTTGAAGAAATGTTTGCACCTCGAGAGATTTGATATTCGTAGTTAATATGGATATAGGTTGGTTTGAGGCATGTGTGACCAAGGAAAATCTATCGATGATATGCGAAACATATGATTAATGTTATCAATAATATGTAAATACATCTAATATTAATATAACCATTTTAAATATGCTAAATATGTTTGAGATTTATCGAGTCATTTTAATTTTAAATTTTCTTAGTTACCTCAGTTTTTTGAGATGATAAATATTGTAAAATAAATTTAATGGTGAAAAATGATGAAATAAAATTTGTGAATGCAAAGTGACAATGTAATAATATTGAACTATTGAAAATGTGAATAATAAGAATGTAGTCAATTATAAATAGCCTTCATTGTGATCCATCTCAAACTATTTTCTTCTACTATTCTTACTATCACCCTTGTTAGTCTTGTCATATTTTCATATCGATTATATGAAAAAGACAGTAGAAATCAGACATCATAAAACATATAAATATTTAGCTCGAGTTTTTGTAGTAAAAATCATACCTTGTATCTCTTTCTCTCCAATATTATTTGGTTTAATTACTATAACACAAATATTGTTTTACATTGTCAATAATTTTTTGTGTTTACACTGAAATCAATGCACACTATTAATCCAATGACTTTAAAATTAATGTACCATCCTACATCCAATTACATCGAATCATAAATTAACACATACATTGAAATCAATGCATCTAATGCAAGAAATAAAATAAGATTAGAAAAATACAACTACACAGAAATAAATACATCTAATGCAAGTAATCAAATAGGATTAGAAATCAACATCTACACTCAAGTCAATGCATCTAGTGCAAGTAAGAAAATAGCATTAGAAGCCAACATATACACTAAGATCAGTGCATCTAGTGCAAGCAATGAAATAGGATTAGAAATCATTTATATTGGAATCAATGCATATAGTGTAAGAAATCAAATATAATTATAAATCAACATCTACATTGAAATTAATGCATCTAGTGCAAGCAATCAAATAGGATTAGAAAATATATACACTAAAATCAATGCATTTAGTGCAAGAAATCAAATAGAATTGTAAATCATCTACATTGAAATCAATGCATCTAGTGGAAGTAATCAAACATGATAAAAAATCAAAGTCTACACTAAAATCAATGCATCTAGTGCAAGAAATCAAATAGGATCAGAAATAACTATCTACACTGAAATCAATGCATCTATTGTAAGAAAAATTCTTCCTTGTCTCCCCACTCCATATATATCTATATGTCCCTCCATCTCTCCTTCTTTGTCTCTTTATCTCACCCCCACAAACACACACACTCTCTCACTCCATATTTGTCAATATCTTTGCCCCTCCCTCGTCGTCTCCATCTATCTCTTCTTTCTTCTCACCTTCCACCTATATCTCTATCTTCATTTGTCTCTCTATATCAACCCAAAAACATCCACTCTCTTTCTCCAATCTATCTATATATCACTACCTCATTCTCTCCCCTGCTTTTATCTCTTTTCCCTCCTGTTATCCTCTCTCGCTCTCCCTCCAACTTCCTTATCACTCCTCTCTCTCTCTCTCCAACTTTCACTCTCTATGTATTTCTTCTTACCACCCTCTCTGGCCCCCTCCATCTCCATCTCTCTTTCCCTTCCTCTCTCCACTCTCTCTCTTCCTTTATCTTCCACCTCTCTCTCTCTCTCTCTATCTACCTTCTAAATTTGTCACTATATGCCTCTCTATCTCCTTCTCTCCCCCATCTTCTTCATCTCTTCTTCTTTGTCTCTTTATCACACCCCCAAACATACCCAATCTCTCTCCATCTCTCACTTGTCCCTCCCTCTCTCCCCATCCAACTCCATCTCTCTATCCATCCCTCTCTCCCCCTCTAACACCATCTCTCTATCCATCCCTCTCTCCCAATCCATCTCCATCTCTCTATCCCTCCCTCTCTTCCCCTTCAACTCCATCTCTCTCTCCTCCTCTCTCTCAAGCCCCCTCTCTTTTCCTTCCTCTCTCTCCCTTTCTCTCTACCTCCACTACAAGGAAAATACCATCTAGTAGATTTTTTTGAGGAACCCCTTATAAAAATACCCCGGACATTTGTTTCTAGCAGAGGTTACTAGAGGAGGTTGGCGGGTGGAGGTGTTTGTGATGTATTTCCTACAGTGCGCTTATCACAGTAAAACGCACTGGTGCGTTCAACACGAGAAAGCACTGGTGCACACAAAACATTGGCACATTGGACACCGGGCACTTCATACACACCCGCCCAATGCATTTCATTTTTGTAGAGCACTAGACCTTTACAAGACATCCGCACCGGTGCTTCATAAAAAGCATGCGATAAAGAAATCGCCCAGTGCGGAATCAAGAACACGCACCAGTGCTCCCATAAAACCCGCACATCAGAACGACGTTAAACAAAAGAAAATTTACAGACAAAAAACCACACAAAACATTGGCACACAGGACATTGTGCGCTCCATACACCCAGTGTGTTTTATTACTATAGTGCCCCAGTGCTTTACATAGAATTTGCACCGGTGCTTCATAAAAAGCGCGCAAAAAAAGAAACCGCCTGGCGTGGAATGAAAAAAATTCACCGGTGTGCCCATAAACCCTACACACCAGAATAGGATTAAATAAAAAAAATTACGGCCAAAAAACCTCACAAAAAATTGGCACACCGGACACTGTGCGCTCTGTACACACTTGCCTGGTGCATTTTATTACTGTAGCGCCCCAGTGTGTTACAGAGCATCTGCACCGGTGCCTCATATAAAGCACGCGACAACAGAAAACTATTGGCGTAGAATGATGAAAATGAACCCATACGTCCATCGAATCCCGCACATCGGAAGGGGGTTAAATAAAAAAAAAATTAGGGAAAAAAAACCGCACAAAACATTGGCACACCGAACACTGTGCAATTCGTACACACCCTTTCAGTGCATTGTATTACTGTAGCGCACTAGTGCTTTACAGACCGTCCACACCAGTGCCTCATAAAAAGTGCGTGAAAATAGAAACCGCCCAGTGCAGAATGAAGAAAACGCACTGGTGTGCCTAAAAAATCCAGCGCACTGGAACAGGGTTAAATAAAAAAAAATACGGCCAAAAAACTAAAATTTTCACCTTTGTTAGTGCTACAGAGCTCTCAAGCACCAGTGAAATTTATCCATTCCTAAGCCACTCTGACATCGGTGCTCCCATTACACTCACTGCACGCACTGCTGCTGTGCATTGCCCACCAATCTCCATCTTGAATTTTGCAAAACGGTGGAAAAAGTTTATTTTGAAAATTCTACAGCCAATATGCCTCCTCGACAAGAAAATGTATAGGTATTTTTCTTTTTCTTCCATAATTAATCCTTCTAGTGGATTAGAATTTCAAATAACCTTAAAATTAGCCATTTAAAAGGGAAAAAAAAATATTTTTTGCGCAGTGTGCTTGAGTCATTCAGCTCGCATCAGTTTGCGATGTTGCCTATAAATTCATAGGACACATCATAGTTGGTGCTAATGGTATCCACACTAGTTCCGGGGTGATACCAATAGGCGCACTATGTTATTTTAAAAAAATTTAAAATTTTTGGTGGGGTCATTTACCAGGGCGCACTGTTGACAATGTGGAATAGCAGCAACACGGTGCATTGACTAAATTGTCCGCCCCGGTGCTGGTAATTTTATGAATGCGCCGTGTTGCCCCTATTCCACATTGTCAACAGTGAGGCCTGGTAAACCGGTGCTAATGGTATCTGCACCGATTCCAGGGTGGTACCGAAGGCGCACCATGTTATTTTAAATTTGTTTAAAAGTGTAGTGTGGTCGATTATTTAGCCACACAATTGACCTATCGGAATAGATGCGACACGGTGCGTTGACTAAAATAGCTACCTCGAACAAGCTATTTTTGATAGTGCATGGCTTTTCGTATTTCACCTGGGTCAACGGTGCAGCTTTGTAAAAGTCCACACCATTCACTATGTCACGATGGCAGGAGGTCGATCCGATCACTTAACTATATGCCTCGGGGCATAGATTTTCGTTAGTGCAACACCCTCCTAACACCATACATAGTCAACAGTGTGCTATAAACTCTTTTGGAGCACCATCATTGGGGCGCTTAATATTATTAGGTGCACTGAGGCCAGTGCGCTCCATATAAAGATGCACTGGTACCAGTGCATGACTGTGTTTTCGACGCAACGACTGTTTTTTTATTTTATTTTCAAAAGAAAATTTATATATGTATATTTCTAAATACATGTCTTATTTAATAAAATAATTGTGTTTAATATGTCAATCATTCAGATATGTGATAGGAGAGAAGTGGGGGAACAAAAACAACAACAGGTGAAGTAGTATAACATGGTTCGCCTATGGGAGGCACGAGAGAGGGAGAGAGATGCGTACCCTCGCCCTATTACAGCAGCTACGCAGGGGCTCCTAAGGCAGGTAGGCCTCGTCAAGTTCTATGAGGAGGGTACTTCCCTCAAGGGAAATAGTTTGTTTTTGAGAAATCTTATACGATGGTGGAATTCCTAGCAACAGGCTTTTCAGGTTGGTATCAACTAGTGGTACATGCCCACTGAGGAGGATATATACTTCATTACAAGACTATCGAGGAGAAGGGTGGATTTTCCCTCATTCCTAGAAGTTCTGGATGGCTATGTAGCAGGGAGTCAGTTAGCTTACTTGCACAGATACATTGGAGAAAATGTTCTGTCTCTTGCAGAGTTTCAGTTTGCTAGTGGCCAGTTACGTATTGGTGAATTTGGTAGGGAGGAGGTGAAGTTTCTCTCACTTATCATTTCTACCATTTTGCACAAAACTAGTAATGGGAAATGCATTAGTTGCCCACTTCTATATTATGTTTATTCTTTAGTATAGGAGCCACGACTTGTTAGGTGGTCTGGCATTTTTTTGCAGTAGTTTTGTACAACCTTAGATAGATGTCATGGTCATGTACAAGGGAGGGTGAACTTCCCTTTTGCTTCAGAGCTTTTTTGTTTATTTTTTGATATGTTTCCAGAGACGAGGCCTAATTTTCTTCGACAGCCTCGTAGGACGATGTTTGAGGCACGTATGCACATGTGGGGGCAGATGATGCCCAACAGGGGTGACACTAAGTTTTTCGTGAGGATATCGTAGGATGCACTGGAGTTGCTAGCCAGTGTTGATGAGCATCCCTTCGCTATGGTCCCCTCTCCTTATGCGGGTTTATATTGGCGAGGGTGTGCCAACATCCTCTTCACAACTGATGAGCTGCAAGATGATATAGGTAATATTACTATTTTATATATTTAAAGTTATTCTAGCATGCTCTTTAACTTGTTTTTATTAAATTGTGTAATGAAATTGTCTAATTATTGTTGTGTACTTGTATATATTTTGTAGAAATTAGCTCTTTTGATGGCGAGGAGATGTCGGGACCAGTACCAAATGATCTAGATGTGGATCCTGATGATGATCAGGACATGCCAGATACTGAGGATCATTAGGAGGATGATGTTAGGCACAGTCGACATGATACTAGATATCGGATGGAGTTGGGTGACCAACTTAGTGCATTGATTGTTGAGGCGAGCATCAGGCCCGCTCATTACAGAAACATAGAGGTCGATGATAGGCTATTACAGATGTGGAGAGGCATGCCACGTGATATGTACAACTTGATGCGGCATGTCGTAGGAGTTACGACAACTTTTACACAACTAACAAGGACCGTTGAACGTTATAGGCGTGGTCATGACATAGCAGGTGATGGACAGTCCACGAGCAGTGAATCTTCATCTCATGATCACTCACCTCGTGCTGCGTCAGGTGAAAATGAGCCTCCACTAGCATCCAATAGTATTCATCATGGATAATTTGTGAATGATAAACTATCATCTCGATTCATGACTTATGCATCCATAAATACTCATAGTCATGAGTAGTTGATTATCAGCCATTCATTTTCATTGACCCCAAAAGCCTCACTAATCTTTGATATTGATGTTGTACTATACATTCAGTCATCCATTTATATTAGTTGTATATTTTATTATTTAGTTATATCTCTCTCTCTCTCTCTCTCTCTCTCTCTTAATAAATATATATATATATATATGGTCGATGTATACTATGTTTCATGTTACATTACCTTAATTGTTATTAGTCATCATGATGTATATTATTGAGTCTATTATTAAGATATGAATTTAATATTATGTCTGATAACCTTGTCAATTATTTTAGCAGATGTATATTTGATGTTTGTGTTGTGATGAATATGTTAATATATAATGTTAATTGTGTTCTGTTAGATGATCATGATCACGATGATGTTAGAAATTTTGAATATTTGTTTAGTCAAATGTGATGTTTGTATGATGGTTATCATGAACGTGATGTTTATTAATTAATTTAATAATAAATGATCATGATATTGCAAAATTGTAATATTTGTAATTCTAATTGTATGTAAAATTTTAAAATTGTAATTATAATGGTACATATGTAAATTTCTAAAATTATAATGGTAATTGTAATTTTTTTATTTGTACAATTATAATTGTATATATGTAAAATTCTAAAATTGTAGTTGTAATTGTAATTGTATGTGAAATTGTAAAACTGTAATTGTAATTCTAATTCTAATTGTATGTAAAATATTTGTAAAATTTTAATTGTATTACTGTGAATTGATTGTAATTGTAAAATTGTAATTGTATGTAAAATTCTAAAATTGTAATTGTAATTCTAATTTTAATTGTATTGATGTGAAATGAATTTATTAAGATTTTTAAATTTTTAAATTTGTAAATTTTAAATAATTGTAAAATAATAAATCTAGAATAATATGATTTATCATAACATAATAAAGTTTAGAAAATAATGCAAATAAATTCATGTACATTAGAATTATCATTATTTTATTATGATCTTAGATACAAAAAAAAAAGAACTAATTTATACAGTACACCATTGTTTTTGAGATAAACATAATTGGAAATATTTATCAAGTGAATTATTGATTTTAACATTAACATAATGCAAATTACCAATTAATTCAAAATACATATTATAATGTTTTGAAAAACCCATCTTAAATGAATAAATATTGATGAAATAACACTACATGTACCATATCACTCTCGGTTCTCATGATCACCCTCATTATCTTCTAGCTCGCATGGGATGATAACACTATTGTTCTCAAAAATATGTTTTGATCTAGGGTCATGTGTCATACGACCCACCTATCCCTATCTAACACATCTGGGTAAAAAAACACTTGGTTGCAGTGTTTAGGGAAAACATAGGGCTCCTTAGCTTCATCCCACATCTTTCTAGAGTTGATATATATCAGCCTACTATCACGATCTTCCTTTACATTATTCTGATCAAAGGTGTCCCACCACTTGCACCTAAAAATAGCACATTGGAAAGAAGAGAAATCCACTTCAATGATCTCTTGTATCTTTCTGACGTAACCTAATGTCCCTCGTACTAGGTTTTGATCACGGTGGATAGATCTACTAGAGTGATCGAACTTGAATTCCACTCCACTATCTTGTGTGATGTTTCCAGCATTAGCATTTTCTATGAAAAAATGGTGTGCATATGCCCACATAGATGGGAACAATCACACCTATTATAAAAAATTAAAAAAAATCATAGTGTCATGTGTCTTATAATAACGCAATAGTTAAAATATGAAATGTAGATGTCTTAATATAAGTTTCAAATTTACATATAAATTAAAAATATTGTTACCGAGTTGTTGCACCCAATCCCTAAGTTTAGCGCATCCTCTTCAGCACATGAATAATGACCTCTAGCACCGTATTTCTCTCTGACTTGGTTAGCAACCCAACTGTTGGGGCATATTTTTGGCATATTTTCTTTTAAATTATCGAGATAAGGCACAATTCTACCATTCAACCATCTGAATTCTTTCCTATCACTATCCCATTTCATCCTCTTTTGTTCGTTCAATGCAACCCACAGTTGTGTTGCCTCAGAATTGTAACGAACGAATTTATTGATTGCTTCAATTTCTACATTCGCTGATCAAATCAAACCAACATTATATAGTACTTAGAGATCAAAATATACATTATATTGAAGT
Organism: Pinus albicaulis; assembly: GCA_034641835.2. Classification (NCBI taxonomy): domain Eukaryota; kingdom Viridiplantae; phylum Streptophyta; class Pinopsida; order Pinales; family Pinaceae; genus Pinus; species Pinus albicaulis. The sequence continues at coordinate 691,871,962 of CM076576.1, read as the reverse complement.
TCAACATGAATATTAATTAATTTTTGTAAATTTTAAAAATTATAAGTCGCTTACTCTTTACCAAGAATTTCTTTCCACTCGTTTGGAGCAATTCCCCTTCTCTTTTGTCTTCATACCTTTCATCATCCCAAATCACCGCACCTGGTCTGTTTTCGATCTGCTTGATGTACTCACTGGCATAATATAAAGACTCATACGATATGTACCCCTCTGCCACAAACCCCTTGGGTTTTGCCCTCTGTCGAACAAAACTTTTCAATTTCTTCATGCACCTCTCTAAGAATAAAATCCAACGACAAGAAACCACCCCAACTAATTCAATCTCATCTACTAGGTGGATTAGAAGATGAACCTGTAAGTCCATGAAACTTGTCGGCAGTTCCTTCTCAAACATACAAACAATCTCAACTATCTCTTGACACCATCGTGGAATGCTAGCCAAATGAATCTCCTTTGACATGATCCAACGTAAAAATACATATAATTTAGATATGGCACGTCCTAGGTCTTGAGGGAATTCATGTTTCACACACCCACGCACAAAAAAAGGATAATGACACTACAAAGTTATAAACACGTGCAATAATATACAAAATTAGTTATATTTTATGTTCCCCGTATGCGATAAAATTTATTAATATAACAAATAATAAAATCATTCTTTTGACATTATACGTATTCTTAGAAGATTCAAATGGTCATGCGATATCAACCTCGAAAAATTGTCATCCATGATGACGCAACACCGTAGTGAAGACCCATATGAAGTTGGCACCCTTACATCCATTATAACTTCCTTTGCCAAAGATATATCATATTTTTTTTAAATCCATGGGACATCACCTTCTTTGAAAAAACATGAATTATAAGGACCAGTGCCTGCCTCTGAGTACTTTCTAATATTCTTGGCTGATTTTTCTTTTTAGTTTTTGAAGTAATAAGATCTTTCCTAACAGCCAATGTGTCACTTTGTTTCGATCATATGTGCCTCCATAAAGAAGATGAAACATTTTTAAATATATGCATGGTATCTAATAAGTGGGTAATCTTAAGATGCTCCCAATATGGGAGGTCATAAAAGATGGATTTCCTTTTCATCCTAATGGGAAATTTCTCAACATAGGTGTCGAAGAAATCTGGATCATCGAACATAGGCTCCTCATTTCAATCGAACATTTCTATGAACTCCTTCTCCTTCTCTCTCTCATATGATATAAGCCATTCATCTGGTGTCATTATTGTAGGCCTTTGGGTTCTCTCTCATTTACCATTGAAAGCAGATGTTTCTCTTCTGTAAGGGTGTTCTTCTGGTAGGAATACCCTAGAGAAATCATACACTGGCTTTTGTAGGTTCTTGGACCATCTAACTTTCAAAGAAGGTCCATGACATTTACATCCAAAATAACCTTTTGTTATAAGACCTGCGAGATTATATTTGTATACATTAATTAATATGAATGGCATGCTAAAGAATATCATGAAGATCAGAACAAATATTACAACGAATTAAATAACTAATATGTGAAAGAATATTGTTATGTATATAAACAAATCGATAAATTAAACATGTAATTTACTAGAGCAAACTCCTAAGCCTGGATAATCATGTGTCGTGTAAGCACATATGCCATACAACGTAAAATTCCTCTCTGATACGGTGGGTCTTGATAAATCATATAAATTTATCCCATCCCATGATTCCTTCAATTCATCTACTAGTGGTTGTAAGTAGACATACATATTCTTCACTTGTCTTCTACCAGAGACTATGAGAGCCAACATAAGATGTTTGTTCTTCATGGACAACCATGGGGGGATATTGTTATTGATCACTACTATAGGCCAAACATAATAGTTGGTGTTCTGGAGGGAATATGGGTTGACACCATCCGTGGCTATGCTGAGTCGTAGACTTTGTACTTCATCCTTGAATTTTTTGGGCCATGTATCCTCTATATGCTTCATTGCTATTGAATCAGTTGGGATTCGCATAACTCCCAACTCACTTCTATGTGAGGCATGCCATCCCTGCAACATAGCTAATTATTTGCAACTAAAGAGCCTTTGAATCCATGGGATTATAGGCATGTGCCTCAATATCTTAAAATGAGGACCAGTACGTGATTTACCCTTGTTTTCTTATTTATCATACTTGTCATGCCCACATTTTGGACACATCTCTTTGTTTTCCTATTCTCCTCTATATAGAATATAATCATTTGGACATGCATGATATGATATTTACTCAACACCCAAAATTTTTAACAATTTCTTTGCCTCTTCGCAACTACCGGGCAAAACATTATCACTCGAAAGAACCTTATCATTGAATAACATATAGTTGGTGATCATGGAAAAATATATTAATAAATGTACATTAATGTCGATATAATTATTAAATTTCATAAAGTTTACCATTTGTAATGTTCATTGCAGTGTACTGATTGTATTTCAAATTTATATAAGGGAGTACTTTATGGTAACTTACCTCAAAAGTTTCGAGAAACATGCATTCGACAAGCCAAACTTTGCTTTCAAGTTGTACAGTAACATCGTTGTCCCCAACTAGGTAGAATTTTACTGACTGCCAAGTCCAAAGAGAGGGGTGGTGGAAGCAAATTTAAGGCTTTCAAAAAAGGTGTCAGTGATATCAGTATCATCCCCTAGCTGATCATCGTTTTGGAATGCATATAACAACATTGTCTCCATGGAAGTTATATTCCTTAAGTAATCATCCATACCAACCTCTCTTTGATTGCCTCCATTGCCAGCTTGTGAAGAACTACTATTGTTGTAGTCATTCCTAATTGGTGAATCTGGATGTAGAGAGAATTGAATCCTTGGTTGATTCAACCACTCTTGGTATCATTCCTCTCCGATTTTTTCTCTTAATTCTGTCTTCTCTCGATTTGACATTGTCGTGGGGTGTAACGGAAGATGGTAGGTAGGTCATTCATCATCACTAGAATCCTAATAATTAAAATATATATATTTGAACATGATTAATACAAAATATATGATATCAATTAGTAACCACACTGACAATATTGCATGATTATAAATTAGTTTGATGTTGAAATAATTACATATTAATCAATATATATATCAAACAATTATAATTATAATTACCATCATTGTCCTGGGATTGTGGCTAGATGATGCAATATTGTTACAATTGGCAGGGTGAAGTGGCTGTCCATTTTCATCTACCAAATGATCCTTGCGGTATGTAGCTCCTGATATGAACTTCCGATGTTTTGGAGCAGTTTGACTATTTTGTGCATTTGAATTCAATCTTGAATCTACATGAACTTGTAAATTTGTATACATTATAAATTTAATTAATTTGTGCATGGTTCACTGCATGGATAAAAAACATAAATTCAACTAGATAGTGAAAATATAAAACAAATCTGAAGTAAATATTACGTCTCGAGATGGATAGGGAGAACTTTGCGATTCACTTTGAGAAATATTATGGAACGAGCCGGATTTTGAAGAATTTTCCATTCCATATAATATATGATATTTTCTCCCTGAATTTGAGCAAATCAACAATAAATTTTTGTGCACAAACCTAAATGTAATTTCGGTGCATAATGTACAGGTAACCGCACGGTGCGTTTTTGCTAATGCACACCGGTGTCGTTTTATAACCCGACACACCAGTGCGGTTCGATTAAGGGATGCACCGGTGATGAATAACTGCAAATAAAAAAGGCGCAACCCTATTTTCTTTAAGTGAAAAAAAAATGGTAAATTGAAAAATGGGCATGAAAATATTTTCGAAAATCTAATTTCATAAAACATTTCTTTAAATAATAAACACTTTTCATTATTTCACTATTTTTGCAAAAAAATTCAGCCAAAGATTTGCAGGATACATACCTGGAGCAAACAGAGCATGAGAGCACTTTGGAGAAGGGAAATACATTCGAACAGAATTATTCAGGCAATCAGAATTCCAAACCTCTGGTGATTCAAACCTTGTACCATATAATTTCAAACAATGTGAGTAAAGTTTATTGTTTTTTTTTACTTTTTCTGCATTTTTTTTATGTAGTAAAAGAAAAAATCAAAGTTTATTGTTTTTTTTTTTAACTTTTTCTGCAGTTTTTTTTATGCAGTAAAAGAACAAAATTAAAGTTTATTGTGTTTTTTACCTTTTATCTAGTTTTTTTACTTTTTTGCAGTTTTCAAAAATAAAAAATAAAAAAAAATTCAATTTTTAGAAACAAAAACCCTAGATTCTTTTTGTTTATGCCCTTTCTTCTCCCTCTTTCTGTAATTTCAGAATTAGGGTTTTTCAATTAATATTGATAGGGTTTGTATATTCATAAGACATCCAACCCATGGGATGACTTTCATAGTCGGATCCTAATCCATGTCGACCCCTGCCTGAATTTAAAAAAAAAAACATATTTTTTTTCCTCAGTGCGCCTTGCGTAACATAATGCACCGGTGCACTCTGTTATACCAGCGTATCGTGAAATTATAGTGATAAAAAATAGAAAACCAAAATATGTTTTTACCAGTGCGACATATGTAACATATGGCACTAGTTCACTATTTCATTATGGTGCATCGCGAACATGCTGTTTCGCAAAAAAGAATCCATTTTAGAAACAAACCCTACATTTTTTTTCTTTCTGCCCTTTCGTCTCCCTCTTTCTATGATTTTAGAATTAGGGATTTTCAATTTACATTTATAGGGTTTGTATTGCTAAATATAAGACTAAGACATCCAACCCATGAGACGACTTGCATAGTCAGATCCCAATCCATGTCAGCCCTTGCGTAAATTAAAAAAAAAAAAAAATCGATGCACCCTATGTACCTGAGCGCACCGGTATGCTCTATTATCCCAGTGCACTATGCAAGTACTATGATAAAAAATAAAAAATATATATATTTTTCTTAGTGCGGAATTTGTAAAATATGCAGCCGATGATCTATTTCATTATGGCACACTGCGAACGTTCTGTTTCGATAAAAAAAATAAAACTTAAAAAAATAAAAACCTTACATTCTTTTTGTTTCTACCCTTTCTTCTCCCTCTTTCTGTGATTTCAGAATTAGGGCTTTTCAATTTAGATTTATAGGGTTTGTATTGCTAAATATAAACCTAAGACATCCAATCAATGGGACGATTTGCATAGTCGGATCCCAATCCATGTCGGCCCTTCCGTGAATTTAATTTTTTTTTTTTTTATCGGTGCGCTCGGCGTAACCTAGCACATTGCATAAGTACTATGATAAAGAAATAAAAAAGCAATTTTTTTTTATCGGTGCACCATATGTAAAATATGGGATCGGATTATGATAAAAAACTAACACTGTATGATTTTTATTATTTTATCATGGTTAATTGGTACGGTGAGTGACATGTAACACGCCGCTACTCCTTGTTGACATAGGGCACCGTACGGTCTATTATACTGTTTGTGCGGTGCGTTAACCATGAATGGTGCATCGGTTACTTGAATTTTTTTTTTTACTTGAAAGTGGAAAATTTATTTATAAATATATTAATGAATGATATGGTACAGGTTTGAGATTGATAAAAAAATGACTAACAAGGGATCAAGTAACAAAAATACTGATAACACATCAAGAAAAGAAAAAAACACAAGTTCTTTGTAAATTCATTACAAAAAATATTATTTTTGAACTATATGTAAGTTTAAATAATATGTATTGTTTACTGTGTATCATGCAAAGCCTTAAAATGACGAAGCTCGATAAGATTATTTTTGATCTAGAACCAGAAGAGCATAAAAGCTTGATGGAAAATTGCAAAAGGATGAATCAGGTGAATGAAAAAATACTATCGATCCAATATAAGTTTCGTTTTTTAGATTTCATTAATACTTTAATTAAAATTATTAGATAACATGCGTCAAAAAATCTATTAATTCACATTTGTTTAATGTTCTATAGGGACCAATAACTCAGAAAATGAATGTTGTTCTAAGAAAAGAAAAAAAATAGAACATGCATATGAAAATGAATTGCTCTTTAGCTCATTTGGAGTGGTGCTAGAGGTTAACGAAAGGGGGGAAATATTTTACAAAAGTTTGAGGGATCTATTGGAATGAATGTATAGATTTTCTTTCCACTTACAAAACAAGAACCAATCCAATGATTACAAGAACCAAATTTGATCTAAATAACATGAAGAGTTTTGAGAGAATTGGTCAATGAGACATGTCAGACTTTTAATAGCAAAAACATACAACAAAAAAAAAAAAGGAATGAAAAAGTAATATTCATTTAAATGTTTGTTTAGAATTATTTATAAATATCACTTTTATTATATTTACTTTTCACATATCAATATAAAAATTAAATAGTTTATTGTCATGTTACATTTCAGGAAGATTATGAAAATCTCAAAATATTAACGAGATGATATCATAAATATGCTAGTAGGAATGTCCAGAAAGGTGTACAAGGAGATGGTCAAAGAAAGAGGCAAAATTGCATCGTGGGAGGAGCCATCTCAACAACAACGTGCTTCAAATGTAATATGGAATCATTGATTTTTTCGATCATTAGGTAGAATAAATAAACAATTTAGCATTAAATATTAATTTTCAAGTATTTTCTTGCAGAAAAGAAAAGAAAATGGAACCCATTCAGCACATAAAACAGGACGACAAGGAGGAAAATGATTGATATCTAAGTTTGTGAGTAATTGTTATTTCCTTATAACAACTTAACTAGATTTCATTTTTGTATTTTTTAAGTTTTTTTACAAAAATCATCATTGAATGTCTTCAAACAGGTGATAACATACAAAGAAGAACCATGAGAGGATTTGATTGAAATTAGGTTAAATATGGGTTGTGGGTATATGTTGGCATATCAGAACTTAATTGTGGAATTTGTAAGCATCTATCGATCTTGTTTTACTTAGCTCCATCTATAATTAATAGAAAAAATAAATCTTTTATATTAAATCTATGATTTGTTATGGGGTATAAAACTTGCAGGAAACAAAGTATAGAACTGTGCCAATAGTTGAAATCTTGAAAGATGGCATGTTACATGGTTTTGAAAGAATGTGTATAGTTTATGAGTCAATTGTTGCAATGGTACGCCAATTTTTTTCGATTAAATTGATGTATATTATTTAATATTTCAATTCTCATTATTCACACCAATGTATATACACTCATTACAATTTACTTTTATGTTTGTAGATGGAAGGTGAAGAAGAAGAAAATAATCAACATCATGATTCGTGAACAAAACATTCCCGAAAATAACCCAAGTCATGGAAGTAGCTCTAGCAGTGACAACAGTTCAAGCAAAGAATGGTGATCACTATGTTTGGATATCAAAGTAGGGCGTTATATTTTTCGAAATATGTTTATGAAATCAGACATTTTCTTTAATGTAATGGACATAGTGTCCCAATTGAAAGACAAAGGGATACCAATAACTGTCCCATTTTGTATGAAAATGAATGTCTTATTCATATATATATATATATATATATATATATATATATATATATATATATATATAATAAAAATATGTTTTAATTTATTCTATTGCATTCTCCATTGTCGTTCTCAAATACACTAATGAAAATTTAATTCCTATGAACATTGTTATAAGATATATATGTGTCAAATTTTGATGAATAATGAATTTTAAAAAACCACAATAATTATGATATCATATAAAAAATTTATCCAAACATCACATTCAAATGCATTAATAAAAATTTAATTAATATGAATATTGTTATAAGATGTGTCGACTTTTGATGAATAATGAATTTAAAACAATCACAATAATTGCACTGTCACAGGTCGATGTTTCTAAAAAATACAAAATGAAGATCGGTGTGTGTGAGTCATTGTACACCAGTGCGTTTTTACGACCTATGGACACCGCGCAAATACCAAAACCAATTAAAAATATCGAGGCATTTGTGTGGTACTACGCGCTGGTGCATTTATGTGTCAGTATGCACCGATGCCATTTTATGACCTATGGGCATCACACAAATACCGATACCAATTATAAATGTCGGTGAGTTTGTGTGATATTATACATTGTGGCGTTTATGTGTCTATACGCACCGAGGCATTTGTACGACCTATAGGCACATCATGAATACTGATACCAATTATAAATCTCGGTGCATTTGCGTGATACTGTGCACTGGGGCATTTAAGTGTCTATATGCACCAGTGGATTTGTACGACCTATGGGCACTGCACGAATACTGATACCAATTATAAATCTCGATGCATTTGTGTGATACTATGCACTGGTGCGTTTCTATAAGTCTACGCACCAGTGCGTTGATACGACCTATGGGCACCGCACAAATCCAAAGACCAATTAGAACAGCCCCATGCGTTGTATCACCAACACTATGCCCGATGTTGTTTTATACCTTAACGGCCCGTTCCTTTCTCCTTCAACCGCTCTGGGGTGCCAGCTACAGGTATGCATCGATGCGTTAAATCCTGAGTAGCACACCGATGAAAAAAACATCCATAATAACCTCTGGCCATCCATTTTCTTATAGTTGTGTTGAATTTTCATTAAAATCTCCGCCAAAACCTCCGTAACCATAAACAGATGTTGTAGAAAATGTTTTTTTGACAATTTTGGCCAATTTTATAACACTAAAAACCTCCTTTATAACCTTCAATAGAGGGTATTTTCCTTGTAGTGCTCCCTCTCTCTTCCCCCTCACTCACACACTCTCTCTATTTTCGTATAATCCTCTATATTCCCCCATAACTCTCTTCATCCCTATCAAGTTCTCCCTCTCGTCTTTCCTCTATCTCCCTTTATCGCCTCCCTCCCTCTATCACCCCCTGCTCTCTCTCTATGTCCTCAAATCCTCTCTCTTCCCCCATCACTCTATCTCTCTCTCTAACTCTATTACTATATCCCTTCATTTATTATTCTCTCTTCTTCTCTCCCCCCTTGTCTCCATCACTTCTTTTATGTCTCTTTATCTCACCCCTAAACATACACACTCTCTCTCCATCTTTCCCTTGTCTCTCCCTCTCTTTCCACTTCTCACTCTCTATGTATTTTTTCTTCTCTCCCCTTCCAACTCTGTCTCTCTATCCCACCCTCTCTCCTCTTCTCATCCTTCCTCCTTCCTCTATCTCCCTTTCTCTCTTACCTGCCTCTCTCTCTCCCTTTCTCTCCTACCTCCCTCTCTTTATATTTACCCTCTAGTTCTTTCTCCTTCTCCCTCCCTCTCTCTCCCACCTCCATATTTATGTATCCCTCTCCCTCTCTTACCCTTCTCTACTTCTCTCACTCCTCTCCCTCTCTCTCTCTCTCTCTTCATTCCTAGTCTCTCCTCTCCTTCAGTTCATCTACATCTCTCCCTTGCGTCGTCATCATCATCATCATAATATATATATACATTATAATAATACAAATTTAATATTGTATTAATACAAAGTTATAACTTTAATTTTATAATATATCAATAACAATATTAGATTTAGTAATAATAATAACAATAATATTAATATTAATATTTTAACATTAATGTAAGGTTTAATTATGTTTTTTTTGCATGGTATTTTATTAATTTGGTCCATAGGCTTCAAATATAATTAGATGTTGATTTCTACTCGTATTTGACATATTTTTATTTATTTACCTCAAATTTTTTACCTATTTTATAAATATGGTATTTGGCCCATGGTATTAATAATAATATGTCCCATGGTATTTGGCCCATAGGCTTCCCCTAAATAGAACGTCTTTTTAAGTTTTTGTAAATATAAATAGGTTTATGGAGTAAATATCAAAACAGGTTTACATTATTAATAATTTTTTTTAAATATTTATTTATTTATTTATTTTGACTACTACATACTTCCACATTGGGGTCATACTGGGTTGTAGAATGCGCCTCTAGGTGCAATGAGATTTTTTGTTGGAGCCTGGCAATCTAGAAAGATTTGACGAGCTTTGTGCTCCTTACTGTCGAGAGCGATCTTCAATTCTATGTCCCCGGCGTGAGGAGGTGAGTCCTAGTCACGAACCCTGCAATTGTTATTGCCACTAGCATCAAATAATTCATGACGAACTATTCCAAAGTAGACCAAATCGAGGGAGGCCTCAATTTCCAAACCTCTAAGGGTGGGAAAGGTGCCTTTGAATTAACTATTAAACTCATTGTACCAATTCCATCGTTTTATACCAAAGGTGATGAGAGTGAGCCCATTGGTGGAATAGACTATAATATTACAAGATTTTCTGAATTACCAATCATGGAGAAAAGTCGTTGAATGAATTGGATTTCTGGTAGGTAATAAGGGTGATACCTACAATGTTCATCCAGGAGATCGAAGCCATTTCCACTTGAACATACCAGATGTCCTTGTGGAAATTACTATTTCCTCTGATTTAAAACCTTCGAACAATTAAGAAACCGAAAAAATGACTGGACGGTGAGATAAAGACTGTGAGGCCAGGTAGCCACTGCAAGAACCATGACCACCCAATGAATATAGTTCTGGAGGATTTGAGCTTGATGCATACTACAATAAGGACATTCTGTCGTCAAGATAGCTAGATTAAGCTTACGAATGGACCAATTGTCGACTAGGAGGAGATAATTATCATAAAATGCATTGCTTCTACCTATAATGTTGATCATACTCACTGTTGCTTTGGACGTATGTTGAGATGCAAAGGTTGAAAGAGTTATAGAATGGCAAGAGGAGGGAAAATGGCAGATCCTAACACTAGCCTTGTCCTGCATGACCTGAGCTAGCGATGAACTAGTAATGTTTGGAATTTACTCCCAATTTCAAATATGAACAACAGGACACAAAACATAAGTTTTGATGTGAAATGGAAGGACAACAATAGAAATTTCTTGTTTTAGTTTTGGCACTCTATGTGCATTGAATTTCTGGGTTTAAACCCCTACAAACAGTCAAATTTCTCATGACCATAGCCCTCTCCCAATCTACCAAGTCATGGTTGACCCACGTTACCTTCACTCCATAAAGCCTTTGTACCAACTACCTTTACTCACGCGCCATTTGCGTTTTTTTAATCTAAACCATCCACGTTGTTCTATGGACCCCTGACAGTCCACATCACCCTATCCCGTAGCCAATAGGAGCTCATCGCATGAACCCGACACCTACATCACCACCTCCTCGCAATCACGTGATAAACATGTCCCATCATGGCCACGTTATAAACCATCAACCAATCATATTTGTATCGCACCATCCGGTGCCTACGTCATCACCTCTTCATAATCGTGTGATAGTGTGTCCCCATCACTAGCAACTCACTTTCCCTCTAACCAATAGCGCTTCGTCGCAAGGTTTTGATGCCCAATCAGCGGGCACATCAATCAATGCGATAAAACCCATCGTATTGTTTTGTAATGTTTTACATTATATTTTTTTATATACACCGCAACATAGTTTATTTGATATAAGGTTTTAGACTTAGGTTTATGAATTTATGCCACGACATAAGTTTTATTGTAAAAATTAGTATAATATTTTATTATATGTATTATAAACATATGTGCTTACAATACATATAGACAGTAGTGTGTCAAAAGTTGTGAAAGAGGAAGTTGTGTGTGTAACAGCGTATGCCAAGAGTGTGAGGTAGTGAAGACTATGTATACCAAAAAGAATAGAGTAGAAGCACAATGGAGCAAAATTTTTGTAAAACCATAACAGCAGGTTCTGAAGACTCTACTAGCCATTTTTATTAATGAAAGATAGTTTCTTTTATGCTTCACCTACATGTTTTCTTTTGAAATCTCTATGTTAACAAAGGAAATTTGTTCCTCACTGTGTGTTAAGGAAATATCAAAAATTCCAACATGGTATCAAAGAAATTCCAAGCTCCTAGCATTTGCTGAAGAAGCTCTAGGAAAAGAGGAAGAAGACTATTGAAGATTTTCCCAGCAGAGTGAAGGTTCAACAAGTCAAGTATTTATATAAAAAAAACTGAGTTATTTTTTTTTTTAATAATATAGTCTAGAGAACTATAAAAGAGAAGTCTTAAGAGTTCTTAGAGAAAGAGGTTATCTCTCCAAGCAGTGACAAAGTTTATATAAAATACATAGTCAAGTTTTAGCATAGTTCTGCAAGGCTAGCAATGGCAGGAGCTTGCACAAGCACGAGTGTGGGAAATACTAAACTCCCATAGTTCAATGGGAAGAACTATGGCTATTGAGAAATCACAATGAGATCATTGTTTGCATCTCAAGATTTATGGGAGCTAGTTGAAGATGGTTTTGAAGAACCAGCAGATGAACAAGAATTTAATGCCTTAACACAAGAAGAGAAAGATGTACTAAAGAGTAATAGAAAGATAGACTCAAAAGACCTCTTCTATCTCTATCAAGCAGTGCATGAAAGAATATTTCCAAGAATTGTAGCAGCAAAGAAGTCCAAAGAGGCATGGGATACCCTTCAGACAGCCTATCAAGGTAGGGAGAAGGTAAAGACAACAAAGCTTCAATTAATGGGAAGATATTTTTAAGTCATTTGAATGAAAGAGTATGGTACAATAGACTCATTTTTGAGACAGATGATTGGTTTGGTTACCCAAATGAGATCTCATGGAGAGATAGTAGAAGAGATAAGAATAATCGAGAAAGTATTGAGGAGCTTACCCTCAAGATTTGATGTGATAGTAACAACCATTGAAGAGACAAATGATCTCTCAATGTTTACTATTGATGAGCTTCATGCACCATTGATGACACATGAACAAAGACTGAGCAGAACAAAAAAATCTTCTTTGGAGCATGACTTCAAGACCGAAATATCCTTTGGAAGAGGAAGAGGTCAAGGAAGATCAAACTATAGAGGAAAAGGTATAGGAAGAAGCCAAAACAAAGAAAGAAACACCCCTGCAAGTACATGTAGAAGGGGCAGCAATCAAATTCAAAATCAAATCCAAGGTAGCAGCCAACAAGGTGGAAAAATGAAGCACATGGACAAAGTTATGATAAATCCCAAGTCCAATGTCATTACTATAAGAAGTATGGGCACTATAAAAATGAATGTAGGAAGAAACCGAGTGACATGGGTAACAGACCCAGTGCTAATTTCACTAAAGAGACTCTAAGTGAAGATAATTTATTTCTAGCATGTAATATGGCTAAATAAAACAATGGAGATATATGGTTTCTAGATTCAGGATGTAGCAACCATATGACTCAAAACATTTCTATGTTTTCCATATTGGATGAAAATGTGATGTATCAAGTAACATTGGGGACAAATAGTAATGTATTTGTCATGGGGAAAGGCAGAGTAAGTGTTTTGACAAGGAAATGATAAAGGAGATCCATATCAGATGTATACTATGTACTTGGTATGAAGTGTAACCTTTTGAGCATTGAACAACTCATTCAGAAAGGCTACAATGTATTCGTTGAGGATGATGTATGTACCATCATGGACATACCACCAAGCAATAAAAGGATTGCACAAGTGAATATGACAAGAAACAGAATGTTTCCTCTCAATATGAGAGCACATTTGAAGAAAGGAGTTGCAATGACAGTTGTAACGCAAGAGACTTACCAAAGAGAAGAAAAAGATGAAAACTTGTTATGACATTTGAGATTTGGACATCTCAACTTTGGAGGTTTGAATTTATTGCACAAAAAATGAACGGTAAAGGGATTACCATTGATTTTGAAACCAGACAGCCTTTGTGAAGGTCGTATCTTAGGCAAACAATACAGAGAAGGCTTTCCATCAAGAAAGAGCGTAAGGGAAAAATCACCCTTAGAAATAGTCTATTCAGAATTTTTTCGACCAGTGCAAACACCATCATTAGCAGAAAACCACTATATGCTGACCTTTCTTGATGATTACACAAGGAAAACATGGATATATTTCTTGAAGTTGAAGAGTGAAATGTTTGAGAAGTTATGCCACTTTAAAACTCTTGTTGAGAATCAAAGTGGGCAGCACATAAAAGTTCTCATAACATATAGAGGATGAGAATATATCTCCATATATTTTCTGTGTTTTTGTAGAGAAAATGGGATTCATAATCAATTTACTGCAAGGTATACACCAAGGCAAAATGGAGTTGCTGAAAGGAAAAATAGAACCATTATGGATATGGTAAGAAGCATGTTGAAGGCAAAACATTTGCCAAATGAATATTGGGTTGAAGTTGTACATTGTGTAGCATATGTGCTGAATAGATGCCCAACAAAGAGTGTTATGAACAGATTTCTGGAGGAAGCATGGAGTGGCATAAAAAAATTTGTCACCCACATGAGAGTATTTGGATGTGTGGCTTATGCATATATTCTAGATTAGCTAAGGAAGAAGTTGGTTAGTAAGGAGGAGAAGTGCATATTTGTTGGATATAGTGATGAATCAAAGGCATACAGATTGTATAACCCATCCACAAAGAAGTTTATGATAAGCAGAGATGCGTAGTTTATTGAAGAAGAAGCTTGGGATGGAAGCATTGAGAAGATAGTGAATGTAAAAACTTGTTTGTCTCAAGAAGATGATGATGAAGAAATTTCTGAAAGAAATCCTTCATTAGAAGCACCACCTCCACCAACACAAGGACAACAAGGGATACCACAAGTTGGTATAAGAACACCCTTGAGAAGTGATGTCAGTGCTTCTCCAAGAACACCGCAAGGAGCAAATTTGAGTGCTTCTACAAGCACAAGTTCAACAAGTGAAAGAGGAACCAGATTCATAAGTCTGAATGAAATCTATGAGCAGGAGGCAACCAATGAAGCTATGAACTCTTTATTTGCATTGTATTGTCATGTAGAAGATCCTATTCATTTTGAAGAAGCATTAAAATATAAGAAATGGATAGATGCTATGGATGAAGAGATTAATGCAATAGAGAAAAACAATAAATGGGAATTAGTTGATCTCCCAAAAGGTAAGGAAGTGATTGGAGTAAAATGGGTTTATAAAACCAAAATAAATGTTGAAGGAAAGTTTGAAAGCCACAAGGCCAGACTTGTTGTTAAAGGCTACAAGAATCAACAAGGAAGAGACTATGTGGAAACTTTTGCACCAGTTGCTACAATGGAAACAGTAAGAGAAGTGTTGTCCACAACAGCACAACACAAGTGGAAAGTTTAACAAATGGATTTGAAATAATTATTCCTAAATGGAGTGTTGATGGAAGAGGTTCATGCTGAACAACCTCTGGGCTATGAGAAAGAAGGTCAAGAGCACAAAGTATGTAAATTGAAGAAATCTTTTTATGGGCTGAAACAAGCACCAAGAGCATGGTATAGTACGATAGATGTCTATCTACTAGAAAATAGGTTTAAAAAATGTGAAGGAGAACCCACATTATACATCAAAGGAAAGGATGGTAAGATGCTCATTGTTGTTTTATATGTTGATGATGTGATATTTACAAGTAATGATGCTTACCTCATTGAAAATTTTAAAACAGTCATGAAAGAAGAATTTGAGATGACTCATATGGGATTGCTAAGATACTTCTTAGGAATAGAAGTAGAGAAAAATGAAAATAAAAATTTTATTTCTTAAGAAAAATATGTGAAAGAAGTTTTGGAAATATTTAACATGCAGTATTGCAAGGCAACAATTACTCCTATAGTGATGGGATTGAAGTTAAGCAAAGAATACAACAACAAGGATTTTGATCCAAGTTTGTATAAGAGCATAGTTGGCAGCCTTATGTATTTTACTGCAACTAGGTTTGATATTATGCATGTTGTGAGTTTAATTTCTAGATTTATGGAAAGGCCAAAGGATACACATTGGCAAGCAGCAAAAATAATTCTAAGGTATGTGAAAGGATCAAAAAGGTATCATATTTTATACACCTCTTTAGAAAATTTTGAACTAGTTGGATATACTGACAATGATTGGGCTGGAAGTATAGATGACAGAAAAAGAATCTCTGGATATTTTTTTTATATGGAATCATGAGTCATTTCATGGGATTCTAAGAAACAACCAATTGTGGCTTTATCAACAGCAGAGGCAGAGTGTGTGGCAGCTAGAACAACAACATGTCAAGCAGTATGGATGAGGAGGATGTTAAGAGATTTGTGTCATGAACAGGTAAAAGGCACACCAGTTTATTGTGAGAATAGCTTAGCAATAGCTTTATCAAAGAATTCATGTTTCATAAAAGAACAAAACACATTGATGCAAAGTATCACTACATCAGAGAATTGGTGAACAATGGAGTTGTTCTGAAGCATTGCAGAACACAAGAACAGTTTGCAGATATTTTGACAAAACCATTGGGGTAGAAAAGTTTTAATTATCTCAGAAGATGTTTGGGAATACATGATAAAGCCTTTGCACCAGCCGCCTTTACTCATGTGCCATTTGTTTTTTTTTAATCTAAACCATCCACGTCCTTCTGTGGACCCTCGGCAATTCGCATCACCCTATCTCGCTGCCAATAGGAGCTCATCATATGTACCCGACGCCTACGTCACCACCTCCTCACAACTGCGGGATAAACATGTCCCCCCACGGCCATGCCATAAACCTTTGACCAATAAAATTTGTATCACACCGTCTGGTGCCTACGCCATCACCTCTTCGCGATTGCGCGATAGTGCGTCCCCACCACTGCCAACTCACTCGCACTCCGACCAATAGCGCTTCGTCACAAGGTTTTGATGCCGAGTCAGCGGGCACATCAATCGATGCAATAAAACCCATCGCATTGTTTTGTAATGTTTTGAGCTATATTTTTTTATATACGCCGCAACATAGTTTATTTCATATAAGGTTCTATACATAGGTTTATGAATTTATGCCACAACATAAGTTTTATTGTAAAACTTAGTATAGTATTTTATTATATGTATTGTAAACATATGTGCTTACAATACATATAGACAGCACTGTGTGTAATGGTGTGAAAGAGGAAGTTGTGTGTGTAGCAGTGTATGCCGAGAGTGTGAGGCAGTGAAGACTGTGTATACCAGAAAGAACAAAGTAGCAGCGCTGTGGAGAATTTTTTTTTTTAAACCAGAACAAGAGATTCTAAGGACTCTACTAAGCCATTTTTATTAACGAAAGACATTTTTTTTTCTGCTTCACCTGCAAGTTTGCTTTTGAAATCTCTGTGTTGACAGAGGAAATTTGTTCCTCACTGTGTTAAAAAATTATCAGAAATTCCAACATATGGCTCTCTGCTGAGCTATTATGAATCCACTTGAGCTATTTTATGATATAATTCCTCAAAGATTTTCCAATTGTGAATGAACCGTTGCCATTGAATGTTTGAGGGTTGTCTACCTACCATAGTATCTACTTAATGTTCAGAAATGTTCTCCAAGAATCACAGTTGCTTTCAGCTCATGTTGCCATAAATCCAAGATCTTAGGAAACTAATGAAATGAGTTTTGATTAAATATTATGAAAGGGACACACGAAGTATGGAAGAATCTCTTTGGAATCAAAGAGATAAACCAAATTCTCAACAAAATTGATCCGTGGATTCGAAGCAAGTGAGTTGATCTCTTAAGAAATTTACAGAATTCCTATGTTGACTTTGCTCTCATATGTAAAAGTTATGGATAGCTGAAATAGTATAATTGATTATGGAATGATAAGAGCATGTTGCATTTTTATTACATTACCTCCATCAAATTAGATCCCATGCTGTATTTATTCTTATATAAAGAATGTAAAGAAGTGTTGAAAATAATTACGCCTATCAATTCACCAATGCACTATTACCGCTCACTGCCCTGACCTGTTCATATTTGAAGGGTCACCACTGCCTTAACCATATCGACCTGAATGAGCAATAACCGACTTAATTTTGTATAAATATAGTTGAGTTGAGATAGAAGATGATGCAAGTCAGTATTGAACTGTAGCTGCTTTGGCGTTTGATTGTTCTATACATTCATGTATTTTAGATTTTTGGTAGGAGCGTAGCTGCATGTTTTTCTCCACTGTGCTCTGTGTGCTTTGTTAGCAGTCGTAGTTGCGTGTTTGAGTTATGTTCTTTGCTTTCCGTGTCAAGGTTGTGGGGAGCTCCACACAATAAGTTAATTTGGCACTCTTAAATATCTACATTGGAAGCAAATGTAGACAACCAACATAGACTGATGGGTGGAGCAGGGAAACTGATTTTCCGTTGGCCAGCATTGTGAGAAGGTACTCTTATCTGAAATTATTTTCTTGTTTCAGTTTCTGCTTCTTAAGAGCTTGATTATTCTCAACATAAAATTACAATCAATGTTGAATGCAGATTTTGTTTGATTAACAAATCAGTTGGATCTAAAGTCCCTATTGTTGTAGGGGATATGGATGTTGATTTTAGTGACTAATCTAATCTCTAACCATAAATGAAAATACAAACATTTATCATCTGCAATTCAATGTACAACATTTCACATTAAAAACAACAAAATAACCATCATAATCATGTAGCCTATCAGCACTCGTTATCTATTTTATTCAATAAACTAAATCGAATTTACACAGGTACCATTCCCCGAATTTACACAGGTACTAGTCCCATTCTTAGAAGACTATGTTTATTAATCCAAATCATCAAGAACGGATACTGTTGGAGAGTTTCGAGGTAGTGATGGAGGGTGAAGGCCCAGATGAATAGCAGTTAAAAGCTAAAACAAGTTTCCAAAGTCGTTAAAACTAAAAGTAAAAACAAAACACTATAGAGTTTGGAGTAGATTGGATTACCCAATCCTATTTTATGGAAATAGAATTTGTTGTTTCGCCTTTAATAGTTGTTGTTTTTATGGAAATATTTAATTGTTTCGCCTAGTTGAGTTTGAAGACATTCTTTGCTTCTACTTTTCTGTATCTTTCTACAGGGTTATAGTTGTTTCTTTATGTTACTTATGATTTAATTTTCTTTTATCTCTCCACCACAACTTGTCACGAAATTTTTTTTTAAAAATAAAATCCATAACCTGAAAACACAACAATGTTTGTGCTTCCTTCGTTCACGAGAGATTATTAATAAATCTCGCGGCTTCAACCCTCAAACTGGGAAAAATGAATACCCCAGTATCAAACATCCCGCAACCCTTATTTGAACCCAAGCTGTTTAAAATCTGAATGTACCCAAAAACTGAATCTGTATGGAGGTTTTTGCACAAGAATCATAATGAATGACTCTATAGGATAGGGAAATATATAGCAATTTGAAAATATTTTTAAATATTTTTAAAGACATTTTAATTGGTAAAATATTGTGATTTAATTTCTCAGATAAAATGAAATAATATTGATTGCCAATTTGTTTAGGCTTCCTTTTCCTAAGTAAAGACTTGCAATGGTGTCAATTCTAGTATCATTGGATATATAACAATAATATAACAATATCAATATCAAAACACTCTTAAAATAAACACTCAAAAATTAAATTTTTTTTTTTCTATCTGCACTTATAAATATAAAAAATAAATAGCTAAGAATCAACTAACTTTGGCCACAAACCTAATGCTATAAACCCTCGCCCCAAAAAACTAATAATATATTATAAGCAGTTGATGCTTAGGTTTAAAAATGGGGTTTCCTTGTCGTCTGACATATGACATCCTGTTTCACCGGTTTCACGAAATAAAGATTCAAATCTGATAAAATCTTAAGGAGTATAAGATCGAAATTCGAGAAAAATGAAGTGGCAAATATTTTACTGCGTCGTGTTTTTGACTTTGTATATGTAATATTGGCCAATATTTTTGTTCCAGATTTTGTTCCATCAATCACTTAAAATTCGTTGCCGATTGCTTTCTGTGTAACCAATTTCGCGAAATTAGCGAAGTCTCATGTGTCGAAAGAAAAAGGCGTAGTACTAATTCCTGTCACATTTCCTGTCACTTTTTGTCTGGAACGCGGAAACTGAACTCAAAGCTCTGTCCAACCGTTACGCAATGCGGGCATACAACTGCTAGTCCGGAATAGGGTCGTCGGAGTTTTATAAATACAAACATAAAAGCAGAGATTGACAGATGGGTGGTCAGCAACATGCACAGAAAACACGTGATCCACCCGTCTGTGGAGGTAGAGATGCAAGCCATTTTCTTCAAATTTCAATCATTCTCACTGGGTCGCTGGGCAACCAATTAGCAACCTTGGATTTCGCCTCCTATTATGATTATTCTTATTTCTATGATCGGGACATAATATTTCTCTGACCAGAGATGAACTCTGTGGTATGACTGAGAAGTTAAATGAGGACCGTTCATTTCACT
This sequence comes from Pinus albicaulis, assembly GCA_034641835.2. NCBI lineage: Eukaryota > Viridiplantae > Streptophyta > Pinopsida > Pinales > Pinaceae > Pinus > Pinus albicaulis. Next base: position 691,851,738 of record CM076576.1, on the reverse strand, counting down.
TTAGTTAGATATTAAGGTGACAATGGCCTCCTCAGGACTAGTAAATAGCAACAGAACTCTACTAACCTCTTTTATATATATATATATATATATATATATATATATATATATATCATTTCAAATAATTGACTGCCAAACGTCCAAAGCGATTTGGTATCCCGGAAAAGTTGGCTTTGGAACATAACAAATCCTATCATATAAAGTAATTTATATAAACCAATCTCGTTTTCTAAAGTCAATTTTCTAAACATTATAGCTATATATATGTTTTCGTTTTTACCCAAAAATGCTTTTCATGATGCTTTTCATGAGATATGTTGACGATCAATCAAACAATTCCGACTTTTAAAATGTTTATAACGTGGCTGATGTCAAAATTTTGAATGCTCTGTTACAATGTTGGAAATTTATAAAGGGACAGGGGGAAGGAGTTCACAGAGTTGTGCAAATCACTTTAACCAAAACAACATAGTTACATAGGTTTACACAAACGTTTACACAAACTTGACTTGAGAAACTCAACCAAAACAACAAAGTTGCATAAATTTACACAGATTTGAAGAACTACCATACAATTGCTGAAATCAAGTTATGTGAGTGACCTATTCATGTTAATTCAAAACATATATATCTGAGACATTTAATTCATGACAGACGAGATTTAATAACTAAACAACACTTACGAATTAAATATTTACTCATACACATTTACTAACCAAGCATTAAATTTTATTTGACTTTAATTATTTAACTGACTTTAATTATTTAACTCTATTGCGAAATGAGTTAGGTACTCTGCTAAGAACTTGTCACTAAAATATGACTGCTGTAAAAAAAATTAAACGCTATAATTGTAATTAATTTTCAAATAGTTGAACATTAACCTTCATGCTTTATAATCATTTAAAATTTTTATAAACTTGCGAACAAAATGATCATTCATGCTTTATAATCATTTGAAATGTTTATAATTTTCTCAATAACATTAACATTCATACTTTCAGTGTTATCGTCCGTGATCTGGAATAAGATTATGCATCAACAAAGGAAACAATGATGAAAAATAAATTTAGATAAAGAGGGTTAATTTCAAGTATTTTTTTTAAGTTAGTATTTTTTTTTAATACTTGATAAATTTATTTGTTTACATAATAATTCCAATCATAATTTTCTATATGGTTAGATATATATTTTTGTTTGTTTTAAGTAATCAATACAAACAAAATCTAAAATATTATTTAAAATATGTTTGGTATCAAGCTATATAAGTTTTGTAGATCTTATGATTTTATAATTTGTAATGGTAAAATAAAATGATTTAACTTTAATGAACTTATATTTACAGACTTCATAATAGTGTGGTGGATTATGTGATATCCAATGTTTTATTTTCTAACCAAAATGTTAATTCGACCTCTTAAATGACCATGACTATGAGGTTCACTTTATCATGGACATGTAGTGGTAACTCCTAACTTTACCATGAAAAAAAAATATAAAAGAAAAAATTGATAATAAAAGACAATTCCATTTTTGAAGATGTAAGGTTGATCTCTTCCATAGGGATTTAAACTTCTTAACTTTTATGGAAAATATCCAAGAGATATATCATAATTTTATAACAACTTTTTCTATTTCCTTTATCAAGTTGTTTATCCAAGTGTCATTTAAAAATAATAATAGAGCTAAAAACCCTTGGTATGATAATGATTGTAAAATTTATAAAGAAATAACAAAGTTTTTATTATGAGGAAAATAGATATTATAATAATAGAAAGTAAGAGCACTTTTGACAATTTTCTAAGTTAGATTATAGGATGTTTTGGAGGAAAGTTCTAATATGTAAAATTGGACATAAAAATATGATTCTTTTGAATGAAGGAAAATCCTTTCTCAAAAATCTTTACAAATCCCCTAATGACATGGACAACATTTCAAACATTCTTATAGAAGATAAAAACTTTCTCAAAACTTGGAAAGATAAGGAAATTAAAGGCTACCTAGTTGTAATTTTAGTGAAGTATTTTGAAAAATAAGATTAACCTTTGCTTAAAATCAATAGAAAAGAGCTAAAGGCTAAGCTAGGTTTATGATATATCATTCAATTTTGGACTACTTTGTTAATATTAAGATCACTTTATAGAAGTGACACAATAATAAAACCAATATTCTATATTTCTTTCTTGATATTAAAAAAGATTTTGACATTTTTCCCACAACAAACCTTAGTAAGTTTCTCGAAGAGATAAAAATTCCTTTTGTGTTGAGAGTTACTATGACAATATTGTATGAGAACGTTAGTGCTAAGTTTAGGATCAATATGGAATGGTCAGAAGGACTAAACTACAATATCACATTCAAGCAAGTTTCTCCCTTATACCCTACCATTTTTGGCATATCCATTGATAAGCTAGAAGAGTGTTTGGAATATGAAAGTAGTGTTGGCCTAAATCTCACGGGTATAAAAATCACTCTTCTTGATAATATTATTCCTTTTGCAAGGATACCTTTAGATATTGGAAAAAAAATCTAAGAATCCTCCAATATTACTATTCCAAGATGGCTATTACTTTTAATACAAAGAAAATGAAAGTCATGATAATTGAATCAAAAAATGTTACTTATTATAATTTTGTATATGACAATGAGAACTTGGAGGAATATCCATCCTACAAATATATTGGAATCAATATTCATCACTAGCTCGACTAGAATTATAACATTGAGAAAAGAATTAATGGAGGTTGGAAATTTTACTATGGTCTTTAAAATAATTGTAAATCAATAGAGTTTTGAATATGGGATAAAAAACTCTACTTTGAGACTTATATTACTCTAGGTATTTTATATGAATGTGAGGTTTGGGAATGCAATATATCTCGAGGTTCATGCAGAAAGATATAATATATCCACAATCATTTATAACCCATAATCTCGAAATTAAAGGAAATACTCTCTATCCTATCCTCCTCATCTAAGTAATAATTTTCCCTATTGACATCATTGTTATGATCATGTATCTAATATATAATTAGAGGTTAAACAACTTTATATACAGTAGTTTTCCTAAAAATACTTTCAAATCTATCCAAAACCACCTTCGAATCAAGTAAGAATAGTACAGGGATTTTTGATCTTGTCTATACTATTCAAAGATAAAGAAAGAGATCATTTTGTACACTATCGATGATATTAAAAATATTATTACCTACGATTTTAATAATGATAAGATGTGTGATAAGGAGACTGAAAAATAAATTAAGATAATATAGGGAGATGTTAAAAAAAGATATTGAAAATAAAATGGATATATCTATCTTGACTAGTGTAGGGAACAAAACAAGTGTTCTAAAATAAGAACAAGTTATCATGAGATCGATAGTGAAATTGGGCGTTGATGAATTCCTAAAAATCCTTAGGAAGAAATAGCTTGTCACCTTTGTGACAATAAGATATTTGAATATGAAAACCTCTTTCTCATAACTTAGATTATATCCAAATTCCAAAATATTTCCACACTACAGACCTTCGCTATATTTTAATTCATCATAACTACATTCATATTTCAACACTTCTCTTAATGCCTTTGGAGCATATAAATAAACTTATAAATGATTCCAGGTGATCCCAAAATCATTCATTTGAAAGAGTATCATGAGATTTTAATATGAAAACCGCTTTCTCATAACTTAGATTAGATCCAAATACCAAAATATTGTCCACACTACCGACCTTCTTGAACATTTAATTCATCATAACTACATTCATATTTCAACACCTCTCTTAATGTATTTGGAGCATATAAATAAACTTATAAATGAATCCACGCAATCCAAAAATCCTTGATTTGAAAGAGTATCATTTTTTGCGATAGGAAGAGAATTGAATACAAAAAACACTTTCTTATATTGTTTTTCATGTACTCATATTAGATACAATTTTTAATATATTTTCCAAGTAATCTGAAAATCCTAGGTATGAAAGAGTATCATTTTTGCGATATAGATATGAAAAGAATTGAATATTAAAAACACTTTCTTATATTGTCTTTCAAATCTCATATACTCATATTAAATAGAATTGTCCTTCAAAATAGATGATCAAACTATTTTCAGTGTAATTTTCTTAAAACCAACCTAGATCCATCTTAACTACTGATCTATCAAGCGTCGAGAGGGATCAAATATCTCCAGGTGAAAACCTCTTTTTTGAGTGCAAAACTTGAGGAAAGGCTTGCACCTAGAGGGATTTAATATCCGTAGTTAGGATGGATCTAGGATGTGAGTTATGTGTGACCAAGGAAATTCTTTCCATAATATGAGGAACATATGATTAATTGTATCAATAATATGTAAATATATCTAATATTAATATAACCATTTTATGTTTAATGATAAATATTGTAAATTAACTTTAATGGTGAAAAATGATGAAATAAAATTTGTGAATGAAAAGTGACAATGTAATAATATTGAACTATAGAAAATGTAAATAATAAGAATGTATTCAATTATAAATAGTTCATTGTGATCCATCTAAAACTATTTTATTCTACTATTCTTACTATCACCCTTGTTAGTTTTTTCATCTTTTCATATCGATTATATGAAAAAGACAATAGAAATCTTCAATGATAAACCATTTAAATATTTAGCTCTAGTTGTTGTAGTAAAAATCATACCTTGTATCTCTCTCTCTCCAATATTATTAGGTTTAATTACTAAAACACAAAAATCATTCTACATTGTCAATATTTTTTTGTGCTTACACTGAAATCAATGTACACTATTAATCCAATGACTTTAAAATTAATGTACCATCATAAATCCAATTACATCGAATCAGAAATCAACATAGACGCTGAAATCAATGCATCTAATGCAAGAAATCATATAAGATTAGAAAAATACATCTACACATAAATCAATACATCTAATGCAAGTAATCAAATAGGATTAGAAATCAACATCTACACTCAAATCAATGCATCTAGTCCAACTAAGAAAATATAATTAGAAACCAACATATACACTAAAATCATTGCACCTAGTGCAAGCAATCAAATAGGATTATAAATCACTATCTACACTGAAATCAATGCATTTAGTGCAAGCAATCAAATAGGATTATTAATCATTTATGTTGGAATCAATGCATATAGTGTAAGCAATCAAATATAATTATAAATCAACATCTACATTGAAATTAATGCATCTAGTGAAAGAAATCAAATAGGATTAGAAAAGAAATACACGAAAATCAATGCATTTAGTGCAAGCAATCAAATAGAATTATAAATAATCTACATTGAAATCAATGCATCTAGTGGAAGTAATGAAACATCATTAGAAATCAAAGTCTACACTAAAATCAATGCATATATTGTAAGAAATCTTCTTCCCTCTCTCCCCCCTCCATATATATATCTATATGTCCTTCCATCTCTTCTTCTTTATCTCTTTATCTCACTCCCACAAACACACACACACTCTCTCACTCCATATTTATCAATATCTTTGCCACTCCCTCCCCGTCTCCATCTATCTCTTATTTCTCTTCACCTTCCCTCTATATCTATATCTCAATTTGGCTCTATATATCAACCCCAAAACATACACTCTCTTTCTCCAATCTTTCTATATATCACTCCCTCATCCTCTCCCCCACTTTTATCTCTCTTCCCTCCTGTTATCCTCTCTCGCTCTCCCTCCATCTTCCTTATCACTCCTCTCTCTCTCTCTCAAACTATCACTCTCTATGTATTTCTTCTTACCACCCTTTCTCTCCCCCTCCATCTCCATCTCTCTTTCCCTACCTCTCTCCACTCTCTCTCTTCCTTTCTCTCCCACCTCTCTCTCTCTCTCTCTCTCTCTCACTTCACCTTCTAAATTTGTCACTATATGCCTCTCTCTCTCCTTCTCTCCCCCATTCTCTCCATCTGTTCTTCTTTGTCTCTTTATCTCACCCCCAAACATACACACTCTCTCTCCATCTCTCCCTTGTCACTTCCACTCTCTCCACTTGTCACTCTTTATGTATTTATTATTCTTTCCCTCTCTCCCCATCTAGCTCCATCTCTCTATCCCTCCCTCTCTTCACCTCCAACTCCATCTCTCTCTCCTCCTCTCTCTCAAGTACCCTCTCTTTTCCTTCCTCTCTCTCCCTTTCTCTCTACCTCCCTCTCTCTTCCCCCATCACTCAAACTCTCTCTCTATTTCCCCTATAATCCTCTATCTTCCCCCATAAATTTCTTCATCTCTCTCAAGTGCTCCCTCTCGTCCTTCCTCTATCTCCCTTTATCGCCTCCCTCCCTCTATCATCACTTCCTCCTCCCCCCCGCTCTCTCTCTGTCCTCAAATCCTCTCTCTTCCCCTATCACTCTATCTCTCTCTCCAACTATGTTACTATATCCCTCCATTTATTATTCTCTCTTCTTCTCTCTCCCCTTGTTTCCATCACTCCTTTTATGTCTCTTTATCTCACTCATAAACATACACACTCTCTCTCCATATTTCCCTTGTCACTCCCTCTCTCTCCACTTCTCACTCTCTATGTATTTCTTCTTCTCTCCCTCTCGCCTCCTCTCATCTCCCTTTCTCTCCTACCTCCCTCTCTCTCCCACCTCCAACTTTATGTCTCCCTCTCCCTCTCTTCATTTTCTCTACTTCTCTCACTCCTCTCCCCCTCTGTCTCTTCATTCCTCATCTCTCCTCTCCTTCAGTTTATCTACGTCTCTCCCTTGCATCATATATATATATATAGATAGATTATAATAATACAAATTTAATATTTTATTAATACAAAGTTATTAAATTTAATAATTTTAATATTATAATATATCAATATCAATATTAGATTTAGTAATAATAATAATAATAATATTAATATTGATATTAATATTTTAATATTAATGTTAGGTTAATAATGTTTTTTTGCATGGTATTATTATTAATTTGGTCCATGGTATTTGGTCCATAGGCTTCAAATATAATTAGATGTTGATTTCTACTCTTATTTCACATATTTTTATTTATTTACCTCACATTTTTACCTCTTTTATAAATATGGTATTTGGCCCATGGTATTAATAATAATATGTCCCATGTTATTTGGCCCAGAGGCTTCACCTAAATAAAAATTCTCTTTGAGTTTTCGTAAATATAAAGAGGTTTATGGAGTAAATATAAAAATAGGTTTTATTGATTTACCATACATCTAGTTTATTTAGATTTTTATTTATTTACTATACCTTGGGAGTAAGTATAAAAAGAGGTTTTATTTATTTACTAGTTTATTTATATTTTTATTTATTTACCATATCTCTTTTTTTAACTGTTTGTAATATTGTTTAAATTTATTTTTAATTGTTTATTTATATAGTTATCTAAGTTATTTTTAACCGGACATTATTAATATTTTATTTTATTTTTTAAATATTTTTTTTTGACTTCTTATATACTTACACATAATAGCTATACTAGACTGTACAATGCGCCTCTCCCTCCAATAAGACTACTTGTTGGAGCTTGACAATCTAGAGACAATCCAGAAAGAGTTAACGAGCTTCGTGCTCCTTCCTGTCGAGAGCGATCATCAATTCTATGTCCCCGGCGTGAGGAGGTGAGTCCCAGTCGCGGACCCTGCAATTGTTATTACCACTAGCATCAAAGAATTCATGATGAAGTATTCCGAAGTAGACCAAACCGAGGGCGGCCTCAATTGCCAAACCTCTAAGGGCGGGAAAGGTGCCTTTGAATTAACTATTAAACTCTGTATACCAAGTCCCTTATTTTATACCAACGGTGATGAGAGTGTGCCTAGTGGTGGAATAGACTCTAATATTACAAAATTGTCCGAATTACGAATCGTGGAGCAAAGTCGTTGAACGAATTGGCTTTCTGGTAGGTACGAAGGGCTATACCAACAACGTTCATCCAGGAGATCGAAGCTATGGCCACATGAACATTTCAGATGTCCTTGCGGAAATTACTATTTCCTCTGATTTAAAACCTTCGAACAATTAAGAAACCGAAAAACCGACTGGACGGTGAGATAAAGACTGTGAGGCCAGGTAGCCACTGCAAGAACCATGACCACATCTACTTCGGAAAACATAAATTCCATAGATTCACATCCATTAACTCGCAAAAAACAATTTAGGCATGCACCCAGATCGAAATAAATATTCAAATATTTTACAGTTACGAATAATATTTAAACTTTATTATTAATCTATCACAATAAAAAAATAAATAAATAAATCCAATTATAAGTTATAATTAATATTTCGTAAGTAAAACACATAAACTTTGAAATATATCAAATTATTTTATCAACATTTACCTAATCAAATTCAAAATGTACACTAATATATTAGAATATTATACATAAATTATGAAAGTATGTGTTTTCTTCTTAAAAAATATTAGGGTTTTCTTCTAAAAAAATATTAGGTTCACATTTCCCATAATTGATATGGACTACGTGGAGTTTGAAGTAATGACATTCCAGTAAGTGCCTTAACAAGATATTCTATTCTCAATTAATCTAATTAATTAAAAAAGAAAAATACAAAATTTATATAGTGTATTTATTATTAATAAAATGTGAAAAAAAAAATTAAAAAAACTATTTTTGAATACTATATTTATTATCATTATATTTTACATGTGAGATTTTTTAAAAATTATCTTTTAGTATTTGAATTTGATTTAAAATTATAATTGTAAAAACTAATGACAAATATAAACTATGGATTTACCTTCTTGCCATATGATTGTATAATATTAATGTCAAATATTTATAATTTTACCAATTTAAAATAATGAGAGATTTTAAATTAGGAATAATAATTTTCCGTCCACAAACAATCTTTAAAATGTTCAATTTTTTATATAATTAAATAAATAAATTTAATGACCACATTGTCTAATATTTAAAAAAAAAATGATTAAATAAGAAATATATTATTAAACATGAATAAGTATGTATGAATATTTAAAATATAGGTTATATTAAATTAAAATTTCATTTTTTTTAATAATAATGACCTTTCCTTTTTTTAATTGAAAAACATTATATAACTTAAACATTGCTAAAATGAATTTGGAGATCCATTGCTAAAATCACCAATTTGAGAGAAGGCGCGAACAAAGGTGACCGATCCAACTCTGAAACGGTACTATCAGGTCCAACCTGATATAGGAAGCTAATATTTTGTTTTCGTTTCACCACCTGTCTTGAACCTGTCTATACTCCTCGTGTGTTCCCATATAGTTGCTTGATTAATGTGCTCTTTCATCCAGAATTGACGATCCTCGAGGCTCCTCTGTTTCTTGGAATCAAAAACATTTTTATGCAGGTTGTCAAAAGTTAATTCCTTCTTAATGAGCTTCATTGGGACTACCATCTCTTCAATGGACACAATCATGGGATGTGACATGCAGCTAGATTATTTTGATCTTCCATAATCATTTCTCCTGCCAAGTTACCTCCAATATTGGCCTGCTCATCCACTAACCGATTGTTATCCCTTCCCATAATAATTTCTTGTGCCAAGTTAACTCCAATATTGGCCTGCTCATCTACTAACCGATTGTTATCCCTTTTAATATGGTAGAGATCAAAACTTTCAAACTTATCCAAAAGGAGCTTTATTCCGTGGCATACTGGAGGAAAATCAATCTCCATGTGGTCCTTTATCTTATAACATTTTTCTATGGTAATTAATGAGTCCCCAAATACACTACCATATGCAAGTGCAATTTTTAGTGAAGGTCTTAAAGTGATGCCTAACCCCTATGCAATTTTTTTTTTCAATTTCTTCATCAAGTGAAATATAGTTCTTCCTACTCTCTCTTTTTCTACCATTGTGATATTTTTAGGCATTAAAAATATGGTAATTTGTAAGTAATTTAGTTAAATATTTCAAACATATATAGAATTGTAAATCCAATTAAGATTTTTTTTAGGTGATAAATTAATTTTATATTACTCAATATAAATTATCACTATTATCATATTTTACTTTCACTTTAAATATTCACAATTCAAATTCATTTTATGATGATGATGGTGGTGGTGCTTAACGTCCACTCAGACCAATCTTTGGTCTATCGGACCTAAAAAAAAGAGTTATTTAGTTTGATTTAAGATTTTATTCCTATGATCAAAAAGCTTGGAGAGAAGCCTCCCGAGCTCACTATAATTTTGACACCTTAAAAGGCTAGGAAGGTCAATATTGCAACAAAGATTATGAAAATGAGCTCTAATGTGGTTGTACGCAGGGCACTCTAAGAGGAAGTGATTTTCATCCTCGATGTTCATATTCTCACAGATCCTTTCCATCCAAGGTGTTTTAGGAATTGTCCAACGACCTGTTTCATTATGGAGCTCATGAGAGTTTGTTCTAATCTTGGCTATATTAATTTTCTTCTTTGAGATAGTTAAAAAAGATAGATACTTTTGATCTTCTAGGGTGGGGTTGATGACCTCCTTATAGTATCTTAATTTTCTTTTAGCTGCTAGATCTTTCTCACACCACATTTTTTCTTTGAACTTAGAAGTAACAATTTTTTTAATGTCATTAATGTTTTGCAATGCAACATTCTCGTCGATCTCACAATGGTTTAACCAGGACCTGATGTCTTTATACCAACCTCATTTAAGCCTTAGGTGGTTTTGGCTGTAATTTAAAGCTAGCTTAGGAAGTCTATGGTCTCCTATGCTATTGAGCTTGTGCTTATACAATAGAAGCCTAGTCATAGCTAGGCTCTCGATAGGGGAAAGACCCACTTCTATAAGAAGAATAGGATAGGGTGTATTGTTTTTAATTTTAGGGTTATATAAAAATCTTCTAGATTTTCTCAATCTTTCTCCAGGATTCTCTAGAGATGCTGCAACCTCAAACTTCATATCCATATAAGATAACAGGAGTGACTAATGTTTCAAAGAGGAACTTATTTCTATCCCACATTATGAGGTTTGATGTTTTACAATTATTTTCAAGACCAAAATAAGCTTTCCACCCCCCATTAATCCTTTTCTGAATGCTATAGTTCCAGTTGAGCTTGTGATGAATATCAATTCCTAGGTACTTGTAAGAAGACACTTCCTCCAAGTTACTATTGTCATACATAAAATTAGCGTAAGTGTCCTTCTTGGATTTTTATAAATATATATAAAAAAATTGTTCTTAAAATTCACTTTAATTTTAAATATATATATATATGGAAACCCATAAATTTGAAACAAAAGCAGTCAATCCAAAGTCTTAAATAATGCTGCATTTTATCTATAAAAAATATATAATTATTATTTGCAATTAGTTTAGTCATTTAAATGGAAGATAATCCATATTGTTATTTATTAGTTGTTGATTAAATAAAACTACTTTAGATCCATCTAATATCGGATCTATCACACATTGAGAGGGATCAAATCCATCTAGGTGCAAACATTTTCTTTTGAGTGTAGAAAATCCATCGATGTGCAAACCTTCTTTTTGGAATGTAGAACTTGAGGAAAATTTTTGCACCTAGATGGATTTGATGATTAAATAAAACTAGCTTAAATCCATCTAACATGGATCTATCATGGGCGGAGAGGGATTCAAATCGAGGGTAGAACATGAGGAGCGATCGAATTTTTCGAGGTGAGAGCCTTCTTTTTGGAGTGTAGAACATGAGGAAAAGTTTACACCTTGAGGGATTTGATCTCTCTTAGTGCATGATAGATCCGGTGTTAGAGGAATCTAAGCTTGTTTCAATTAAGGGAAACAATGTCACATTTTTAAATTATTATTAGTATCTATATGTTTGAGATTAACTTCAAAACCATTATGTTTTCTTTGTTTGGAATGATGATATCATTCCCTTCTTTAATTTAGTCTGTGTTGCTTGCCTTGAATGCTTTGTACATTTGTTTTTGGATGCTTTGAGTGGTTTGTGTGTTTTCTTGCTCATGGAGAAGAGAGACAATATTTTCTATAGTTTGCATGAGGATTGATGCTACACATTTATTTCATTTAATTTTAGGTATCACAACTTCTTACAGCTAATTAATTCTTACTAGTGCCCCTCTAGGTATTACTAAATATATATTGATGAGTAGTTTTAATAATTCACTCAGTCAAGATTACTTGATATAATTTTTTTCTTTGCTAATGTTTAAAATAATTGATTTCCTTCAAAAATATTTTGATAATTTTTTTTTATCTACAGTCTATTTTGCAAAGTCAAGAAATAATGTATTTTTTATTTTTTTTAATGACCGGGGAGATTTATAAAATCTTTACATCTCTTTCAAGAATATTTTGATTTATTTTGAATGTTTATAAATATATCTTTTCCTCTTATCAATATTTTGAATACATTGTTGTACTCAATTCTCTATTAGTAATTTTGGATATATTTTGCATATATGTAATTTTCTGTTAGTAATTAGTTGGCGATGAACAAGGGAAATGATATTGTCCAGGATTAATTTACATTTTGCAGGAGGATTGATTATGCACATCTATTTCATTTTGATTCTAGGTATTGCAACTTTTGACAACTAATTAACTTTTAATAGTGTCCCTTTATGTATTACTAAATATATCTTGACAAATATTTATTTTTAATAATCTATATCCTCAATATTAACATCTAATGCATCTAATGCAAGCAACCAAATAGGATTAGAAAACTACATCTACAATTAAACTAATGCATAAAATGCAAGAAATCAAATGAGATTAGAAATCATTCATCTAGATATCTACTTATTTGGATTAAAGAAACTATTCTATCATCACACACTTCATGAAAGCATAAACCAAATCCTATCTATTGTTCATTCAATTTTTACTTGCATGTAACCTTCAATCTAATTTTGAAATGAAATAAAGCCTTAATGCCTATCTATTTTTGCAGCAAGGAAGGAAGGAGCTTTGGACTAGCCTAAGAGTCTCTTATAACCATGAATTTAGAGTCGGGTTCAAGTGCATCCTATTCTAGGCTAAACAGGAAAAAATTAGCTAACATGGAGCGAAGAGGTGACCTAAAGTGTTTCTTGGTCTAGTTTGGGATGACTGAGGTTCGATGTATATTGCGCACCAAGAAAATCCTTCATCATTAGCCCTTTCGGCAATGACCTGCAAGTAGATAACAGTCTCACTCGAAGTGATTATGGGATGATGAAGAACTAGGTTTTTGTAGCCTTAAGGGATTGGGAGAAGTGGTATTATTATGTTTTCTTATCCTTATCATTCATAAATTACTTCACCAAATTTAGATTAATCACTTAACATGTGATATAACACCATAAATCATCACTTGTGTTGTTTTAGCCTTGAAACCCCAATTTCAAAAAATTTACCAAGGAATTACCAAGAAACATGATGAAAACACTAAAGGTTTTTCCTATGAAAGGAATAATATATTTTTTACCTTCCATTATAAAATCCCCTTTCATAAGCGAACCCATGCTAAGAGGAGGCCATAAATGACTCCATAATTTCGTAATGATCCTGTATATAAAATGAAAAATGGTTAGTCGAAAATGATATTTGTTTAGCAGAATAAGAGTTTCCATATACAAAGAAAATGAAAAATAAGATTTTACCTAGAGATAAAGAGGAACAAAGGTTATCTCCTATGACAAGTTTAATTAAACCACAAGCTAGGTAAAATTGGTTTCTTTCCAACCCTAAATATTAAGGAGTCTTGGAATCCTTAGGGATGTATTCCCTGTAAAACCTGCAACTCCAAGCACATAATCAATTGGTTAAATTAACAACACAACCAAGTTACAAAACAAAGTAGAAATCTCATAAGAACGACCTTATAATATGTTACATACCTTCTCAACCATATGGAGATATAATGTATCTCCATTGAATATGAATGGAATAAGCCATGAAGAGGATGTCGTATAATGGTTGTCAATTTTGAAGTGAGTGGTAGATCGAAACTAGGTCGCCTAGTATAAAGGCACTTCGTTCATAAACCAAATGAAAATGGCCAATAATAACGACATGGAGAAGGTCATTATGGTCAAAATGAAACCCTAACGTTTTACATTGTTGATTTGAAAATACTCATTCTCATACGTTTCTTTCACAGTTCACGCCTTCCCACGCAAAGTCATGTGAGGCCATGCGGGGAGCCACATCATGGACCAATAGAAATGACCCATGAAGATACGCGTCATCCACATGTTACAATCCATGTGTTAATTAAAGTTTGGAGGAACCTTCGTATATAGTTTTTAAAAATAGAATAGAACCACAAATTAAACACGGAAGATGAAAAGGCCCATTGGTTGGTCTGAGGAATTTGATCTGAATGTTTGCATACTGTATTATTCTATGGATGTGGATATATATCGTTATTTGATAATAATTGTCATGTAAAGGCTTCAAATCCTAGTGAGATAAAGGCAAGACTTTTCAATAACCAAATATCATATGCCATATAATAATTATCATGTAAAGGCCTCAAATCCTAGTGAGATAGAGGAAACATTTTTTAATAACCAAATATCATATGTCATTGTTGGAGTTTGGTAAATAATTTTTGGGTAAGATTAGTTATAGAAGAATGAAGAGAGAGAGGGGAAAAAATGTATGGTTTGATTACATGTCGTATCCATGTAACTAACATTGTGACAAACCTTGTATGATTAAATAAGGGATAACATGAACATTTAGTCCTAGCTATATATGTACAATATTAGAGTCAAGTTGAAATATATGGTGGTTAAAGGACTTCATAGTGAATTTAGGAGTAATTGTATTTTAATAAGCTAGTAGAACAAATAATAAGTTGAATATTGTCATTGGAAAAGTTAAGGGCAAATTAAATTAATGAGTTCTAAGGTGAGAAGGACTTATGTTTAAACTTAAAAAGAAATTTGTACCCAATTTTTACTTTAATGAAAAATTGGTCAATGGTCAAGTCAATATCTTAGTATTAAGTCATAGTCTTGTAGAGTGCTATTTGAGTACTCAAATTTAGTCACCAAGAAAAAAAAATTAGGGTGTTTTTTGAGGTTCATTACATGTGGTATCAGAGTTGTATGTTACAACACTAGGCCTTTATGGGTCCTAAATGGAAGTAAGTAAATGGCTGAAATAATAATTAAGGAAAGGAAAATAATTACTATCAGAAAGAAAAATCGGAAACGAATGAAGATATTAATAGACATATTTCTGTAGGATCGACTAAAGGGGGTAGATAGCATGATTGTGAAAAACGAATTATTAGGGGAGATACTGGAAATGAAAAAAAACTCTAATATGAAATTTTACAAGTGGTTCATAATTTAAAAGTTGGCTTAGCTAATGTTAAATATAATGAAGAGAAACTTTCTAATGCAAAGGATGAAAAATAAGACATAAATGGATACATATTCAAGAGGTTAGAGGAAAATATAGATAGTATGACATTTGAAAAGAACTCATAAGAGAATGATTAGGAATGATTCTCCAAACATAACTCAACCATTAACTTCTAGTGAGATTCAAACAACGAAGTTTAGAGATGACCTCAAAAAACCAAATTCGGGGAGAAATACTTCTGTTTCTAAGAAAATAATTTAAATCTCAATTATAGGGTGAATTAAAAAGTATCATACCTTCGAATTTTTACGGAGAATCTCAAGAACGGGAAGAAGCTTAGCTTTTGAATATGTCAAAGTATTTTGAAGTGTATAATTACCCTATTAACCTGAAAGCCAGACTCACTACATAGCAATTGACTCGCAAAGCAGCTTTTTGGTGCGAACAAAACAAAGTAATAAAGAAAATCAGAGTAAAAAGTTTCACCTAGAAATTACTCAAGAAGGAATTGTTGAAGAATTACTTAACAAAGAGGTAATATGAAGAGAAATATAGTAAATTCCATTAATTAAGATGAGGTTAGTTAACAATGGATGGATTTTTGAGTAAATTTATGAGCATGCATCAGTATGTGCCATGTCTTAAAGAAGGAAAGAAAAAAATTCAAAGTTTTATCAGTTATTTACATTTTTCCTATTAAGAGAGGATTTAATTTGATAATATGAAAACAATGGATAAAAAAATAAGGATTTTTTTTACACGCAGAATAAGCAAAAAACTGATAACTCTAAGAATTAGTTAGCCAAGAAGAATGAGAAATTTAATGTTGAAACGAAAGGATTTAGTAAACTTGCATATGCTTAAACTTAAAAAAGTGTTCAAGTGGGGGAATAAAATAGTATTTTGAATCAAAAAAGAAATCTGAATTAGTGGAGTGGGTAGGCAACACGACTAGGGAATCGAAAAATTGATGAATCGACAAGGCTGCCAATCAAGTGTTGGAGCTATAATGAAAATCACCCAAGGAGGAATTTTCCACAAAATACTTTGAATAAGAAGGAAAAAATGCATAATAACATTAGGCGTCAATATTAAACTATGTTTCTCATTACATTCCAAGGATTAGTTCAGTGCTAGATGATAGAGACAATAACCATCAATCCACCATGGTGGAGATTCTAGGTAAAATCTTTGGAAAAACTATTTCTATGTTAATTGATCCTCACTCTAGTTTGAGTTATATTTTTCCTTTTGTGATTGAAAATATAGACTTAAGGAGGAAAAATAGACTAAACCATGGTTAGTGAAATTATCTACACGAATCAAAAGAAGTGTTACTTAGACTAGCAAAGACTATTCATAGACTTAAATGGATTGCACACTAAACTGAGCTTGAATATTCTACCTTTAGGATCATATGCTATTATTATTGGCATCTATTGAATTGAACAACATAAGGTTGCCTTGAATTGTTTAAAAAAGTATTTTACATGTGTTAATTATGAAGGGTAACATGTACAGTAAAGAGGTACCAAGGGCTATCTTAGTAAGCCAAATATATGATTTACAGTGAAAGAAATGAATCCAAAATGGATGAAAAATATGTGTAGTTCAATATCATTATGAAAGTATTAAAAAGTTTCCATAGAATATAACCCCATCCTAGAAAGGTATAAACGCATGTTTCCTAAGGAAATCCCAATAATTCCTCTGTGAAAGGACATAAGTTTCACTATAGATCTTATTCTTAGAGTATTCCAAGCATCCAATGCTTCATACAAACGAGTGTCGCAGAATTGATGGAACTAAAAATGTAGCTACAAGAGTTATTAGAAAAAAATATATATTAGACCATGTGTGTCACCTTAGGATGCATAATTCTTATTTGTGAATAAAAAGTATGAAGTTTCTAGACTCTGTATAGACTACTAAGAACTTGAAAAAATGACAATCAAGAATAAGTATTCATTACATAGGATTGACATCACCTGTCTGATTATGTTAATGGAGCCGCTATATTTTCAAATATTGAATTAATATCTAGATATCATTAAATCAAAATCAATGATGAATACATTCATAAGTCAACTTTCACAACACGATATGGGCATTATAATTTTTCCTTATTCCATTTAGGCTCACTAGTTCACCGTGCACTTTTATGTGTCTAATGAATACTGTACATAAGCCATATTTAAACAAATTTGTCATAATTTTTACTGATGACATCTTAGCCTATTCAAAGAACAAAGAGGAACATGATTGAGATTTGCAAATGGTTCTTAAAACACTCAAAGAAAATAAATTGTATGCCAAGTTTGCAAAATTTTTCTTTTATCACACACAAATTCATTATTTGAGGCATACTATATTTGAACAGGTAACTGATGCAAATCTAGAGAGGTTAAACGCCATTATGGAATTGTTAGTGCCTAACGGTTTGGCTGACATCAGGTCCTTCATGGGGATCATGGTTTATTATAGGAGGTTCATAAAATGGTTTTCCAAATTAACTTACCCAATCACTTCCTTATCGAGGAAGGGAGCTAAATTTTATTGGAACCAGAAATATCAACACAGTTTTGAAAAAATGAAGTAATTATTGACTACTACCCCAATTTTAGATATGCTTTACCCAAAAAAAAGAATTTTTAGCATGTAATGATACATCTAAAGAAGGCTTGGGTGGGTTATTAATGCAAGAACATTATGTGGTGATATATGATAAAAAAACATAAATACCATGAGAAAAACTATGTGACCCATGATATGGAATTAGTTGATTTTATTTATGCCTTGAAAATGTGGAGTGGTTACCTTATTAGGAGGAGAATTAATCTACAAATTGATAATATCAGCTTTAAATTTCTATCTCGCTATTTAGGTTTAAATGCAAGGAAATCCTAGTGGCTTTCATTGCTTAGTGAGTATGATTTCGAAATAAAACATAATAAGGGAAAAAAAAATTAGCAAATGCTCTTACTCGGAAACTAAATCAATTTTTTGTTATTTTTCCAAGTAGTTGGAAAATAGGTTTCACTTAAAAACTAAAGACAATTTCAAATTTTGATTAGGAATGTGTTAAAATCAAGGAAAAAAATTCAAATATCAAATCCTAAATATGAGGAAGGAAATTATTTTTCAATTAATGAAAAGGGTTTGTTGATATATAGAAACATAATTTATATACCCAATGATATTAAAAAAAAAATGTTTATCCTTGATGAGTTACATAAAAATCCTATATTTGGACATATGGGCTTTCCAAATCTAATATGCATGTTAATAAAGGAATTTTATTGGCCTAACATGACATTAGAAACAACAAATTATGTAGAAATTTTTTTAGAATTTGGAGATAGGGGTGAGGAGGTACAATAGAAAAAAAGGAAGAAGAGAAAACAATATTTTATTTGGTATCCCATTGAAGCTCGGGGGGACTCATCCAAGAGGAAGATTCAAAGGTATAAGGAGAATTGTAACTACAATGCTATTTTCCACAACAATTCAATGAGAGCTTGGTATACTAAATACTTTGTATTTTAGTAGATATTACTTGTAAGTAATTTATTGGTAAATGTATGTGTAGCAATATTGTTATTACAATATGAAAGTTCTATGAATATACATGTTAATTAAAATGAAAATAGAATTATACTCGTTAACTAAAATTTTAAATAATTCAAATATTTCACGTATATACAGAACAATCAATATCATGTTACAAATATTTGAAAATATTATGTATGTTATTTATACTTGTGTAAGGATTTTCTAGAATATCCTATGATAAACATTTTTTTTTGAATGCATTGATATTAAATTAATTTAGAATACATTGTATGTGTAAACATGAAAGAAGAATTAAATTAGAGAATGATATATTCGAATAAAAGTTTAATACTAATTGCATAGGGTACACTCGTAGTTTCCCTTCCTTATATGTAATTCTAGTTAAGATAATAATATCACCGTAAAAACTAATGAATTCCAATGGTGAGGCCAAACTAGCCTAATACATTAAAACAAAAACAAAAAAGATTTTGAGCCACAAATATAGGCCAAACACATTTTTAACTGTAAAAGATATGGAAAATAAATATTTATAGAATGATAGAACTCTCTACAGTTAATCTAATTTAAGTTTAGTACCATAGTGAAAGTGAGGAAATTAGTGGTAGTAGCCAACCTCTATAGTTAGAGATGAAAGAGAAAAGAACCCATGAATTGGTAGAGTTATTTTATAACTTTTATTTTGAAATTTCATTGAAGGATGCAAATATTGAAAGCTAACAGGAGAATATACTGGTAATGTCAAAAATAGCAGAGAAAAAAGAAGCTATACTTTAAGTAACAATTACATTTTAATAGTTGAAAAAAAACTTATCAGACAATGTGGTTTATAAGAAATCGTAGAAAATACCCATATAAAAAAAAAAAAAAAAAACTCTTTGACTAAAGGCTTTCGACCTTAGTTATTTTAATAATACAAATAGGACATGATAGCCTTTAACATTAAAATTTTTCCCTTGAGGTAATATTTTGAATAAATTCAATGATAACCAATGTAACCAACCTCTCCCCTCAAATCTACCCACTTTCACCATCTTACCCAGTGTAAACATGAGATGAGGGGTTGTTATGAAAAGACTCAACCTCCTAGGTGACCTTAAGGAAATGGATTCGCAAAAACTTACTAACTTCTCTTAGGGCCCTCGGGACCCTCCCTGAGTAACCCAACCGCTCTAGGTGTCCATCCCTTGAGCCAACTTAATTTTCCCTGAGCTAGAGTCCCAATCGCTCCCTTTCCAAGCCCTCCATGGGACTAGAAACCCCCAATCACTCCCATAAACCTGTATCAGTGCAACTG
This sequence comes from Pinus albicaulis, assembly GCA_034641835.2. Taxonomy (NCBI): domain Eukaryota; kingdom Viridiplantae; phylum Streptophyta; class Pinopsida; order Pinales; family Pinaceae; genus Pinus; species Pinus albicaulis. Next base: position 691,831,546 of record CM076576.1, on the reverse strand, counting down.
TGGCCTTTTCGTCTCAGTGATGTGCCAGCGACTGTAAAATTTAAGGATATTTTTCAGGGTTGGGGCTAAGCCTCTTCCAATAAATCCATATAACTTTCATAACTCATAAAATACATGACTACAATGATTATAAAGCTAGAACTAAAACCAGGATTAGACTTAGCCATCCCCAACCGGGACTGACATTCCGTCAAACACTGTTTAGATAGGAAACCTACAGTTCATGAATGAAAGTTAAGCATCAGGGACTAAGAACTCATATGATACTTAACAAGAAGGATCACCAGCCTCTCCCATTAGCCGTCTTAACATGAATTAGGACTTGATTCCATTATTCTTTCAATTACAAGTAAAAATATGAAAAGATCCATGACTAAAACCAGTCATATATCCATGCTTATAAACGACATATAAACATATAAATAACCATAATATAAGATCCATTAAAGACACATAATAAAAATTACATTCTCCAGTCAAAATTAAGAGAACTTAGCTTTGATTAAACATAGGCAAGAGCCAACTAGGTTCGGGACTTCCATGTACCACCCGACCATAGACATGACTGAAACAAATCTCTCTTTCCACCAGTCATCCCTATGCCATATTCCAAGAATTAATATGGGATCGCATGGGATCAACTAATCCAAAAAAAAAGGGAATCCATAGGTTAAACCACATCCACCCTCACCATACCATTATCTCACTTAAACCATCCCCGAGATCACAAACTGAACCAAGCTTGGAATGGCTCCAGATTGCTTCACCATCCTTGAGGAATTTTCATGTCTCCACCATCATGATTTACCATGTAATCCTCCATTACTGGTCAAGGGATTCCTAGGCCTTGGGGAATTTTCCTAAGACCACCACGGCGTCGGATTTTGAAACTTTCTTGAAATTATAAAGCTAAAAACAAATAAAAATCCCATCACACCATGGCTATCCAGAAATAGAAAGGCAAGGCTAAAAAATAATTTCAAAACCTGGAAAAACTATGTCACCGACATCAAAATAACCAAATACCAACATGCACATACAATCCATGTTAAAACTAGCTAGGAAATCATACACACAATCTCTTACCTACAATTATTCCTGCTGAAGCTTGCTTGTTCCAACCTTTCCTTGCTTGATATTTTCTTTGCTTTACATTCCTTGTCCTTATGTTTCTTGGTTTTCCTTCCTTTTCTTTATTGATCTCTTTCTCCTCTTGGTGCTCTTCTTCTCTATGAGACTAATTCTGAAAATGAACTGAAAAAGGTTACACTAAAAAAATATTAACAACTAATCATCATAAGCCTTTTATTAATGTGGCCTCTATATTGTTCAATTTTCCATTATTTTACTTCATTTTCCACCTCACATGCAACCTGTGACCTTTCACCTTCATTTTTTCCTTATTTCCTTTATTTTCATAAATAAATTTGACAAAAATAATTTTTCCCTTTTCAAAGACTTAGCCATTTCCTTTTCCAATTTCCCTTGAACCATAAACATATCAAGTGATGCCCACTAGGATACCTTTCCCAACATTAAACTTGGAATAAGTGTCCCTTAACCATGGTCTTATTTTTTCCTTTATTAACTTTTATTACATGAACTTTTAGCCCAGGTCTGTTATAGAACCCTCCCCCTTGGGGAAAACTTTCCTCAGTGTTAAACCACACCTATACCTTATGGAAACTATTGAAAAGAAAACATACTACCCTTTGATATTTATAACTTAACTCGATGGAGTACTTACAATGAATAACTTGCTAAAAATAAAAAACCATCATGATCATGACAATATAACAACCATTCCCTTTATTGGATCTTTATAACTTATCTCATGGAGGTATTTAAAATAGAAACCATACATAAATATGTACAATTACCAAAACTGATTTGCCTCAACTGGAGAATAATAAAGGATTCATAGCTCGCATCCGATACACCATCTCACATGTAGCTTCTTTGGGCCCAAAGTGCTTCCCCTGCATTTTAACTTGATTGATGGATTTTTTCCAGAGTATGAGTTGTTTCCAGTACAATATGCATTGAGGTTCTGGATGGAATTCTCTTTCTTTATCCACATGAAGTACATACTAGTAAATAACAAGATCAACATCCTTTATATACCTTTTAAGAAATGAAACATGAAAAACATGATGTAATTTCATTGTTGGAGGCAATGCCATTCGATAGGCCACTCGTCCAATCCTCTCAAGGATCTAAAAAAGCCCACAATATGGTGATGCCAACTTAGCACATGATCTAATCCGTGACGAGATTTTCTTGGGTCTAATGCAAAAATACACATGATCCCCAATCTAAAACTCCTTAAATTCCATGTGTTGGTCTGAATAACTCTTATACATGTCTTGTGCTACCTTTCGATTCTTCCTTATAACCTACATTTACTATCCATATCTATCAACATTTCCCACAAAATAAGTACCATGTTCACTGGATCACTCCAACTGATGTGAGTATTGCAATTCCGCCCATACAGTGCCTCAAAAGGACTCATCCTCAACAACTCGTAATAAACATTGTTGTATGTAAACTCAACCAATGGAAGGTATTCATCCATCTCCTCTGTCTGTGCATCACATACATCCTTAACATGCCTTCGACGATCATGTTGACCCTCTTTGTCTTTCCATTTTTCTGTGGATGACAGGTTGTAATGAAGTCCAACTCTATATGCAAACTTGAAAACATATCCTTGCAAAACTTGGAAGTGAACTTGCCTTCCTTCTCTGACATAATATTCTTCGGAACACCATGTAATCTTAGAATCTCCATGATGAAGACCTATGCCACCTCACTAGTTGAATATCTAGTCTTCACTGGAATGAAGTGAGCACCTTGGTCAACCTGTCGACCACAACCATGATAGAATCATGATGTCTCTCTGTCCTCAGAATACAATCCATGGAAAGGATCTCCCATTTCCATTCTGTAATAAGAATAGGCTGTGGTAGACCACTTGGATGCCTACATTCTCCTTTCACTAGCTGAAAATCCAAAAATCTAACCATGATATATGCCACTTCCTTCCTCATATTCGACCAATAATAGAACTTATTTACCACCTTCAATGTCTTTTTATATCCGGAGTGACTTGAGTATGGATTGACATGAAACTCCCTCAAGATAAGCTTCTTGAGCTCAATTTCATCTGGCACATAGATCATGTCCCTAAATCTTACCAAACCATTTGTTGTGATATGATAGTCTGCATCCTGATCACATGTACCTGCTCCTATACTTGTGACAGTACATGTACCTGTACATGCACTCTCTTGTAACTTATGCCTAAGCTCCATATATCTATCATATGTTATCCTACCCGTAATATCTGGTCATGTAAGTTTGTCACATAGGAACTTATAGTTGTTATATGATTCACTTGTACTTTTCTACTAAGAGCATCTGCAACCATGTTCTCCTTTCCCTTAATGTATCTAATATCAAAGTGAAACTCACTAAGGGTGGTCAACCATCTAGATTTTATGGCATTAAGATTATTTTTTTCAAGTAGATACCTCAAACCATGGTGATCGCTCATGAATAGAAATATCCTACCAAGAATATAATCTCTCCACATATTCAAAGCATGAATAATAATTTCTAACTCAAGATCATGATTCACATAGTTCTACTCGTGCTCATTTAACTTCCTAGACTCATACCATACCACTTTTCCCTCTTGCATAAGGACTCCACCAAGTAATATTTTACAATCATATGTACACAATACAAAATATTTATCTGGATTTGCGATCTTAAGAACCGGAGCATTGGTCAACAACTGCTTCAACTCCTCAAAAATAGCGGCACATTCTTCTCTCCACTCAAAATTCTTACCTTTTCAATGCAAATATGTAATAGGACATGCTATGCATGAGAGGTTCCTAATGAAACACCTGTAATAACCTACTAATCCAATAAATGATCTGACTTCCTCCACATTATTAGGAGCTACCCACTCCATGATGGCCTTTGTCTTTTTTGGATCCACTGCTATGCCCTCCTTGGAAACAACATGTCCCAAGAAGTGTACCTCTGTCTAAACGAAACTGAGCTATCGAAGCTTAGCATATAAATGATGCTCTCTTATCAATATCAACATTACTGCGAAACGCTCAACATGGTTTTCCTCATTTTGAGAGTATACCAAGATGTCATCAATGACTACGATAACAAAATTGTCTAGATAAGGACAGAACACAGTATTAATCAAACACATAAATGTAGTTGGGGCATTACTCAGACCCAATGGAACTACAAAAATATCATAATTCCCATACTTGTTCCTAAAGAAGGTCTTGTAGATGTTTTCTTCTTCGATGTGTACCTGATGGTATCTCGATCTCAAATCGATCTTTGAGAATATTTTTTCTCCCTTCAATTGATCAAACAAATCATCAATCTTTCACAATGGGTACCTTTTCTTGACTGTCAGCTTGTTCAGCTGCCTCTAATCAATTCAAAACATAAGAGTACCATCCTTCTTCTTTATGGACAACATTGGTGCACCACAAGGTGATACACTCAGCCTAATGTATCCCTTGTCAATATTTTCCTTCAACAGCAACTTAAACTCTATTAACTCTAGCGTGTTCATCCTGTAAGGTGCATTTGATGTTGGTGTTGTCCCTTGTACCAACTCAATAGAAAAGACCACTTCCCTGTGAGGACGTAAATTTGGAATCTATGGTGGTAACACATTGTGAAAATGCTACAATACAGGATGCCTCTGTAATAAATTTTCATCCTAAACATCCTTATTGTTGTCACTCGAAATATGCACTAGAAACATCGTGCAAATGTTTTTGTAATTTCACTTCGCCTACATAGGGGTGACCATCCTCACTCTTGTAGGCTTATTATTTCCCTGCAGAATTCTATTTTCTCTATTATCACCTAGGAACTTAATTTCCTTTTCATAACAATCCACTTTGGTCTTATGAAGGTACAACCAATCCATACCCAAAATCATGCTATATGATCCCAATGGAAATACATTCAAATGTGTTGTTGTAGGAATACCATTTAACTCAAATTCACAAGCTATTACCTAATGGTGAACTCTCTTATTAGTACCTGTAGCCAACTACACCAACCAAGATTCTACATGCATTTCTTTTTGCAAGCCACACTTATCCACTAGGTCAGGATTAACATAAATATAATCTAGGATCAATAAAAATATAAATAACTTGACCTCAAAGCTTACTGTGCATCACAATAATAGATGTATGGTGATTCACCTAACTGTTCTCCACAACTACATAAATATGAGGAATTATATGATCAACATCCCCAACTATTTGTGCCTCTTGAGCACTAGAGGTTCGAGGTCTACCACCCTAGTACAATGGAAAATCCTTCTTGCAATGATATTTTCCACATATCCAACACCGCAACGATGCCCTACCATCACCTCTAGTTTGTTTATCTCATGGCTACGATGCATGACCATTCTCAAATGTATTGAAATTATTGTAAGGAACCACATTTTTTTTCTCACTTGCATCCTGAAATATTCCCCGCTCTGGTGGACATCCTCCTTTAGATTTCTTATTTCCTTTCAAGTCATGCTTAGGCTCAAATTTATGCGTTGACTAATCATAACAATGCTTTAGATTCTAAATGGCTTATTCTAGCAATTTAGGGTTACCAAAATCAAACTGGTCATTATATGCTACTGGAAACCCACTAACAAATCTCTAAACCTTGGCCTTCTCCTCGTTGAGGTAAGGAACATATCTCAACAACTCTAGGAACCGGCTAGTGTACTCATCATCTATCAGGGAACCTATCTACAACTCATAAAACTCCTTAGCTCTGGAATCATAGTACTTCTTTCATAGGTACTTCTTCTTGAAGAGCCTCTAAAACCCGTCCCAAGTCAAGTCATCCTCTCAAATACCTTTAAAATGCTTCACATCCTCCCACCAAATATCTGCTTTCCCTTTAAGACTGAAATTGCGTATCCTTGCTTTCATGTTATCCATGTAGATATGTAATATGAATAATTCTTTCATCCCAAGAAACCGTGCCTCTGCATCTTTTGACTTCTCCATTACTCCATCGAATGTAGGAGGCTTGACTTTATTGAAAAAATTTGTAAAATACTCACCCCTCCTATAAGGATGATGAAGGTGATGACTCTGATGATGTCTCCTACAAGATAAATTAGAATGATTCCATACATACCAATCCTCCTGTCACATGTGTCCAATGATCGACCACCTCTAATTGTGTTCCCTTTATCCAACCTATATCTGGACCGAGACCTGCTACCATGGGCTCCATTAGTCTTTTCCTCTTGCTCTTGATTGATCCTGATCTATCCCTATTGCTGCAACTCTAAAAATATCTGAAGAATTGTTGCTTTGACCTCTATCTACTTTTCATGAGCCCTTGCAAGTCTTTCCTAACCCTAAACAAACCTCTCATTATCTCCCTTACAACTTCTAATATTTTCCCTCAAGATCTGCAATGTATATGCTACACTAAGAGAATGCTCATCTCCTTGATTCCCAATTGATCTATACAGAGTGTCAAGGGAAATATAGTCTCCCATTTTTCTCGCCATCCTTTATTCTCTTCTTCCTACAAGTATGTCATGTTAGATAAACGAAATAGATAAAAAAATCAAATCCATACCTCATTGACGTTTAAGGGAGGCTTATCTTATCTCCAAGATAAGTTCACATTAGCATGCACATGTATAATCATAAACATATCCATATAACAACATATCAATATACACCATCATGCATGACCATACCAATGGTATAGAATGAACCCGTGCATGAAAACCATGATCTTGAAAACATGAGACTTTTCCTAAAGATATGACCCAAAGAGATCGAAACCTTCTATAATACCACCTATAACCAACCTCTCCCCTCACATCTACCAAATTTTACCAGCTTACCCAGGGTAAACATGATATGAGGGGTTGTTATGAAAACACTCAACCACCTAGGTGAATTTAAGGAAATGGAATTTATAAAACAAAACTTCCTGACTTCGCTAAGGTGCCTAAGGAACCTCCAAGACTAACCTAACCCCTCCAAGCATCCATCCCATGAGCCAACTTACCTTTCTACGAGCTAGATCTCTGTCTCCCTTCCCAATCCCTCCATGCAACTAGAAACCCCGAGTCGCTCTCATAATCCTACATCAGTATGATTGTGGTCTTTTCTACTAAGTGTTGTGCTAGAAACTGCAAAATCTATGGCTATTTTTCAGCGTTGGGGCTAAGCCTCTGTCCAGAAACCCATATAAATTTTAGAACTCATAAAATACATGACTATAATGATTATAAACCCAAAAATAGAACTAGGATTAGACCTAGCCATCCCCAACCCAGATTGACATTTCGTCAAACACTAGGTAGATAGGAAACCTACAGGTCATGAATGCAAGTATGAGCATAAGGAACTGAAAAATCGCATGTGACTTAACAAGAAGGATCACCACCCTCTGTTATGAAACCAGCTCCAAAAATATAAAAAAAGAGAGATCAATGCCTTAGAATCAGCCACTTTGAGGGGGAAACCTCCAATACATTACATAAATGAACAATTATTGGATGATAAAAATGACCAAAACCTCCTTCTATATATAGGATTCCATGGGGCCACAAAACGATCCTAGCTGACCTAACAATAATAATGTTATAAGGGCACAATAATAACAATATTGAGGTTACAAGGGTACAACAATAACAATAAGGGTGCTACACTAATAACAATAAGGGACTAAACTAGTAATATAGGGACCTAACATTCCCCTGCCCTTCAAAAAAGTTTTGTCCTCAATGCTTGAGTAGCTCTTGGTGCTTCTGTATAAATTTCTCATCCTCCCATGTAGAATCTTCAATGGGAAAGTTCTTCTAGTTGATGAGATACTCTGAAATTGATCGATTTCGTAGCTGTCGAATTCTTACTTCCGTGACCGCTTCAGCTTCCAATATGATTTTTCCTTCCTCATCAATTTCTGGCAATATTGTTTGAACTAGAATATTTTCACCTATAACCTTATTTAACCATGAAACATGGAAAACTAGATGCACTAACGAAAAAGCAAAAAGCTCCAATTTGTATGCCATAGTACCAATTTTTCGCAACATCTTGTAAGGACCATAGTACTTTGGAGATAATTTATTATCCTTCTTAGCTTGCTTGAGGGACATTTTTTTGTATGGTTGTAGCCATAAAAATACCCAGTCTCCAACATCAAAACTTCTCTCGCTACAATGTTGATCTGCCTGTTGTTTCATTCAATTTTGAGCCAAATTTAGGTTAACCTTTAAGAGTTGGATAACTTATTGTTGATGCTTGATGTGATCTTCCACTACTTGAACCTTAGAATTTTCTCTTAAAGATGATGTGATGAACGATGATTATATCCATAAAGTGCCATAAATGGGGTCATTTTTGCAGAAGTATGGAAGGAAGGGTTATATCACCATTCAGCGATAGGTAAGCACTTGACCCATTATGCTTGTGTGTTAGATACAAAACAAAAAAGATATCCTTCCAAAAATTTATTCACTATCTCAGTTTGACCATCGGATTGAGGATGGTAAGATGAACTATGAGCTAATTGAGTACCCAAACAAGAAAATAACTCCGTCCAAAAATTTCTAGTAAAAATGGGATCTCTGCCGCTCTTGTAGCTTTTGAATTTTGTTGATAAATGTAGTAGCAACTGTACTTGCATTAAATGGATGAAATAATGCAAAAAAGTGTGCATACTTGGTAAGTCTATCAACTACCACCATGATGAAAATATTTTCTTCGGACTCATGTAAACATGTGATAACATCCATTGAAATCTCCTCCCAACGTTGACTTGGAATGGATAAAGGTTGTAGAAGACCCAGGGTCTTAATTGTCTCAACTTTATTTTGATGGAAAACCAAACATTCCGCCACAAAATTTTGAATATGAGATTTAACACCATCCCAAAAAAATCTTTCTTCACCCTATGGTAAGTTTTTAAAAATCCTGAGTGTCCTCCTAAAGGAGAAGTGTGCAATTCCAAAATAATCTTTTGTTTTAGTTGGGAATTCTTACAAATATATAAGTGATCTTTGTACCATAAGGAATCATTTTTCCAACTAAATGTATCAAATGTACTAGGATCTTGTTGCAAATTTTGAATGAGTGTCCACACTTATTTGTCCTTCTTCCATTCATCCCTTGCTTCGGTTATCCAATCTGGTTGGATAATAGAAATGGCACAAAGCAATGCTTCCACCTCTTCATTCTTTCTTGAGAGTGCATCTGCAACAATATTTAGCTTCCCTCTTTTGTATATTATTTCAAAGTCATAACCCAACATCTTTGTGACCCATTTTTTTTGCTCTTCTGAAGATAGTCTTTGTTCCAAAAAGTGTTTAAGACAATCATGATCATTTTTTACCTTTAATTTTCTTCCCATTAGGTAAGGTAGCCGTTTCTTTAGTACATGTAGTATTCCTAATATTTAATTCTCATAAATAGTGTTCCTTCTTGCATTAAAACAGAATTCCATTTCTTGAGGCATCACATTCCACAATAAAGGTTTTTGTGAAGTCTGGCATAGCCAAGACCGGTGCTAGGCACAATGCCTCTTTAAGATGTTCAAAGGCCTTAGTTGCTTCAGGAGTCCATGAAAATGCATATTTGTTCAATAATGTTGTTAGACGTGCTGCTATTCTCCCATAATTCTTAAAAAAAATTCAATAATACCCTGTTAACCCAGGAAATCCTCGTAACTGCTTTATGGTTGTGGGGACTTTCCATTCCTTAATGGCTTTAATTTTCTTAGGGTCTACCTTAACACCCTCATGAGATATAATATGACCCAGATATTCCACCTCTTATACTCCAAAGAAACATTTGGATGTTTTTATATATAATTGTTTCTCCTGTAATAGTATGAGCACTCTGTCAACATGTTGAACATGATCCTTCCAAGACCTGCTGTAGATTAGTACATCATCAAAAAATACTAGCACAAATTTTCTAAGGAAGGGCTTGAAAATAGAATTCATCAACACTTGAAATTTAGATGGTACATTGGTAAATCCAAAAGGCATGACGAAAAATTCATAATGACCCTCATGAGTTCAAAATTTTGTTTTCAAAAGATCTTCAGTCTTCATTCTAATTTGATGATATCCAGAACGAAGACCCAACTAGGCAAAATAAATTGCTCCATGTAATTCATCCAATAGTTCATCAATCACAGGAATGGGAAATTTATTTTTAATGGTGAGCTTATTGAGCTCTCTATAATCTGGACACATGTGCCATGATACATCCTTCTTGTGCACCAATACTACTGGAGCAGAGAAAGAACTTTGACTAGGTTGAATTATACCAGCCTCTAACATTTCTACAATCATACATTCAATTTCGCTCTTTTGTACATAAGGATATTTATAAGGCCCGATGTTTGGAGGAACACTTCCTGGAATCAAATGAATAACATGATGATGATCACGAATAGGTGGGAGTCCTTTGGGAGATTTAAACACCTTGGAATGATTATCCAAGACTTTTTGGAGATCTGCAGAAGTAGACGGTTTTGATGTTGGAACTTCTAGTGAGCATAATTTTGCAATTACCCCTCATTGTTCTTTCTTCAGAAGCTTTTTCATGACATTAGAGCATATTATCTTTCCTAGCTTCCCTACGATACCCTGTAATTTGACTTCCTTTCCTTCTGAAATTAATTTCAAGAAAATTTATTGAAAATTAAAAGCTACCGTCCCCAAATATTGTAACCATTGTACTCATAGTACAACATCAACACCTCCCATTGGAATGGAAATAATTGGACTATTCAATACATATTCCCCTATGGTTAGCTTGATATTATGGCATTTTCCAGAGCAATTTATAGTTCCTTCATTTTCAACCATCGCTTGACATTTTGGTGTTGAGTATAGGAAACAATTCAATTCCTTGGCTACCTTATAATTAATAAAATTATGGATACTACCCGAATCAATCAACACTATTTCCTTTTTCGTCTTGATATGTCCTTCTATCTTGAGAGTTTGAGGAGTGGTAATTCCTGCCAATGCATACACGATATGGTCAGATTCATTTCTTCCTCTTCCAGGGTTGGTTCGTGGTGTATATCCTCTTCTTTTGAAGATTCTTGTTCATTTTATTCTTCCTCTTCACAATCTATGTAAAATAATTTCTTCTCAGCACACTAATGACCTTTAGTGTATTTTCTATCACAACTGTAGAAAATTCCATTTTCTCTTTTTTCTTCCAATTGTTGTGGTGTCAACCTTATAGGTTGTGAAATTCTAAGAGTAGCAACACTTCCATATATATATATTTGATTGGTAGGCTTCCTTGTCACCATAATTTTGCATTCAATTTTTCTTGCCAACCTGAATGCCTTTTCCAATGAATCAGGTTTTGAAATGCGAACTTCATGTTGGATGTTATCCTTTAAATTCCCTATGAAGACATCAATCCGGTGTTCCTTTGGAATATCAGTTACCCTTGTATTCAACTTTTTGAAGTCCTTAATGTGCTCCACCACTGAACCCTTTTGTTTGAGATTTATCAATTAGCTAAAGGTGTTGCTTTTTGTATCATCCTAATGTACTATCATTTCCTTCATAAAAATTGACCAAGTGAAAAAAAATTTATGGGACCAAAGCCATCTATACCATACAAATGTATTTTGTTCTAAATGTAAAGTTTCAATGCATACCTTTTGTGTGTTTTTCACATTATTGAGATCAACATATTGCTCCATCTGTAGTATCCATGTTACGGGATCCTTACCATCAAACTTCGTCATATCCATATTTGGAATATGGTGGTTCTTCCATCGAACATTATACTTTAAGAAATCACGATTATCATTTATTTTGTTCTCATCATTAGTTTCCTCTACTATCTTTTTGGCATTAGGAAACATTTCTTGTATCAACTTTTTCAAACCTTCCATGTGTGCATTTAGATAATTCTTCATGTTTTCCATGTTGTCTTTCATGTCATTCATCTTAGCTTCCATGCTAGCTTCCATGCCATCCATCTTAGCTTCCACGCCTTTCTTCAAAACTTCCATTTCATTTTTTGTTTCTCTTTGTGAGAGTGAAATTTGGTAAGCTTGCTCTTGTAATTTTGATATTTAAAGTTGCAGTTCTTCATCTTCATGAGTCATAGTAGAGCATTCTAAAGGCCTAATGGGTTTTGAATTCTTTTTAGGGGGCATTTAATAATCGAATAATGATATCTATTCTACAATATTTTCTTGGAATCAATTCAAACGGATTTTTCACACAAGACTTGTGCAATTCAAAAAAAAAAAAATAGACACCCTTTTATTGATTTTGAGGAGCTCGATATTGGAACTGAATTATCTCTACTATTTAAGATCTTCAATATCTGAAATTCGGCCATGTAGTATCCCTCTGAAGCTTCTTTAAATTTCCATAGTTCTCACCTGATTTTCATTCTTTAAGACAAAGTTATGCCCAATCTCCCACAATGACCTAATTATTGACTGGTTCAGTAGAGCGATATTCTACGACGTGCCACGTGTCACTGTTTCCTCATTATACTATGAAATTGATACAGAGGACACTACTGTCCTTTTTCTTGCAGCCACCTTTTACATAATTCCAATCCAAAGCTCAGAGAGAGAGAGTTATGACAAATTTTCGATGGTCACCTCTTTGAGATGAAATTCAAGAGCCTGAAATATCCCTAACTTCCACAGACCCTATCTCTGAAAATGTTGCGAATCAAGCTCTGAAATTTTTCCATGACATTCCTCAAGATTGCGGCTGCGCTCTATAAAAATTTCAGCTTATGAACCCTTGTAGATACCAAGTTATATCGAAAATGTCATGATGACATGTTTAGGTTGAATTTAGGAGCTTGCAGAAATCCCTAACTTGCGCAGATCATATCTCTAAAAATATTGTTAACCAAGATTTGAAAATTTTCCATGACTTTCCTTAGGATTTTGGCTTCGCTCTATAAAAATTTCATTTTCTGAACCCTTGTAGAAAAACATTTATATCAAAAATACCACAATGACCCGGTTGGAGTAGCGAAACCCTAGAATCCAAAGCTCTGATACTAAATGTTATGAAACCAACTCCAAAAATAGAAGGAAAGAGATATCGAAACCTTAGAATCATCCACTTCGAGGGGGAAACCTCAAATAAATTACATAAATGAACAATTCTTTGATGATACAAATGACCAAAATCTCCTTCTATATATAGGAGTCCATGTGACCATAGTATAATCCTAGCTGACCTAACAATAATAATGTAAGGGGACAATAATAAGAATATTGGGGTTACAGAGGTACTAAAATAACAATAAGGGGGCTACACTAATAAAAATAAGGGACTAAACTAGTAATATAGGGACCTAACACCCTCTCCCTTTAGCTATCCTAACATAAATTAGGTCTTGCATCCATTATTATTTTAGTTACAAGTAAAAACATGCAAATATCCATGACTAAAATTAGTCATATATCCATGCTTATAACTAGCATATAAACATATAAATAACCATAAGATAATATCCATTAAAACCACATAATAACAAATATATTTACTAATCAAAATAAAGAGAACTTAACTTTCATCAAACATAGGCAAGAGACAAACAAGTTTGGGACTTCCACGTACCACCCGACCATAGACGGATGAGCCAAAACTTTCTTTCAACCATTCACCACTGTGACATATACAAAGCATGAATGTGGGATGTCATGGTATCAACAAATCCAAAACAACCAAGGGAATCTAGAGGTTAAACCACCTCCACCCTCCCCGTACCATGATCTCACCTAAATCGTCCTCGAGATCACAAAACCAAACTGGGCTTGGAATTCCTCTAGATTTCTTCACCATCCTTGAAGAATTGTGAGACCACCTCCGCCCTAGATTGCGAAACCTTCTGGAAATTCCAAATATATAAAAAAAGAACAATACAATCACACCATGGCTCTAGGTAAATAGCAAGGTAGGGTTGAAAACCACTGTCAAACCCTATAAAAACCATGACCTGGACAACGAAAGAACCAAATAGCAACATGCACATACCATGCATGTCAAAACCAGCTAGGAAATAATACATGCAATCTGTTACCTACAAGGATTCCTACTGAAACTTGCTTGTTCCAAGATTTCATTGTTTTCCTTTCCTTTCCTTGTCCTTCATTTGCTTGCTTGATCTCTTTCTCCTTTTGGTGCTCTTCTCCTCTCTGAGACTAATTTTGAAAATGAATGGACAAAATATTACCAAGTGATCCTTATAATATTTTTTTTTAATGTGGCCTCTATTTTCTTCAATTTTCCATTATTTTCCTTAATTTTCCTCCTCACATACAACCTCTGACCTTTCACCATCCTTTTCTCCTAATTTCCTTTATTTTCATAAATAAATGTGCCAAAATTACTTTTTTTGTTTTTAAAGCCTTATCCATTGCCTTTACCAATTTCCATTAGCCATAAACATATCAACTGATTCTCACTAGGACATCTTTCCCAACATTCAACTTGGAATAAGTGTCCCTTAATCGTGGTATTATTTTTTCCTTTATTAACTTTTATTAAATGAACTTTTATCCTAGGTCTATTACAACTAATTTAAAGTAGAAACCCTGGTCTCTTTATCCTCAATGAAGAGAATCAACTACATACATAAGAAGTGACTAGGGATTTCAAGATCAACCGACCTGTAAGGGAGGAAGCCGAGTTCCTCAATGGATGAGTAGGCTTTCATATTGACTATAAAAAAAATCATTCGAAAATGCAAAGGTTTAGTGTACCTTAGAATTAACAACAATAGGAGTTATGAATTGTGTATAATAAAAAGAGAAAATATTAACAAAGAGGAGACTATAAAACAATTTGGTGAAGATTATACCTAAGGAAAAAATAACCATGTCTAAGGACCCATATCCTTGACCTATAACATAATACAAACTCTATCAAAAAAATTTCAAAACAATATCAAATTAACAAGCTCTAGTTGGGTCAAAACCTTCATAAATGAGTAAAAATTTGACATAAGTGTAACTATGACAAAGTATCTACATATGTAGGCATGAAAAATATATCTATAGAACCTTCATATATAGTTTAAAATCATAAAACATATACAACCATAAATAAACATAGATGATGGTGGGGCCCATTTGGTGGCCTAGGGACTTTTAATTTATAGTTTTCATAGAGTATGAGCCTGTGGATGTGGATATATATCATGATTTGATAATAATTATCATGTAAAGGCTCAAAAGACTAGTGAGATAGAGGAAACACTTTTTAATAACCAAATATCATATGCCATATAATAATCATCTTGTAAAGGCTCAAAATCATAGTGAGATAGAGGAAAATATTTTCAATAACCAAATATCATAAGACATTAATAGAGTTTGGTAAATAATGTTGGGCTAAGACTAGTCATAAAAGAACAAAGAGAGAGAGAGGAAAAATTTTATGGTATGATTACAAGTCATATCAATAAAGCTAACTTTATTCCAAAACTTGTATGAATTCAATAAGAGATAAAATGAATATTTAAGCCTAGCTATATATGTACATGATTAAATTCAAGTTGAAATATATGATGGTTAAAATACTCCATAGTGAATTTAAGGGTAATTTTATTTTAATACGCCATCTGCACAAATCACAGGTTGAAGAATGTCATGGAAAAAATTAAGGAAAACCTAAAATATATGAGTTATAAGGTGAGAAAGGCTTATGTTTAAACTTAAAAATAGGTTTTTACCCAAGTCTTAAGAAATCAAAATTGGTCAATGATCAACTAGTTTCATAGTATCAAGTCATAGTCTTGTGGAGTACCACTTGCGTAATTGAATTTAGTTAGCAAGATGTTTTTTTAGGTTCATTAATGTGTGATATTAACGATAAATATGCCCTAAAAAACCATTATAAACAAAATGAAAAATGAAAAAAAAAACCAATAAATGATATCAAAGAAAAAAGAAATATATAATTTAAAATAAATGGGAATGAAAAGCTATTAAGAAAAAATAAATATTAATATATAATGGAATAAAATATTATAGTTATGACATGTGAGGAGCCAACCTAGGGTCCTCAAAGTAAAATTAAATATATCTAATTTCAGAAGGAAAATAACATGCTTATAAAAAAATAATTATTTGACAATAACATATAAATAAAATTTTATAACACGCTTATGAAATTTGAAAATTATGTAAACTTAGTTTCAGTTAACATACTATCCCACTACTTGGGATTCTCTCCCACAAGGCTCCTCAATATTTTGTTGAGACTCGTGTTCACAACTTTAGTTTTCCCATCATATTGTGGATGATAGGATGGACTGAAGTTCAATTTTGTCCCAAGCTTCTTCCACAAATTCCAATAAAAATTTCCTATCAACTCGGTGTCCCTGTCAGACATCATACTCTTTGGAAAGCCATATAATCAAACAATTTCATTGAAAAAAATGGGCCACATTTGTGGCATCACTAGAGTTGCAAAATGGAATAAAGTGAGCCATATTCGTGAATATTCACACAACCACAAGTATGGATTCCTTACCTCACGATCCAAAAAAAAAAAAAAAAAAACCATACTCACTGAGTCCCATGGTGTGCTAGGAATGGGAAAAGGAGTATACAATCCAATGTTTTGATTTCTCCACTTCACATGTTCACATGCTATGCATTTTCCTACATATTTCTACATATTAGCTCTCATATTTGGCAGGAAGAAGAAGTGTTCTAGCTTCCCAAGTTCCTTGTCCACACCAAAATGCCTTGTGAATTCTCCATTGTGCTTTTCCTACATCAGATTCTCTCTCATTGATCAATGAGGGGTACATAAATTACTATTCTAAAAAAAAAACCATCCTACAACATGAATTCCCTCCATGGGTTGTTATCTCTATTCATGGGATTCCTGCATGCTTTTAAGGCCTCTCAGAAATAAACATCATCCTCATACAAGTACTTCAAATAATCAAAGCCCAAAATTTGTACATGGCACTCCTATATGATGAAAATCCTTCTCCTCAAAGCATCAACTACATTTTTCTCTTATCTTCTCACATGTTTTAGAACAAAGGTGAAACTTTGTAACAATTCCACCCACTTCGCATTCTTATGGTTCAACTTGCATTGCTTCATTATACAATATAGTGCAGAATTTTCAGAGAAAAAAAAAACTCCTTGGGCATCAAGTAGTGTCTCCAATGCTTCAAGGCTTGAACCACCACATAGAATTCCTTATCATAAGAGGAGTATTTTTTATTTAAATAATTAAACTTATCATTGAAATATGCAAGAGGTTTTCCTTCTTTACTCAATACTGCTCCAATGGTTGTACCACTAACATCACATCTAACATAGAAAATTTGATTGAATTCTGGTAGCTTCAATATTGATTTCTCAGTGATATTTTTATTCAAGAGATGGAAACTTTTCTCCATTGCTGCTATCCAAAAAAATGGTTGTTTGTCCTTGTTAATTATTTCAATGATGGGTGCAAAAATAACACTGAAAGTCTTGATGAATTTCCACTAGAAGCTAGCTAAACCATGAAAACTCCTAAATTAAAAAATTTTCTTGGGTGAAGGGAAACTTATAGTCACCTATACTTTCTCCACATCCATTTTCAGCCCAAAATTTGAAATGAAAAAGCATAAATATACCATCTCAAGCCTCATGAAAGTACATTTCTTCAGGATATAAATAGTTTCTCTTACTGCAACCTTTAAAGAACATACCTTACATCCCTCAGGTGTTCTTCCTTTTTTCTTCTGAAAATAAAAATATCATCCAAATAAATAATAACAAAAATATTGAAAACCTCCTTCAAGACATCGTTCATCAACCACATGAAGCTACTTGGTACATATGTGAGTCCAAATGTCATGACCAAAAATTCATATAGTCCACTATTTGTCTTGAATTTTTTCTTCCACTTGTCTGATTCTCTAATCCGAATTTGATGGTAACCACTCTTCAAATCAACCTTTGAAAAGTAGGTTTCCCCGCTCAAACAATCCGTCATTTCATCCATTTATGGTAATGGAAATATGTACCTCATTGTAATATTGTTGATTGCTCTAGATTATGTGCACATCCTCCATTCCCCATATTTCTTTGGACTAAGTACCCAAAGGACAACACATGGACTCAAGCTCTCACTTATCAACCCCTTGTCCAACAGTCCTTGAGATTTCTTCCTTATCTCTTCATTCTCCTTGGGTGTCATTCGGTAAACAACTTTTTTCAAAAGTATTACTCCTAGTATTAGGTCTATGTGATGGGTGATACTTCTGTTAGGTGGCAGCTCACTTGGGAAGTCATCTACCGTGACATCACTAAACTCTCAAAACATCTCCTTAATATTGACAGGTAAATATGCAATTTTAGTGTGTAAAAGAATTAACTTTGGTTTTTACACCACCGCATAGGTGACCTCTTCTTTCTCCATTTGTTGCAAAAAGTTGTTGTGAAACCAGCTCCAAAAATAGAAGAAAAGAGATATCAACGCCTTATAAATAAGCCACTTCGAGGGGGAAACCTCCAATACATTACATGAATGAACAATTCTTGAATGATACAAATTACAAAACCTCCTTTCTATATATAGGAGTCCATGGGGCCACTATGTAATCCTAGTGGGCCACAATGTAATCCTAGTCGACCTAACAATAATAATTCAAGGGTACAATAATAACAATATGGGGGTTACAGGGGTACAATAAGGGACTATACTAGTAATATAGGTACCTAACATGCCCCTCCCCTTCAAAAAAGTGTTGTCCTAAATGCTTGAGTAGCTCTGAGTGCTTTTGTATAAAATTCTCATCCTCCCATGTAGAATCTTCAGTGGGTAAGTTCTTCCACGTGATGAGATACTCTGAAATTCATCGATTTCATAGCTGTCAAGTTCTTGTTTCTGTGACCGCTTCAGGTTCCAATATGATTTTTCCTTCCTCATCAAGTTCTGTAAATATTGTTTCAACTGGAATATTTTCACCTATAACCTTATTTAAGCATGAAACATGGAAAATTGGATGCACTGGTGAAGAAGCAGGAAGCTCCAATTTGTATGCCACAGTACCAATCTTTTGCAACACCTTGTAAGGACCATAGTAATTTGGCAATAATTTATTATCCTTATTAGCTTTCTTGAGGGAAATTTGTTTGTATGGTTGTAGCTGCAAAAATACCCAGTCTCCTACATCAAAACTTCTCTCGCTGCGATGTTGATCTGCCTGTTGTTTCATTCGATTTTGTGCCAAATTCAGGTTATCCTTTAAGATTTGGAGAACTTCTTGTTGATGCTTAATGTGATCTTCCACTGTTTGAACCTTCGAATTTTTTCTTAAAGATGATGTGATGGATGGTGGATGATATCCATAAAGTGCCATAAATGGGGTCATTTTTGCTGCAGTATGGAAGGAAGTGTTATACCACCATTCAACGAGAGTTAACCACTTGACCCATTGTGTTTTTTTATTAGATACAAAAAAATAAATATATCCTTCCAAACATTTATTTACTATCTCAGTTTGACCATCGGATTAAGGATGATAAGATGAGCTATGAGCTAATTGAGTACCGAAATAAGAAAATAACTCCGTCCAAAAATTTCCAGTAAAAATGGGACCTCTAAAAATTTTAGCTTCTGAACCTTCGTAGAACAAAAGTTATAGTGAAAATGCCACGATGACCTATTTGGAGTAGGGAAACCCTAGAATCCAAAGCTCTAATACCAAATGTTGTGAAACCAGCTCCAAAAATAAAAGGAAAGGGATATCAATGACTTAGAAATAAGCCACTTTGAGGGGGAAACCTCCAATACATTACATGAATGAAAAATTCTTGGATGATACAAATTAAAAAACCTCCTTGCTATATATAGAAGTCCATGGGGCTACTATGTAATCCTAGTGGGGCCACAATGTAATCCTAGATAACCTAACAATAATAATTTAAGGGCACAATAATAACAATATGGGGGTTACAAGGGTACAATAATAATAATAAGGTGGTTACACTAACAACAATAATGGACTATACTAGTAATATAGGGATCTAAAAAAATTCCTTTCCTCATCATAATAGTTCTTTTGAGCTACTTGTCCCAACTTTAATTTCTTCCTTCAAGGATATAAGAGTTTGCTTCATGCTATCATTTTCAAACTTATAGGTATTTTTCTCTCCATCATGCACCACTTTCTTATCAAATTTCCAAGGTAGTCCCAAAACAAGGTTGTAGACATCCATTGGAATGATGTCACAAAATATCTTATCCTTATTTCATCCTATTTGGAAACCCACTTCACTCTAGTCACCCATTAACAATTGGTGACCTTTCTGCAACCATAAAACTTTATATGGTGTTGGGTCCTTCAACCTTTTCAATCCAAGTTTTTCCACTATTTCTGTGGAAACTAAATTTTTATTGCTTCCACTGTAAATCACCACTTTGAAGGATTTCCTCCGACTTTGAAAATTGTCCTAAACAAATCTATTCTCTCTGTTAGTTCAATGGTTTCTTTGGTTTGTTTCAACAAGACCTTATTCATCGTTAAATTTTCTCCCATCTCTGGTGCATTTTCTGCCACAACTTCCTTTACTTATGCTACTTATGGCTGAGCTACATATGCATCTCTTTGTCCTCCATTTTCATTCTCAGGACACTCAAAATATTTGTGACCCAACTTCCCACAATTATAGCATTGGTATAGAGTCTCTCTTCCTCTTCCTCTACCTCAACCTCTCCATTAAGGTCTTCCTCCTATGGAGTCACCTTATTTCTCTTATTGTCCTTGTTTTTTTGGGTTATTGGAATCATTATTTTGAGCTAAATTTTTCCCTCTTCCATTTTTCTATCCTTTTCCTTCGGAAAAACCACAACCTCTGCTTGAATTCTACTTCCTCATTATATTTTCTTTTACTTCAAGGAAAACTAGTATGTTTCTTCCATCATCGTAGGAGAAAGCATGTTTATTTAATATTGAATCACTAGCTTCAATCAATTGATATACCTTGTTGTCATCTCTGGGGTGTCCTCTACATAACCCATCCTCAAATTGACCCTGTAAAACTCCTTAGTATACTCTCTCAATGTCAACAACATTTTCTTGAGGTTATGCACCTCTCTATAGAGGCATACATGATAGTCTTTTAGCATAAAATTCCCCTTCGTATTTTCTACCATCATGTCCCAATTTTTAATCGATGGTTTCCCTGCTCTCTCATTTCAGGCTTCACATTTCCCACCATAATTCATGGTGGCCTTTTAACCTAGATAAAAAAACAATTTACCCTCTTATCTTCTTCAATCTCCACATACTCGAAATACTTATCTAGTTCACTAATCAAATCCATCAAATTGTCCTTTACCCAACTTCCATCATGGGTATACAACTTAGGTTTTGGTATCAAACATGAGCTTAATTCCAACCTCAATAGTTTAACTTCCAAATCTTCATCCATAGGTGATTCTCTTTTTGTTGTAGCTTCTTCCTCTGATTTTCTATCATCTCCAGCTTCAGATTATCACTTCCTGTAGGTTTCCATGCCTTCCAAATGAGCTTGCAATCTTTGTATCTCTTCTTGGAGTTCTTCATTAGCTACGAGTCTCCCTCCATGACCTCGTGTTGTAATTCCTTGTGCTTCCACCCCACTTTATTATAGACAACACCACCAATGTCGAACACAACTCTGCCACATACGTGGCTCTACCTCAAACACACTCTAATACCAAAAATTGATGGAAATGGTAAAATTGAAAGGTGAAATTAGATGAAATTCAAACCAAATAAAAATGATTGTAGAAGCTACGAAATATTTTCGTAGTGCCATTTAAAAAACTTGTAGGGGAAACAAAATATTTTTGTATTGCTTCTAGAAACTAGGTTTTCATATTTTGGGAAGGTGAAGTGACTCTTTTCTCTATGAAAATGATCTCTCACTATATTAACATGTCTCCCACACTCAAGGAATGATATATCTCATCTCTCTTACCAAAGGTCATTATCACACCCCCAAAAAAAATTGTGACAACATTAAGACCAGAGGCTCTATTTCAGCATTCAAACATACTCAAATTCTCATGCATTCCTACTCAAAGAATTATATCCTCCTACCTCTCTTCATCCAACATTCCCTTTACTAGATTTTAAGGTATGAATTTTAGTTGGGAAAAGAAAATTCTACCTACAACATATAAAAACAACAACCTCATTTCATAATACAGTTTAGGTCATGTTCACAAGCACATATAACAACCATAACTCATAAATAAAAATGTCTTCAAGCACATAACAATACAGGATTTGGTCACTCAAATTCTGGAATGCAATCAAAGGTACAGACAATTATAATTGAGAGATAATAACAAAAATTTATGGAATAAATCTGTTGCACACAAATTCTTTTATTTATTTCACATGTACAAACTTAGAGCCAGGAGAATAAATCCTTCCTCTCCAATCAATGTCTCCTTTATGCACAATATTTGCAACGAAATCACTTCCCTTTCTCTCTAATTGAGGGAATTAAAAAATACAACAAAAAAATGATTCTTGCATTCCAAGAGTCTTCAAATTATTCAAATTTTGTATTTACATTAAGTATTTAAGTTCTCATAAAAAATGGCCAAATAAATTTTCCAGCTCAACATGTAGCCAATCCACCACATTTCCAAGCCCCCTTTATTTTTTCACCACAAGCTTGATCTAATGCTCCTACATCACATGTTTACCATGGTGAGCAGGTTAAAGTGGGTAAATGTGAGGTGGGGTGCTACATATAGATTTCCTATTGATGAGTAATGATAAGCTAAATCTATGTACATCAGACCATTTTGTAATCAATTTCTCACTAACTGGAATCCCTCTATACATTCTATATATGTTTTAAATTATAAAATATATGTGTTATAAATTATAACATATATACATTACAAATTTAGACTTATATATGTTTTGAATTAGAACATATATACATTATAAATTTGTGAATAGTTAAGGAAGATATCTTAGCCAAAATTAAAAAATTATGAAGTACCATATTGCACTCATCCTCCAATACTTTTATTTTCCTATTATATTTATTAGAATATCCATTGAAGCTCCATACAAGTAAAATATAAGTTTCATTATTTTCTATAAGGGAGTGCTGTATTCACAAGACCTAATATATGCCCATAATTTTACACAATAGGAAACAAAGTTGGTCATAGTGATTTTTCATGTCATTAAGCTCTAGAGAGACTAAGAAGATAATCTAATTCTCATCTAAATTTATACTTTAAAAACATAAGGGAAAAAACTCTAAATTTATACTTTAAAAAAATAAGTAGACAAAGTACAGTCAAATAATTCCAAACAATTGACCTCCACTGCTATTAGGGGGTAAAAAATATGCTTATAGCTAAAGACCACATAAGAGCTAAGCAGAAGCAATTCCAGGTTATGACTAAGCGAAATTTATAATAAAACCCAATTGAAAATTCCACTCTTACATTAAATATAACATATATAATGGTACAAAAATTACAATATCTATGATTGTATAAGTGTTATGATGGTATTTGATTTATATCTTGTTATCCTAAGTTTGGAATCCCATTTGGCTTTGATAAACTGCATTCAAAAATTTATATTATTCATTGTAAACTAACTAACGAATTTCCAAAGACATACTTTTCCTTCTTTTCTTAAAGGTTTCACTTTCTATTTAAGAGGACATCTTGTTCAAATGATGAGTACCTTTAAGAGCATGAAACTATTTAAAATGTAAATACTCCTTTTGAATCATAATATGAGTCATGTGAGATTTTCTCAAAAAATGTGAAGGGATAATGCATCACCTTTATTATTATTGTGTCTCTGATCACACATAATTTCCTTATTTATCTTTAATCAAGAACCTTAAACTTTTAATAAAAATGTAGAACGTCATCTTGATTAATGATAATTTCATTAGATTCTATAAACATGAGGGCTTCACTAACAAAGAAATACCATACCACGTGTGACCATATTGGGGCATAAAAAAATGAGAAAAAAATGAAATGATATATTTAGCATATAATAGGGGAGTAAATGGGTTTTATATGTTTTATAGCAATGATTTTATTATAAAGTATTATTTATACAATGCATTGACCATGTAGAGGCAAAAAACAAGCAGGCTGGAGAACTATAGGTTCAGGAGTATTGTGGGAGTATTGAGACTTGGAGGGAAAAATAAAAAACTATGGTATTATTATGTCTATTAGCTTAATATTCAAGCCTATGGCCCTAGTATTATGAAATTCATCGTAATGTTAACTCATTAAAGTAAGAGTGACATTCTCCTTTATATTTAATTTTCATACTTATACATAGATTTTTAACATTAACATGAAATGAATCATGATGTTTGAGAGTGGTTCGGACCTCATTAGCTTTCATATGGAGAATGTAAAATTTTAGATCTCACTGAAAATCTAATGGACTTATCATTTTTTCAGGATTTCAGCATGGGGGATATTGCAATGCTTCCATTGGATTTTGAGATGTACTAGGATATGAAAATCACATTTAATAAGAGCACCAAGATCTCTATGCACCTTGATGCTAGTGACATTGGTTTTCAAACTCCTCTATAATGACTGTTGTGGTGGTTTTGGTGCACGAGTGTACCAAACACACTGGTGCTTGGTAGGAGTGGTTGCAACCTACAAGCTATGTCAGAGGCAGAAAATATGGTTAGCAGGTTAGTGAACACATGCCAATATATATATATATATATATATATATATATATATATATATAACACTAAATTATAGAATGTAGTATGCTGCATATAAGAAGAAGAAACACAGCTAAACTAAACAAAAACACAAGCTCAAATGATTCAAATGAGACAATAATACAAACAGTGGAATAATCCCCACTTATTGACAACTATTAGTAAAAGAAAGGTAGAATGTTACACACTTTCCAAATTATCCTTAGAACTATGGAGTTCTAAGACCCAGTGCAAGGAGGTTTTTACCCTTGAGATGATTCTACAAGGGCTCTCTCTTCTCCTAAGGGATTGAAGTTGATGGGTTTCCAATAACTGAGTCCTCTAACTCTATTGCTATGGGTCGAATCACACACTGTTGGTTTTCTCATGGGAAATTTGGCTAGCATAACAAAGTGTTCTGATTTTGTTCTTCTCATGGTGGCAATTTATAGGAAAATTCAAATCCTTCTTCCCTCTGTTGTTACACATGTGGATAGTGACCCAATAGTGCGGGTTGATTTCTTTGTATGCCCACTTAATTGCTTTGTGTGCTCACTTGAGGTCCCAAGGTGGCTCTAGGCGGCTGTCCCTAGGCAGCCTCGTGTGGAGGATTTTCTCCTGAAGTGTGTCAAGTAGTCTCGGATGGTGACTTCAACAACTCCGAGGACCGCGTGGCTTTTTGAGGGAAAACCGCACAGACCCACGTGCCTATCAAAGAAAAATGTGTGAAAAGCACATTTTGTCTTTGTATTTGGTGCACATTTTGCAATTTTTCCTCTTGACCTTAGAGATTTTAAAATTTTTCATATTCTCTAATGTTTCTCAGCCCTGTAAATCCTTCTGCTTGACATTTCATAATGTCATTTTTTTGTCTGATTTTCCATTGATAACATTTTCCCCCTAATGTGTGAGATATAGGAAGAACTATATAGCTGAAACAAGTTATAGTTTTATGTTCTGTGTAACCGGTGTCGAGAGAGAGAGATACATGCGTGTAGCCCAAGGTTGGAAACCCCTTACAATGGGTAAAAGAGTGACCATGTTCTATCAGAAACCTGCAAGAAATAGTATGATACAATAAACACAATTTTTCTATGAGTTGAGCATGTCCCATGTTGATAATGCTTTGGCTAGCTAGATCAATCTATCTGACTGGTAAATTTTATGTCTATGTCACTAATATGGTAGTGATATGTTGATTTGGATGATGTGAACGATTGTTGATGCTCTCATGGGAATTTTTTCTTTGATAATAGGTGGAATGTGGTGCCCACATGCATAATCTCGGTATGGCATATAAATACTCATTGTATGCATGGGTTTATGATTGGGACCTTCCCGTGTAAGAATTTATGAAAGATATGCTTATAATGGCATGGGTCTTCAAAGAATCTAGGAAAAGTGCAGTGGCTGTAAAGTACGATACCATATTGACATGAAAGCTTCTGTTGTAGTCGAATTTCAGGAGGATCAATGACATCTATGGGATAAAATGATTCCCATAGTGCCACCCGAGGATGCCCTTATTTGGGTGAGGGGCCATCCAAGGTACTGCTTCCTTTTTGGAAAATGGATGTTGTATTCGACAAAAAGGAAGCCTCAACCGAAAGAGAGAACTTTTGATGCAAGGGAAAAAGGTATCTAATTTTATAGTTTTAACATAGGAATGATGGCGAGGGATGACTGGAAACTGAAGATGGGAGTTCAAGACCCCAAAGTTGGAGCATGAAAAAAGCAGTTTGGCTGCATTCATAAATATTTTTGATGAGGAAATCCCTAGATTCGATAGGACGTCCAGGGTGGGTATATGTTGCTTATGAATTTTATAGTGGCTTTGCGTGAAAGGTGTGATGCTCCGACAAAGGGTGACTAGGGATTACTGCTATGGGAGAAAAATGGGTGGATGAGTGGGGGACTATTCTCCATTTGAGATCTTTGTACACTTTCCAAAAGAATAAAAAGTGGGATTGGATCGTACAAAACACAGAGACAGGAGCCCCAAAAACATGAAAATGCTTGTTCACTAATGATGTGAGGAAGGTGTTTTCGGTAAAGATGGGGGCCCCATTGGTTGGTCTCTGTGTGGGGATGATGAAGTGGATGGAAAATATCACATATGGGCTATATTGATGGAGTGGTGGTAGTGATCTGATCACTCATCGAGTACCACTCTAACCATCATTAGAGGAAAAATTCTTAGACCATACACAAAAAATTTTCTTTTCATTAGCAGTGAACATTTCTCTAGTTCCTTCATCCTATGCAAGTAACACGATTTTACCTAAAAATGCAGCCTCTCTGATTTGAGATCCATCATCGGAATTCTTCGCAAAATGTGTATCAAATTTACTAATGTCCATGAAAATGTGGATATCAGATCTATAGAATAGAAACGAAAGGCACAGACCAGATCAAATATTCAAGACTTTTAATATGCAGCTTGTGATGGAAGAATAATTGTTAGAGTAATCACCGCACCTCTATGGAATCTGTAATTCCCACCCAGGAGATCTTAGTTACCGGTTTGAAATTTTACCAAGACCTATGGGTTTTGGTGTAACAAAAAACCTCTTCATGGTATCAGAGCAAAAAATAAGCCTCAACCGAAAGAGTGAACTTTTGATGCAAGGGACAAAGGCCTCTAATTCAATATTTTTAACATATTAATGATGGCGAGGGATGACTCGAAACTGAAGATGGGAGTTCAAGACCCCAAAGTTGGAGCATGAGAAAATCAGTTTGGCTACATTGATAACTATTTCTGATGAGGAAATCCCTAGATTCGATAGGACGTCCAGGGTGGGTATATGTTGCTTATGAATTTGATGGTGGCTTTGCATGAAAGGTGTGATGCTCCGACAAAGGGTGACTAGGGATTACTGCAATGGGATAAAAATGGGTGGATGAGTGGGGGACTATTCTCCATTTGAGATCTTTGTACACTTTCCAAAAGAATAAAAAGTGGCATTGGATCGTACAAAACACAGAGACAGGAGCCCCAAAAACATGAAAATGCTTGCTCACTAATGATGTGAGGAAGGTGTTTTTGCTAAAGGTGGAGGCCCCATTGGTTGGTCTCTGTGTGGGGATGATGAAGTGGATGGAAAATATCACATATGGGCTATACTGAAGGAGTGGTGGTAGTGATCCGATCACTCGTTGAGTACCACTCTAACCATCATTAGAGGGAAAATTCTTAGACCATACACAAAAAAATTTCTTTTCATTAGCAGTGAACATTTCTCTAGTTCCTTCATCCTATGCAAGTAACACGATTTTACCTAAAAATGCAGCCTCTCTGATTTGAGATCCATCATCGGAATTCTTCGCAAAATGTGTATCAAATTTACTAATTTCCATGAAAATATGGATATCAGATCTATAGAATAGAAACGAAAGGCACACACCAGATCAAATATTCAAGGTTTTTAATATGCAGCTTGCGATGGAAGAAGAATTGTTGGAGTAGTCACCACACCTCTATGGAATCTGTAATTCCCACCCAGGAGATCTTAGTTACCGGTTTGAAAGTTTACCAAGACCTGTGGGTTTTTGTGTAACAAAAAACCTCTTCACGATATCAAAGCCTAGACCCAGGTTTGATTCCCCCGAGATGTGTTTGACAGGGGTGTTGATTCTCGTAAGCTACGTTTGAGGGGGGATGTTGGAGTAATCACCGCACCTCTATGGAATCTGTAATTCCCACCCTAGAGATCTTAGTTACTGGTTTCGATGTTTACCAACACCTATGGATTTTGGTGTAATGGCAAGCCTCTTCAGGCTAACTATGTGCATGTACACCAACAAGAATTGGGCACAGGGGTGGAAAAGTAACAAACATTACCAATGCTGAAATGCTCATGGAGAGTCTGCATGTTTCCTTGCTTGCTCTTTAACCCTCTTATAGAATATCATTTACATATATATTTCACATTAAAAACTTCTGCAAAGCGAGTTCTCCAAATAAAACAATCTAAACATTTGTTTTGGAAATTTCTGTGGAATCTCTAAGAGAAGGAAGAATGGATATATTATGAATTTTATCTCTCTTCTTCTGAGATATCGCATTGTGTTAGAAAATTGAAATATTTTAGATTTCACACAACAAATCATACTTCATTTTTTTTTTATCATTATGCTTAAATATATAGGATGAAAATCATTGATTTCCACAGATCCAGATCCTAAGAAAGTGGATCTACGATTGCAATATAAGATAACGAAAACTCATACACATGGGAAACAATCACATCTAGAATAACACCTCAAAATAATCACTGATAACCTATAATACACAGGACACACATGACATGGAAGCATTAATTCCAACACCCTCCCTTAATGCTTACATGTAGAAAATATATAAAATACACATTACAACAATAAATGAATATGTGTCATATTTGTCTAATATGGTCATCACTAACACTCAATCCACTTTGAAATCTCACGATTTCCGCTCTTTTATTAACCACACTTTTGAGCCTCCCACTTGATCCATTTAAGACATAACCACTTCAAACCA
This sequence comes from Pinus albicaulis, assembly GCA_034641835.2. Taxonomy (NCBI): domain Eukaryota; kingdom Viridiplantae; phylum Streptophyta; class Pinopsida; order Pinales; family Pinaceae; genus Pinus; species Pinus albicaulis. Next base: position 691,802,217 of record CM076576.1, on the reverse strand, counting down.
TCATTGACATACTTTGCAGAATTGATGCTTCTCTACCTTCCAGAGTGCAACAGGCCAGTCTTGATACTGAAACATCTTATATAGATTCCACCATCTATGAATCAATGGCCCTCCAAAACCTTCATCAATTATCTAGGATAGCATTCTGGATGGAGAATGTCTTCAGAAAAAAATTATACAAATTGACCTTATATAAAATGGAGAATGTCTTCAGCATTTCATCAAGTTACATGCCAACGTTTTGATGCCAAAAATAGCAATTACATGGAAATTTAATGTGAAAAATGGGAAAAATGCAGAGTTTTAAACCCCCTTTTTATACGTGTATGCACCAAAACATTTAAATTCACTAATGGTGAAAAGAAATCAAATCCCCCCACTACAAAATATGTGCATTATTAACGTTCAAAGCCGACAGGTTAATGAAGAGATTATTTGAAATTATGATCTTTGTAGATCCTCTCACAACATCAATGAAACCACCTACACATCTAGATAAGGAGCAATGACCAATCCAAATGTTGGATGATGAAATGATTGAAATCCCATCGCCACCTAGTATCCATTTTAATGAATACAGAAATGGAGAAATCCTCACAAGAAATCCACCTCAATCAGTGAATTTAGTAATAATTATCACTTTTTCTGCACTTGGCATTTTATCTGAAGAACTCATTATTCTCCATATTCACCACCACCATGAATATTTATAATTGCCAAAACTTCTCCTAGATGTCTTGAAATGAAAATGCAATCAACACTGAAGTTTGGGGTGATGGTAGCGCTAAAACCTCCTTAACCATTTAATAGAGTGGGATGAGAACCATCAAGAGCAATGTATTTCTTGGATATAATGAACATTGGTATCTGAGTTCCATCCCTGCTAGTTATGAAAATCTGTTTAGCCTCAAACTTCATTCGATCAAAGCCTAGAAAAACAATCTCTCTAAAAACTACTAACTCTGGTTTTTCCACATCTAGGTTGCATTGATAGATAATCCTAGGGGTAAGAAAACTTGTAAAACCAATAAATATCTCCTTGTCTTCATGCCTTCCTAATATTCCAGAAACTAACCCAATATATATTGGAAAATTATGAAGCAAATCTCCATATTGCAAGTCTCATATTTTCAAATCATACTTGAAATCGCTTGAATAGCTTAATAACAATCAATTTCCATTGACATAGAAAGCTGATTCAAGTAAGTCCTTCGCTATTCTCCAACAATGTCATTCCATGCTTCTAGCTGCATAAGGTCTACATGGACCAATTAATACCTAGGGGTAGTTTTATTGGTTCAAAAAGTGAACAGTGCACCATCATTTGCAACAGGAGCATACTCTGCTTCTTGAAAACATGTTTTTGGAAATTTGGAATCCGCACAAGATATATACGTAACATAAATTTGGTGGAAATGATCACAAAAACTCCACATATGATCACAACATCCTTCATGGAATGAGGAACAAAATATGTGTACCCAATCCGAGATTGTGAAGAACCTACTGCAATTCCTTAGGAGAGATGTACCCATGTTTGTTTCGATCAAACACTCTAAATGCTTCCATCAGATGATCAGGTGATTCAGGCCCCTCCTCCTGATCACTATTTAATCCAATGTCCTTGCCTACCAATTTGTATAATGAAATAAATTGCTCCAATTTGATACTACCATCGTCACTGGTAAATAGTGGGCCAACCACGGATTCTACATCTTCATCAGTCATCTCTAATCCGATCTTGTTTAAGAAGACACAGAACTCCAAAATTGTGAGCTTCTCGTCTCCATTTTCATCAACAACATAGTAGATTCTCTGGAGTCTCCCAACTTCAGATCAGCCTTATAATTCAATATTATCAGTATGGGGTTGATCATTTGAAACATATAAATCACTTGAGGGACTATGGCCTTCGCTCTGTGTGCACTAAATTTTTTTGGAGCCATGAGATATTTTGGCTCTGATTAGCAGGCTTACACTAAGGGGATCCTTCTAAATTGATTGAAAAATATCCTCTGGAAGCATGAAAAATGGGGGAGAAATCCTACCAAATACGGGAATCTCTCCACTTCCATCACAACACTATGGTGTTGGATTCCATCTAGTCCCCAAGTTAGTTTCTCATCCTGTGAGAAATTCCATTTGTCTTTCTCTCCACTTGTGTTTAGAATGTGGATAAACCTTCCAAAATATAAAAAAGGTAAACAATGTCTTAGTGATAATACAATATTACGTATGACACCCTTGAATCTACGAAGCTATTTCAATATAGAGTAATAATATTTTAATTTATTATCTTCCTCAATCACAATAAAGTCTCTCTCTTCCTCCAGATCATTCACATGTTTCTGAAGATTGGGAAGAGCATGATTAGACTAGAATCAGTAGAAATATTATCTCAGCAGAGTCTCTGGATTACCCTCCTCACCTTACAGCATGTCCATTCACCTGAATATACTCTCCATTAGTTATCCAACGAAACTTGTCACCATCAAAAATTCAGAAATTTGTAAACACAACTGTCTATTGTGGGCACCTGTGTCGATGTATTTTGTATACCCCCATGCTTAATCTGTAATGGCTTCGTTGTAGATTCTCCAATGTTGATGACTAATAAAATATACAATACAAAACTACATCGTTTTACATGATCCATGACTTGGGCATTCAAAGGAACTGAAATACTGCACTTTTCACAAAGGATCTCTCAATTTAAACTCGATATTTTCGCAAAATCAAAGGCGAGGAATTGGAAACTGTAGCAAACTCTAGATAACATGGGTAGAGATGAAACTCAAATTCATGATAAATTCTCCTCAAGTACAGTTTCCAATGAAGGGGGAAGTAGGGGTTGTCTTCCCCATGACTTACCTTGTACCAAAAGTGAAGCTATGAGATGTGTGGTGTTTTAGGTTTGATCCTTCGGTAAAAAAGTGCATTCAGCAATGAAAATTTTGCAAATGAGAAAAATTAGACATTGAAAAAACTTCATGAACTACTTACCAAACCAACACCAAGAACTTTCTTCTCGTAATCATGATTTTCGAATGGTGGATGCAGCCTCCTTCTTCACGAGCTCTTTCACCATATGTCTGCTTGACTTGTGGTGAATTTTGTGGTGCAACTTACAGCACTTCTTCTCCCAATGGCCACTGATTTTGCAGAAACTGCAGAAATTATGTCGTTTCCCATTCAGCTATGTCTTCATGATAAGAGGATTTAGAAGGTTCTCATTCTTATTGGTCTCACTTCTTGTGGAGAAATCTATCTTCTTAACCCTCACTTTCTTTGTGTGATGCTTAACTACATCACGGTTAGAATATCTATGAAAGCAATCATTTATCTTATATGCAAAATAAGAATTTGAATGATTGATATACCTTCCTAACTTGTCCTTGAACTGATGGGGACTAGGTAGCTTGAATCCCTTCTTAGAATCAGGTGATGAAGAGATGACTTTTTATTTATCTACCTTCGAGCATCTTCCTTTCTCTTCCTTTCCATAACCCAAGCTGGCAAATGGTTGTCTCAGTACAACCTCCAATCGTTGGGTGACTCCTTGGCCATTTATGCCAAGTCCACCTCCTCTATACCCCATCTTCGTGAGGATTTTCATGGCAAAATTAGTTTCATATTGAGAGATAATAGAACATGAAGTAACATCATATACCTCGTTTTGAGATGCAACATCCATCGTTTTGAACCTTCTGCAACTTAGCCAATAAGTCCTCTTTGGCTCGTAGCATCTCTTGAAGCTCATGCTTATCCTTTTCAACTACCTACAATAGTCTTCACAATTTTTCATTGTCGGCCTAAATGCTGTCATTTATCTCTTCAATTCTTGCATTATTTTAGCATGCTTCGCTCCTCTGCCCATCTTGCAAAGCAGTCAACTACTCTGATACCAAACTAGATCCGATCATGGTTCAAGTATTACTCTAACCATCATTTACGGTGTGAAGATATTTTAATTGACTGTGGCTTATGCAGGTTTAATTGAGCACATTAATTCATATTATTATAATGCTTAAAACACATAAACATTAGTAAATGAACTTAAAAAAACAAGAATCACATGAAAGTAAATAAGAGAGATACAAATGATGTTGGTAACAGAGTTCACCCTCCATCTCTCTAGGGTTACATATCCAGATCTGCTTCAATTGGAATGAAAATATTCTATATTCCTTCTTCAAAGTAAGCTCTCCAAGATTTTTTACATTCAAGCTCTATGGCTTCTCATTAGCTAAGCACTATGGCTCTCAATAGCTAAGAATTATCTCCTTTCTCCCCCCTTCTCATGGCTCACATAAGGAATATATATAGTTTTCCCTCACCCACTCTCCAACTAAGAGCATTAATTACAAGACCCACAATTGTAGGACCTAATTACAAGGAAGGAACAACAAGATCCATGAAAGTAGGATCTCCAACTATCTCAGACTCATAATTGGGAAAAGTCTCAAAACCACCTAAAGACTCTTCAACCATGCCTTTGATTCTCTCAACCTACAATTGAGAAAAATAGAGGATTGGTGTGAGGTGGTTTCTAACATAAAAACCAATTTCCCTAATTACATTAAATGAATAATATGTGAGACAAATTTCCACTCACAAATATTAATCATTTATATCAAAAGTGAATAATAATGCATGAGTCTAATAAGGGCTCATAAAATGCATAATTAAATGCATGAGAATCTCATGAAAAGAATTAATAATAATTTCACCCACTTAAGCACTTTGTCACCGACTTCAAATCAACATGGTGAAAATCTCTTTCATGTGCAAAGATCCTTTCGGATCAAGTAGGCCAAATGTGAGACACTGTGGTGCGTATTCAATCTGCTTGCAAAATTGTTCGGGAAAGGGGTTTTATTTTGATATGGTAAAACTTGACTTGATGCATGGTGGATGAATGGGCATGAAGTGCTTCCCAGACTGAGGTGGTATGTCCATGGCATCGTATTTTTCTAATGCATCGTCTACTTTTAGTGATTGACGCCATGGAGGGGGAGGCTCTACCGACCAATAATGATGTTCATCATGTGCAAGGTGGGGAGATGATAAACATGGTCGGGTGTTTGGAACCTATGGTTGATTTATTGTGAAGAAATGATGTCAGGATAAGAAGAGTTTCTCTGGGACTCTATCATACCAAGGGTATAATGATACCTACTCTAGCACCTTTGGTACTTGGGGGAATAGATGGTTTGTTGTGTTGTACAACACCTGCAACAAAATACCCCAAGTGAAAGCATATTTCTCATTCAAATATTATTGATGACATGTGGTCAGCCTGTGCACCCGGGATTCACGCTACTAGATTCAGGTAGGCCCTAGAACATCTTGAATTTAATTTTTTCAGTGTGACTGGGCATATTTCCGTACAAACTGGGTTTGTATGGAAACCTAGAAAATTTTTTCCTTTATCGCGCGGGCGATCAAGGCACAGGCACGAAATATCCATGTGAAGTTGAGTATTTGCACATAAATTTCGGGCCTATCATTGCTTTCTGGGCACGACCTCCACACCTATCTAAGATACAGGCACATGATCAGCGTGCCTATTTGAGAAATAGGCATGCTTAAAAGCCAAGGTCATTCTTGGAAAAAGTTTGGAAAATTTTTCAATTTTTTTGTGTTTTGATGTCACTTATGTGTGTCTATTTGGTGACAGGATGTTGTGGAGGGAGAGAGACTCGCCTAACCTCTATATGTCTATGGTACAAGATGCCAATTCTCGACAGCAATTGGAGCGATGGGGTTTTCTCAATTTTCTTGAGAATGACCTCTTGCGATCGTAGGATTGATTACTGTGATACCTAGTCCGCTGCTAGAACATGTGGTGCAGAGTGATCATGCTGCGAGGATATGACTTGGCTATCCATTCAGAGATGGAAATTTATTTTATGGCATGGCTACTACCTCAGGGTGAGGCACTCCCATATCCAGTTCCTCCCGGGAGGGTCGATCTTTGGCAGTTAGTAGATATCCATTGCGGTGGACTGCCTCTCATGGAGGGGTGAATTTTGATATCATCAGTGACATATTTGGCCAATCTTTCTGCTCTGACGATGATTATGCGACTGATGGGATTTTCGTCACCACACAGGGAGTCGGGGCCGCAGATAGGTGTCTTGCGTCGGCTGAGGGTCACGAACTTCTTCGATTTTTACCATCACTGCTATGATGGGATGCTGCCTTAGTTAGAAAAGTTCTATGATGGATCTAAGTTATTCACCTATGCTAGCATCCTTCTAGCATTATATATGAGAGAGTGGTCCTACAACAGCCCATGGTGGCTATGCCTGCAAGGGGACATCAGGATCCTCACATGAGGAGATGGGATCCAGTGATGCCTCGTGGTGGGGGAGGTGCGGTGAGGCGTTACTGGAACACAACCACTGAGGCTTGGTTTGAGGCCAATCCTTAGATGTTCCTCCTCTATCCATATGTTGGGATGGATTTTCGAGGAAACTCGGATATGGGTCTTCCTATTGGATATGCTTGGGGACTAGCAGGTATGATTTTAGTGTTTTATTCTGCATTTGTTGAGAATTTTATGATTTATAGGTGTATTATGATGAAATTTACATGGTTTTGTTACTCTTACAGATGTTGGCGAGGTTGGGCACCCTACAGCTGTGTCGGTAGGACACCAACCAAACCGGAGGGTTCGAGGAGCTCCACCCTCGGCCGGGGGGTAGGGAGGAGGTCTAGTGTAGCCCGAGGGTGGAGTTCCCGGTGATGGGACTGGCCCATATGGAGAGGGTAATAGTTCATTTTCTACTGATTGTGCTGTAGGGATTGCTCACGCTGAGGTGGCAGAGGCCCACATGGAAAAGGTGGCAGAATTGGCTGCCTCAGGGGCCCAGGGCATTGATTTGTGGATGCATGGGGCCAAGTGGACCTTCTAACCTAGTGTATGCCTACTCATGGGTTTGTCGACAATTTAGACGATTTCTGGTTAGAGAATCTAATGGCTCGAGAGATGGGCTATCAGCTTACTCTACACCATGTGGCGGCTTCAGTTTTGACGATTTCCCCAGTACTGGCACTTGGAACAGCCGTGGGTCTAGGTGTCCAACCTGGAGGGGTGCCACCAAAGAGATTTTTGTACACAGGGAAAGCACCCGTTATGAGGATGCTTCCCTTATTGTTGATGACATGTGTATATGTGTTTTTGGCTGACCTATGGGTTAGATACATGACTCATTATTTTGTAGTCAAGCATACATTTTTTGGTATATATGAGAGATGTGTTTTTGCGACTTTATATGGTGTGTCCATTGTTTATATGTTTTCATGGATGTTGTGTATTGCTGATGGATATCTATATTTTTTAGGTTTTTTGTTTTTATGTATGATGTTTTATCCGAGATGCATTCTAGTTTATGATGTGGTTTTCTATGTGATCTGCTATCTGGTTTTGATTTTTTGGTACATGTGTGAATGTAATTTGATCAAATTAACGACTCAATATTTTTTCACACAAATATTTTCTAAACATATGTCAGTCCCGTACCTCAAACTCTTGGTTTAAGTGTGAAACTGCTAACTGGGAATCAAGGTATACATGTAACTGGCGAATGCCTTGATTGAAGGTGTCCAACAGGAGCCCTATGATGACGTCATATTCTGCATGATTTTTTTTTGCTGATTTAATGCATACTCCATTAGTGAATAATGGTATTCAGTCAGGGTGGTAGATGACCCAGGTGGTTGCTGCTAAATGCTGAGACCATCTTGATGTTCCATCAGTAAATCCAAAGTAATGGTTGGGTTGAAGATCCATGTGTGACACCAGAGCACTTTTATAACAAGTCTCTGATAAAAAACAAAGTTTTGGCATTTGCACATTAACTCTAGCGCTGAGCCCTCTTGACCCTTACGGGTAAAATTTCTTGAGGTAAAGACTATTGACAGGGTTGCTCATGCATGTTCTGGTGAGTTCTGTCAAGATGTATTCCGCCTTTAGGAGACATTGTTTTACGATATAGGGAAATTTTCACAAGGTTTTGAATTTTCTTGGCCCTAGGGCTTATTTTGCAACATTGTAGCGAAGGAATAACTCCCCCTTAGTGAATTATCGACGGGTGATCTTGCGACCAAAAGATGATTTCACCCACTTTTTATGGTCCTCGTAGTGCTGGAGAGACTGTCATCAAATTTAGTCGATGAACTATAGTTGTACTAAGCATTGTTCTAGAGGTTGGGTGTCATCAAGGAGTTTGATGGTAGCGTGTAAGTTCAGGATCGCGCGTTCGATGGGAATCATGACTTCAGCCCCTTACACCAATTGGAAGGTTGTGAACCCCATTGATGTTTTTTCTACCATGCGGTATGCCCAAAGGGAAGAGAAAATCATGTGGTGTCAGTTTTTTTTGTGGTTATTCACCATGCATTTTAACATTTTTTTGAGTACTTTGTTCACAGCCTCTACCCGTTCGTTGTTTTGTGGATAGTATAGTGAAGAAAATTCATGTGTGAATCTGAGGTGATGAGATATCTCCTAGAAAACTTCATTTTCGAAGTGTTTTCCATTTTCGGAGACTAACTCTTTTGGTACGCCGAACCAGGCAATAACATGGTTAAATAGAGATCGTGCAATGTTTTCTATTGTGTTGTCGTATGTGGGCATGGCTTCTACCCACTGGGTGAAGTATTCAACGGCCACAATAATGTACTTTTGATTTTCCGACAATGCTGGGTTTCAAGTCATGAAGTTGATCCCCCATTTGCAGAAGGGACCAGCGACGATGATGTGGTGCAGGGGAGCGGGAGGGGCTCTTGCCTTGTGAGCGAAGCGCTGACATTGTCCGCACCTCTTGACTGCTAAAATGCAATCGCTAAATAACGAGGGCCAAAAATATCCTGCCCGTAGGACTTTTTGGGTGGTGGCCATTCCAGAGAGGTGGCCACCATAAGCTCCATTGTGGTAGTCATTAAGGGCTTTCTCATCCTGGTCGTGGGTGAGGCACTTACATAAGATGGTGTTGATGCCCTCTCGGTATAAGATATCTCCCATGAGGAGGTATCAAGGGGCCTAGTGGCGGATGTACCGAAGGTCATCTCAGGTGAGCTGGGGTCTGAAATTTTGGGTTCATAAAAATAGGAGAATATCTCTATACTAAGGGTCGTCGGTCGTTACTAGGAAGATATGTTTGTCTGGTAACGAATCATTGACTGGTGATCCTTTGGTCTGACTTGGGAGGTCCATGATGAACTTGGCTAATATTAAGCCTTTTTTCTCTTGGGGGAGTGAAGTTGTAAGTTGAATTCTTGCATAATGACTATCTAGCAAGCATACTTATGGTTCATTGAATGACGCGTGAGAAGGTATTTGATGGGGTTAATATCTGCGATGATTTTTGTAGTCTTTAAGATAATGTAGTGGCGAAATTTTTGGAATGTGTAAATTAATGCTAGGGAAGCCTTTTCTTCAGGCTCATATCCTAACGTGGGGCCTGATAAGGTTTTACTAACGTAATATATTACATGTTCCTTCCCGTCAAGGCCTTCCTAGATCAATACTCCATCCAAAGCAGTCTCGGATGTTGATAGATACAAGGTATAGTCCTTGTTGTAGTCTGGGGGACTGTGCTAAGGATAATGTGTCTTTGAGCACCTCAAATCACTATTGGGTTTGATCGTCCCATTTGAATGGAATGTCCTAGCGAAGGAGTCGCAACAATCCTTGAGCGCAAGTGGCGTAGTCTAGGGCAAAACGTCTCAGAAAGTTGGCCTTTCCTTGCAAGCTTTGTAGTTTCTTGAGGGGTCAAGGTGGAGGTACTTCTTTGATAGCTTGGAACTTGAGGGGGTCCACTCTAATCCCTTGTTGGGACACAATAAAACCTAGAATTCATCATGTTTTGACGCAGAATATGCACTTGAGGGGGTTGAAGCATAGGTTGTATTGTTGGCATCATTGGAATACTATTCACAGATCCTCAATATGATCTGATCGCTTCTTGGATCAAGCGGTGAGGTGGTCCAAGTAGGCGAGGATGATGTTTTCGAAGTCATGAAATATATAATTCATGGCTCATTGGAAAGTGGCTCTAACGTTTTTAGGGCAAATAGAATCACCTGGCATGCGAATGTGCCCCATGGGGTAGTGAATGTGGTATTGTACTAGTTGGTGTGATTTATTTGGATTTGATTATACCTAGAGAAACCATCCATGAAGGAGAGGACCTCATGTACTGCACAAGCATCGATGACTTGGTCGATGAATGGGGTAGGGTAATTGATCTTTGGGTCGGCTTTTGTTTAAATCACAACAATCGGTATAAACACGTATGGTGCCATGTTTTTTCATGATGGGAACAGCGTTGGAAACCCATGATGTATCCATGATGGGGTAGATGAACCCAAATTTTTGAAGCTTATTGATTTCTTGTTTAATTTATTCTACCTTTGATGGGTGCAGTTGACGCTATTTATGGCATACTAGTGGTACGTTAGGCCAGGTGTCAATATGGTGCTCTATAATAGTGGGACTAAGCCCAAGCATTTCCAAGTAGTACCACGTGAAGATATCTTGATACTCTTGCAATAACTGGGTGCAAGAGGTTACCTCTTCTAGTTAACATGCTACTCTTAGTGAGGTTTCTTCGACTTTTTCAGGACTTCGAGAGATATTCAAATTGATGGTAGGTGAAATGTTTGACATGTTCCCTTCTTCAAACGCATCGAGCACTGGAATGGGATTTTTGAACCAATTCACTTTCCATGATGGATGGAAATATTTTGATTCGATTTCATAAATCTCTTTGTTTCTTTTCTTGTTAGGGCTAAACATTCTTCAGGAAGAAAAAATGAGTTGTGATGTATCGCATCCCACGAATAATTTGGTTTCGTCATGGCCTCAAGAATATCCTCATCCGAGTGGAATAAGGATCCTAAGGGGGATTGAGTCTTTGCAAGGCCATGAGGAAAAGGTTCAGTCCTAACAGAGTTGGTTGACAGACATGAATAAGATTCCATTGTCGATGTGGTGGAGCCAGACACGGTCGTCAGCGTACAAATGGATTGGGTTTGCACTATCATTGGTACAGATATTCTCGTAGTTGGAGCTGACTCGACACCTATGACTGATGAGAAAAAATCCCGGGTCGTGGTTCTGATACATTATAATATTAATCCTATATGATGTCATCGATGTCATCGATGTTTTGTGGGGGAGGAATTTCCATCGTGGTGACTTGCATGGGGGCAAGTCTAGGTTCGTCATAAGGTTGAGCACTTTGTGAGATTTCGAAATTGTGCCTAGTGAAGAGGTTCCTAAATGTTTAAACTAATGGGAATGCCTTTGTTTCTTGGTTATGACCAGTAAAAATGGCGCACAGTACCACTATGCCTATTGATTATATGGTGTGAGAACCAACACTACTATTTGTCCCCTGAAGTAGACGCTCGGAAAGGATCAGGCGTAGGGGAGAGATTTCAATGCTGCTGCTTCTAAATTTTTTAGTTTGGGTAGTTCTGTACCCCTTGGGGAGAGTAGACTTAACATTGCTCTTGCCGCTCGAACCTTGGGCAGGTATTCACATTTCATAGGATGGTGAAAATGTGAGCATATATGAAAATATAAATGTGTGATCTTCTCTTGGTTAGAGGGATGTCTCTGAGGGAGGGAGGAGACCATGGGAAATTTTTTCATGAGGTGCTTCATTTCTTTAAACGGATTGACCCGGTGGTAAATTCTGTCGCATAGCCCACATCCTAGCCTAGGCTTGATATGGATCATCCTAGGTTGATGTGTCTTTTCAACTCTCCCAACATGTTGGTATGGAAATGGGGTAGGTTGTTTGGGGGCAATCTGCCTTCCATAAGGTTTTCTAAGCTATGGATTGATGATATCTCGGAGGTGCATTTCTAATGAATGAATGATGTCAATTAGTGAGCTCACTTGAGGGATATAAGTACAACGTTGATCATGGTAGTTACCCTGACATACTAGACAAGAACATTGTTCTTGGGTATTCCCATCCCGTTCATTTGGTGACGTGATCGAGTACCAGCGGTGTAGTACTTCTAGGTCTGGGCATGTAGTGACCACATGGTTGTGTTTGTTACACAACGCACAGGTTGGTGTTCTCCATGGAGGGTAGGTGGTGGTGACTAATGGTTCCTCGATAGGCTGCTTTTCAGCTGATAGGAATAGGATGGACCTACTTGTCACATTCTCCTGTGTCATCGAGCTATCTATGGATTATGTGTCGGAGTCGTCTTCTAGGGAGAGGCAAAATATGGCCGTGCATAAACTGGTTAGCGTTGTGCGGAGTCGAGGAATGTAATGACAATGGCATAATGGGTAATTTCCACCACATACCTGACACGAATTTTGGATGGCTAGAAGGTTAGCGTGGTATACTACATTAACTGGATGCCATCATTGAAATAATTCTAGGGCTACACATTCAGTGATGAAATGATCTCGTTCATCACAGAGTGCACATCGTTGGATAGGAGGGGGGATGAACTGGGGTCTTTATAGTGACTGTCGTGCCTCCTTCATGTATAATATGACGCGAGGTTCTTCTCCATTTGACTATATGGAGGGGTCCTCTTGATATGATTGTTACAGGGCATGTAAGGCATCTCTATATCATGGTATTTCTAGACAATGATGGGTGTAATGCCCATAATTGCTATATATAATGCATGGGTGGCTGGTACGCAATGCCTTGCTTTGATTTTTGGTGGTTGGTTCCTTTTTACAGTAACTTGTTGCCGTGATATTTATTTCAAAGCTTAGGAGTAGTTTTAGTTCGTCCTACTTCAAGAAGATATGGGTAGGATGGCCTACTATGTCACATATTGCGCAAGGTTGTAATTACCATTGTATGATGGGATTTTATACCTTCTTCCCCTTTTTTATGGTTTTTATTAGTTGTGACAATCAGGGTTGCGATCGGAGTTTCCTTAGATGGTATGGTGTCGATAGTATCCGTAACAGGTGGGGCCTCCTTAGGAGTGAGGGGGATTAACCCTATGGGGGTGATGCCTATGACACATGTCTCCGTAGGTGGGACCAAGTATGAAACGGGTATTGCGAAAGATACATTTGGAAACACTATTGTTGCCAAGAATTGTTGCGACACAAAACCAGGTGGAGGGTATAGAAAAACATTTAGGGAGACAACATATGATAGAGAGGCCCTCATGGCAGAGGCCTCGGTGTAATTAATGCTCATCTCTATCTCTTGGCTGGCTTCAGTGCTTGATGTAGACGTCATGCACACCTGAGCCCCTGTGATATCAATGGATGATTCTGGTATGATAGGGGGATCTCCTAGGAATTATCTGAGGATAGACAATGGTTTGAATTGGCCCAGGCCATATTCTTGGTATCGTGTGAGTGTCTCAGCAGATGTGTCTACATAAGGTATAAATACATTGATGTTTGTTAGGGGTCTCTTGTCATGGTATTTCAATTGGTTGATAGTAATTATGTAGTCCTCATAGGGGAACATCACGGTTTGGAAGATAGAGGATGTTATGGCAGACATGGAGTACCTGTCGTATGCTCTGAGTGTGGTGTCTAAAGGTTTTAGTTTGGGAGACCCTAACTTCTGCCAAACATTATTTGACATGATGCATGTGGATGCACCCTCGTTAATGATACATTGATCGATAGTGATGTTTTGGAATAACAATAGTATATGGAAGGCGACCAAAGAAGGAAGTGTGGGGGTGGTTTTATCTAAATAAAAATCCATTAGGCGAGAATCAACAAGGTTTATTGTGCCTAACATGGAAATTAAGGGTTTCCTTTGCTTTGGGCAAGATTGTAGGACCTCCAAATTTGACATAGAAGTGGGAGATTGAACTATATCATCTACAATGCTATAGTTATGGGCTACTTTGTAGTGATTTATTGCTCGCTTAGTGGGTCCCTTAGCCATCTTTGGCAAAGTTTCAATAGGTATTTTCGATATAGTCAACGATGTTTTTGGTGCACTTGTGCTAGCCATGATGAACTGGTGTCTGGTGGGGTATCATAATTTCGATTCCATGTTTGAAAGAACATTTCTTCTCTATTCATATAGATTTCATGTATGTTGTTTCCGTAATCATCGAGGGGTGTTTTCTATTGTTGTGTACTAACTGCCCCTTGGTGGGGGAAGGGATCCTACATGACAGTTGTTTGTTGTGAGGGTCCCCCTTGTCCTTGGTTACCCTGGAGCTTCTTCAGCTTGGGATTTCAGGATAGTGATGAGTGTAATGGCCATACTCACCACAAATTGCACAAGAGTGTTTGGTCTAAAGATTCACCCTCTTTTTCTGCCCTTGGGAGTTATTGGCTCTTGGTTTTGATTTCAGTTGGAGTTTCCCCCAACCTTAGATCGGGGAGGGTTTTGTTGGTTGTTGCCCCTTTGTCCAGGATTTTTCTTTTATTTGTTTTTGATTTTTTCATTGCCGCATTAAGAGGATAACTAGGATTCACTTAGTCGTATGACTGGCATGGTTGCTCCTAGGAAGGTTGCACAAAGTTCATCAGTGCATTATTCTACATTGGTGGGTTTTATGCTGGGGGTTGGGAATATTTGGGTCCCTGTCCCTGGATAGTGAATGACTACTTGGGGGGAGATCATCCATCAAAATTTCTAGCTATGTACTGGGTCCCCTATGGAGGAGGGTATGGTCTTCCTTGCTAATGATAGTACAAATGCACTCTATTGGTCATGTTCTGGAAAGGTTCATGATGACTCTGATGGTAGCCTACTTGCAGGATGTTCTAGTTAGGATCATATGTATAATCGGGATATGGATTACTATTGCCTAGGTGATTTTGGGTGAGTCACCCTATCAATCCTTCTGTAGTGTTTGACATGCCTGGAATTTCTTTATAATTTTGTTGGCGTGGGGAATTAAGAAAGATATTATAAATGTATCCTGATTGTGTGTATATCAGCTCGAGCTTCTAGGCTTTTCTGATGGCATCCTCTTCATAAATAGGTCCTTGAGTTGCCACATCCTTCGAAGTCTCTGTAGTGAGATTTTTCGGGAATAGGTCCAATAGAACTCGATCGTCAAGTTTGGATTTACAAAAACTTCGGCGTCATCTCCATTCATGGAGATGGTACGAGATATGCACGACTGGTGTCTATGTAAAATGTGCCAGTAAATCCATTCCTAAATTATGGTGGATGGGTAACTGAAAATATGTGACGAACGCAGTAGTGAGGGTGCTAAAGGTTCCATGTGTAGGAGAAGGTTGCTCCACATACCATTTCACGACTAATCCGGTTAAGGTGCAGTGAAATAGTATTAGCCAAATAATATCATCAATAATACTATTCGACGAATACCACAAGTGGAAATTATTTACATGGTTTCCAGAGTCTTTCGCTTGCTTCCCTTTGAATTTCTTAATTTCTGAAGGGAGCTTCGTGGGCATGGTGGTCCAAGTGGGGTTGTGCAAAATGGGGTCATTCGTTAACTTTTATATATCGGGTAAGTTCAACGATGCTAATAAATGTAACTGTGTGTTGAGCACCATTGCAGACTGTGAAAAAATAGGGTTTTAGTTAGGTATGAGGTATGTCTGTGACATACTCAGCTGTGTGTTCTATTGGCTCCTCGAATGGGTAGCTCTCCCCTGCCCCCTAGGGGTTTTGGGAGGAGTGGTGTGTCGTGACCCTGGGGTGGTTTCCACTAGTGTGGCATTGGGTGACCCTTAGGGGTTCCTGACTAAAGACACCACGATAAAGGATGAAACGATAAGGGTGGTAGTGTTATGTCTTTGATTCCTAAATGGCGAAATACCTAGAATTCCTCCCGCTAATGGGGGGAGGTCCAAAAGACATCTAGATCAACAAGCTCTCGTTGGGTCCGTTATGGTGTCAACTAGGTATGGTTTTGGAAATATTTTTCAGTTCTGTGAGAGGAGAGAGATTATATATCAAAGAAAAAAAGGTGACCACATACATAAAACAAAGCGAAAAAAAGTTTAATTTCCCTTTAGATTAGTTCTATGTGATCAATCAATCAAAAAATGGTTTTGGTTGTTTTTGACAATGATACTCAAAATCCTAAACACCTAAACCTCCTCACACTCTCCATTGTAACTAGGCCTTACAAAGATATCTTCTGGTGGTTACTGGGGCTAACGTAGCGAAAGAGCTGGCGACGCCTTCCAACAAGCGAAGAATCAACCAAGGTAATGGGTAGAGGATCTAGTGGTGCCTGCATCGTCACCTATCGGGAAGGATGCCCTAGATTTGGCCACTAAGTACCATCGTCCCACGTGAGCGTTCGATTCTTGAGCTTCTTGGTAATCAGCTATCAGTACCGAGCATTATATGGTTCAAGTAGCCCCAAATAATATCGCACGCATTGGGCATAAGTTTAACCCCCTCTTAATTGGGTCTCTGTGGCACTTGGGTTTTCTTTTCCGTGGGCAGATCGACGGTTTAAAGCTCCCTATAAAGTCAAATTCTATGTTTCAATATGTAAACTGGCCATGGAGACTTATTGGATGCCTATCCCCATGGTCCTAACTTAAAATATTAATTATCTTGTGGACCCTGTGGGGATACTTAATGAGTTCACTTATGGTTAGTTTGAAGGTGGCTTACATTTCTTATGGTGTGGAAATGTGTATGCAAAAGTGAACAATTAAATTTTTTTTAAGATGCGGATATGTGGTGATCCTTTGCACGTCTCCCTATTAAACTATGTTTTGATTGTTCCTTGCAAAAAGAAAATGATCTGGGGATAGTGGGCCACTTACACTTTTTCCTATTAAACTAAATGTTTGACTAAAGGGAGATGTTAAATTATCAAAAGGGAGTGTTCATATGCATTCCGATGGTCACCAAAAGGTGCAAGGGCAGCAGATATTGCTTGCTCTCTAAGATAACTTAGTCCCGATCCCGATTCCTAGTGCAAAAATTTAAACTAAAATTAATGCTACAACTAGGAAAAAATAAATGGAAATTAGCTAAGCATGTGTGGATATGGGCCACTTACTCCTTGATAACTACGTATGTGTTTTAGTTTCAATTTTGACAAAATGAATTAATTCAAGTTTCATGGGTGGATTTTCGCCACTTAATTTACCCCTACTTAAACTATGTGAGTTTTGTGAATAAAAAATTTAACATTTAAAACTATGCAACTAGAAAGACTAAAATACAGTTGAAAACATGTTCTAAATAGTCATGGGACACCAAACACAGTGCTGGAAGATTTTCTCTGGGATTCCACTCACTTTACAGTTGTGAAAACTTAAGAAAACCAATTGAAAAGAGGTTCTCTATTTTCTGCACAAAAATTTCTTACACAGGCGCGCAAGTCTACACGCAGGTCTGAGTTGAATGCACGTGGAACACCACGTCTGTCTGTGCAAACTACACGTGGTTTTCCTGCATAAAAATTTCTAAAACTCCTGAACTGCAACTCTTCACAGTGGGTGAATGGAGGGAGAAGAGAAGGAGGAGATTTAGTCTAGCAGCAATGTTGAGCAGAAAGAGGGTCCCTACAACAAGCACAACCACTTAACTAAAGGGTAAAGCCAGTGGAGTTGCCAATCATGTTGTGGTGGTTTTGGTGCATGAGTGTACCAAACACACTGGTGCTTGGTAGGGGTGGTTGCAACCTAAGAGCTATGGTCACAGGCAGAAAATATGTTTAGTAGGTTAGTGAACACATGCCAATATATATAAAATCACTAAATTATGGAATGCAATACGCTTCATATAAGAAGAAGAAACACAAATAAACTAAAACAAAACCACAAGCTCAAATGATTCAAATGAGACAATAATACAAATGATGGAATAATCCCCTCTTATTGACCGCCATTAGTAAAAGAAAGGTAGAATGTTACACAGTTTCCAAAGGATCCTTAGAACTATGGAGTTCTAAAACCTAGTGCAACGAGGTTTTTACCCTTGATCTGATTCTGCAAGGCCTCTCTCTTCTCCTAAGGGATTGAAGTTGTTGGGTGGTCGGCAACCAAATCATCTAACTCTATTGCTGCTCCGAATCACACACTGCTGGTTTGGTCATGGGAAATTTGGCCAGCATAACAATGTGTTCTCATTTTTTTCTTCTCATGGTGGAAATTTATAGGAAAACTCAAATCTTTCTTCCCTCTCTTTGTACACTTGTGGATAGTGACCCAAGAGTGGGGGTTGATTACTTTGTGTGCCCACTTTTTTCCTTTCCGTGCTCACTTGAGGTCCCAAGGTGGCTCTAGGCAGCTGTCCTTGGGTGGCTCAAGTGGAGGATATTCTCCTGAAGTGTGTCAAGTGGTCCTGGATGGTGACTTCCGCCACTACCAAGACCGCATGTCTTTTTTAGGGAAATCCACACAGACCAGTGTGCCTATCAAGGAAAAATGTGCACAAAGAACATTTCTCATGTGTCTTTGGTGCACAATTTGACATTTTTCCTCTTGACCTTAGAGATTTTTAAATTTTTCAGATTCTCTAATGTTTCTCATCCTTGTAAATCATTCTACTTGACATTTTGATAATGTCATTTTTCTTGTTCGATTTTCCAGTGATAACAATGACCCTACTAAAAATGTACCTGTGAGTCAAACAAAATATTGACCTAACATGCTACGTTTTTTCTCTTATTTTAATGCTTAGAGGGTGATATTAATGACAAAGATCCCAAGATAGGCTTTTATGACATGTAAGTATTTTTTGTAGCATGATTTTTTTCGATGTTATATGTCATCCAAAGTCTATTGGTTGATGTATTTTCGATTAAGAGATGGATTTCACTGGATGCTATTTTCGTTATGTGCACCCTTACAAGCTATATACATGAGAATTTGTAATTTGTGGATATGTGGTTGATAACTACTAGATGAATAATGTTATATGGTTTACTCCATGTTTTTATGTTTTCTATAAAAATTGATCATTCTACATGCTTTTCTTAACATATCTGCATCAAAATATATACAAATATATATTATATAAAATTCTCTCCCAAAACTGCTTCCGAACAAGGAGCTTTTGAAAATTTCACTCCCATTTCTCACTTCCCGCTTCCACTCCCACTTCCAAGTAGCCTTGCCCGAGAACATGCATGAATCACATTACTGATACCTCTATGAACTATGTCTAATGCACGTGTTAATATTTTTTACCTTTTTCTTAGTTAGTGATCCTCCCAATGACGGGGCAGTAGAGAAGACAACAGATATGGAATCTTGAACCTTTCCTTACATTAGTGATGAATAAGTTGAATGAAAGTGAAGGAGATAGTGATACATAATATTTCTTGGTAGAGGGAACATGCATGCCACACGAGAATGAAATATAATATTGTTTGGAAGAGGGTGCATGCATGTTGCACCTTCAGTTAATTCTAGTTTAGATGTTGTTTCAAATTTAGCGATTTCAATTTTGGATAGAGTTTTTATATTATTAGAGCTTCCTTTTGTTATTTTTAGCATGCATGATCTATTCTTACTGAAAGGGTGCATATCCTTAGTCACTTGGAATACTTATGCATAAGGAATTTTCATCTTAGTTAGAGGACACATATCTCAAGGAAAGGAAGCATGCATGCATGCTCCATTTCATCTTTTTATGGAGATACACTTACTTGGCACTCTTACCATGAAACAATGGTGCACTAGGTGATTATGTTAGGGTTATGATTTGAAAAATTCCAACCGGATATGCTTTTTAATGTGTCCATATTCATTGTACTTCCTCTCCTCTTCCTATTCGATAAGCGAGATGAAAGGTGCAACATTGTGTTGGTTATCGAGGTTTTGTTTTGAATATTTGTAGTGTATCTTTTCAAATGTTCAGTTAAAGATAGATGCAATTGAGAGTTCATACCTATGTATTTTCCATTCCAATTTCCTTAATATGTATTTGTAAATCAACCAAATTATATATGCCTCTCTTTTATTCAACATTTCAAGTTTTTAGTTACCTCCTATTTAGGTTATTATTTCTAGGTGCAAAATTTGCTTACCATTATCAATGAAAATAAAGAGATATAAATATAAAGGGGTATAAAAAAATGTTAATGAATAAATGGATATCTACAATATTTAGTGAAAGTAGTAGCTTTTTAAATTGGGAAGGTGTATTGGGTTCGTATTGGTAGGGGGTTAAATAAGGCATTTCTTGTAGGTATTTCCAAATATGTAGTAAAATTTAAGGTATTATTTAGTATGTCACAAACACACTTGCTATCTCAAAGATTCATCGAGTAAGTGAAACAACACTCACCATACACAAAAGTTTTTTTTATTTTCTGTTAAATCTAAAAAAAATAGCCCCACACTCACTACCCTAAAAATATATAAATTTTATAAGCAAATTAATAATACCATTATACATTTATATCCTAAAAATACTATTAGGACCATCAATGTTTGAAAGTATTAATTATTATCATTATTTATTTTATTTTATTTTTTGTTAAAATATATTATTTAATTTGAACCTTTCTTTTAAATTTTTATTTATTTATTTTCATATATATATATATAATAAAATTAATTATATTAATATTTTATGATAAATATTTTTTCTTCGAATTTCAATTGTTAATGAATGTTTTCCACTTTCTACTTAATGTTTGAGGGCTGTCCTCCTATATAGTAGCTACTTATCTACTTAAATGTTTTAGAGTTGTTTGGGTATTATGGTATTAACATCCAAGATCATAGGAAACTAATGAAATGAGTTTTGAACACTTAAACAGGACAGAGGATGCATGTAAGGATCTCTCGGAATCTCTCTTAGGGCTGGACGATGTAAACCAACTTCTCTCGAACTTGACCAAATTCTGAACATAAGCATGTGAACCAATCTTGACCAAATATTTTTGTAAAATGCCGATTTTAATGTTTGAGGGCTGTCCTCCTATATAGTAGCTACTTATCTACTTAAATGTTTTAGAGTTGTTTGGGTATTATGGTATTAACATCCAAGATCATAGGAAACTAATGAAATGAGTTTTGAACACTTAAACAGGACAGAGGATGCATGTAAGGATCTCTCGGAATCTCTCTTAGGGCTGGACGATGTAAACCAACTTCTCTCGAACTTGACCAAATTCTGAACATAAGCATGTGAACCAATCTTGACCAAATATTTTTGTAAAATGCCGATTTTTCTCTCATATGTAAAATTTATGAATAGGTGCAATAGTATGAGATTAATTCAAATGATATGAGAATATTGAATTTTATTATTGGGTTATTAGACAACTCATTGTCTTTGATCGTTAATTCTGTTAACCATTCATCCACTGTTTTAGACATTATTGTTAACTTTACACATTACCTTGATAAAATTAGATCCCATGCTGTATTTATTCTTCTCTAAAGAATGTTCATCCTCACACAGATTTGGGTATGCATTAATAATCATTCAGTGACTTATGTAATTAGTACAGTGCTAAAAGTTTTACCTGAACCTCTGTTAAATGTCCCTCTTGGTTCCTCACTCTTCCCTTCTGTAAACAGAAATTACGTCAAGATAATTATATGTCCGTCGTGAGTATCCTGCCAATAATAATTTAGAATAACACCCCATTTCAAATAAAAATTAACATATCACCCTCTTTTTCATAAAATGTAAACTTTATCAACTATGTAATACGTTAAAAGCTTATTTAATAATAATTTATAATTAATATTTTATAAATCGAATATTTGTAACTATTCGATTCGCACTTAGATAATGAAAAATAAAAATATCCAACAATTAATATCATATTAAGGTAACAAAGTAATACGAACAAAGAATATAATGTTGAAAAAGTTATCTTTTATTTAAATCATAAGTTTCTTGCTTTACGCACTTATAAAAAATGGCCTATAAGCTGAACAAGCTAGGTGACGTGTGTATTATCAAAATTTCAATGAATGTTTTACAACATATTTTATAAGACTTAAAATTTATAAATTTAAATTTAAAAGAATATTATATTTATTATTATTAAAAAAAAAAAAAACTGATGAGGATGATTATATTTGTTACTACTATAAAATATATGAGTTGTTTATGAGATAATTGAGTGGTGGGCATTATGGGATGCTATCCTATCTATTTGGTTTCAAAACTTATATTTAGTTGAGTGGTTGGCACAATAAAATGTTCTCCCATAGACTTGGTTTTAAATCTTATGGCCAGTCATCATCCTCATCTCACTTGCCTCTTTATTTCGCTTGTTCCCTCTTGAGGTGTTTCCATTCATTTATAGTTAGTTTTATGCCACCTTGCCACATGATATCATTGATTTCATTTCTTTCCTCTTAAAGTGTCTATGTCAATGTATCCCCATTAAATTCTAAACATTAAAGCATATTTGTCAATGTATCCCCATTAAATTCTAAACTTTCATCTATGATTAGGTTTAAAAATAACTAGTGCTACCATGTACACCCCTTTTAGTGTGGACAAAAACAATGCAAGGCATTCTAAATAATGTACACACCAAATTAAGGGATTGAACAAAAGTACACACAAAGAGATAAAGGAGGCATGGAAAGAAGGTAGTGGAAGACTAGAGATAGTTCAGAAGGGGAGTTGGATGAGATAATGAGTGGAGAGATGTGAGAAAGGAAGGCCACCAAGGCATTCTAAACCAGATTGCAATGCAATGGTGTACCTGTCTGTAACACCCCTAGTTTATGTTTTTTGTTTTCAAAGCTAGACATTTGAACTTTAAATCCAAAAGGGAGTGGACCCCAATGGATAAGTATTTGTGGATGTAATTAAATATTTCATTATGGAAATTAAATTAAATAATGTTGCGCAAATTGACCAATTGAGAATTGTGAGATCACTTGCTAAATCCATGAGGATGGATGGAGGCAAATAAT